>CAUOFW020001973.1:0-62281 GCA_963454935.2 Ilex paraguariensis
GTTGTGCTTGTAATCCATCCGAAACAATAATTTTATTTTTTTATTAGTTTAAAAGATAATTGGATTTTTTTAAAATACTTGTTTTTGAGATAAGTCCTGCAAGAAAATATATAAAGGACTAAATCCATGTTTAAAATTATATGTAATGACTTAAATCTATTTTTTTTTTATCTCAAAAATATCATTCCTTGAAAGGAAATTAATTTTTTCTCTCTCATATCTATCTATATTCATATATAGGTTAAGAGTTTGATTAATATTAAAAATGTTTCTCTCTCTTATATATCTATATCCATATATAGGTTAGGTATATATATATATATATCTATATAGTAACATTAAAAAAAGAAAATAGTTACATTCAAATACAAAAAAAAAATTACTATGAATTTGAATAGTAAAATTTAAATTCATGTTACTATTTTTTTATTATGTTACTGTTCATGTTAATGTTATTATGTTACTATTCATGTACTATTATTTTTGAGCATGTTACTGTTTTTGTTGACCATGTTATTACTATTATTTTCTTAAATATTAATATTCAATGTTACTATTTTATTTTTTTTGAATATTACTATTTTTTGTAATTGAATAGTACTATTTTTTGCGTTTGAATTTGAGAGAAATAATTATTGTTAAGTAAGTTACAGTTTTTGTTAAGTATGTTACTATTTTTGTTAAACATGTTACTGTTGTTATTTTTTAAAAATATTAAGATTGAATGTTTCAATTTTTTTTATGTTTAAATGTTACTATTTTTGGTGTTTAAATGTATTATTTTTTATGTCCAATTGATAACTTTTTTTGTATTTGAATGTTACTATTTTTTATTTTTAATGTTACTATATATATATATATATATACACATTTATATAACCTATATATAGATAGATAAAAGAGAGAAAAAATTTTAATGTTAGTCAAACTCTTAACCTATATATGGATATAGATAGATATATGAGAGAAAAGATTTTAATGTCAGTCAAACTCCTAAGATTTATGTGTTTTTAATTTTTAGTTTTATTCCACTTCTAAAGGGAAGGGATAGTATAATAAAATTGATAAAAAACGGACTTAAGTCCAAACAATTTATATAGGGGGACCGGCCTCTAAATTTTCCTTTTTTTAAATACTTGTTTTAATATGTTAATAATTTATTTGAATAACCAGTGTATTGCCTAGCCCATAAGAAGATTTTGGGTCAAGCGTAGAGGTGGCAAATAGATGAGTTGAATTAAATTGGATTGAATTAAAATAAATTTAATTTATTTTTTACTCACGTATTAAATAATGTTTATAATAGAAACAATAAAAAAATAAAAATACACACATAATGGGTCGAGACGACTGTGGTCCATGGGTCGTGGGTCTTATGCACTAGTGTGTGTGTTTTGATGTATTAGTGTATATGTGTGTATTTTTTGGTGTATTAATGTGTGCATATATTTTTTGATATATTAATATATTTATTTGATTTTATTATTTTGGTTATTTAATAGAAAGATAAATACTCAACCCAAAGAGTATCCATTTATAATTCATATTAACTTGCTTAATTAAAATGAAATAGATTACCCAATTCATTTAGAACCGATATTAATTAATATAAGTGTCCAACCTATTTATTTATGAACAAATTGAATAAATTAATGAATAATGAATTAAGATTGTTACCTCTTGTCTACAGAATTGCCCAAGAAGAGCAAATCTCCAAACTTATATTGAATGCTAGAACTCTAAGGTGGTTGATAGAACTTTAAGATGTATTTTAAGTATTCTTTGGGAAACAATACCATACCCAAAAAAATACCTAAAGTTATAATTTTTTATGATAAAATTATAAAGCTATGATCGATTATAAAATTCAGTATCGATCACAACCTTTCTTGATCGATCTTTTTTTTAAAAGTTGTAACCTACATCTCAAAAAAATTAAAACTTAATCTTAAAAAATTATAATTTTTGTTACAGTACTGCCAACGATACCATAACCTTTCATATATTCTTTTATTGGAATCCAAATAATGCGAAATTGGATTGAATTTAGAGTATGACGTTTAGTTTAGGAGCAATGCTACTCGAAAAGTTTCAAAAATCAACACAGCAGCCGATTTGCCTGCAATATATCATCCTTTGGAATCATTTGTTGCTCCGCTATGTCAGGCTTCATTAATTAACTAAATGAAAGAGTTTTCAATTTCCAGATTTGTGATTTTCAAATTAGGGTTCACTGAAATAAGATTTCCAGGTATAGTGACTGAGCGTACACTCCATCTATAAGTTGCTAGTTCAGCTTATGATGATAGTTTAGTAGTACAAAATAAGTCGAAATATAGTACATCGAAGTTCTCTTGAACAACTCATCAGTCAGAATACCATTCCAACATACTAATATATCCACCAGGCTTGAAATAGTTTGTTTGTTCAAGAAAGAGGTAAATGGACATTTGCATTTGAATAAACATTAGATCAGCCAACGACTGATGCAATTTCAGTGTATTATCAGAAGCAAATGTGTCCAAAACTACTAAAGATCAAGCAGAGCATTTTGAAATCTCGGTTTATGTGGTAGGATTGGGGTAGGCTTTCGGCTTTGGCTTCACTTCAACTTCATTTACGCTGCGGACAAATATGCCATCGGGTTCATGACTGCAAAATGATAGGAGAACCAAGAGTTAATCAGGAAAAGAATGAAAAGAGCAAGAGCGACTGGCTGAGATCGAAATTCATTCTTACGGTTTATCTCCTTCTTCATATGTATAACTTGATGCAACTGCCAATAGTCTGCCGTCTCTGCTGAATGATAAGGCTGCAACGCTTGTTGGGTATTTGAGTACTGCAAATTGAATTTAGAAAAGAAAATCAAGATACCAATATTAATAACTATGTACGTACCCAAAAAAACTATACATAATAATAATAATTAGCTCTGGATCTATATACCTGATACAATCTTTTCTTGTTGTTTCCATCCCACACATTGACATAACCATCACAACCCCAGTTGCAAATGTACCATAGCTGCAGTTTGAATTTGTAAGTATGAAATGATAATTAGCTAAAAGAAGTTGTAGTTATCCCAACTTAGATAGAAACCATCAACTTGTAGCTCAACCGAGTTCAATGGTTCTGTTCAAGTTTTGAGTGAAGTAGCCACATCATAAATTATTTTTTTATAGTGCCAAGCAACAACATGCGTTTGTAGCATTTGCAACTATTGTGTTTAGTTTTTATTGATGAGCACCAAATAGGGCAAATGACCGAGTTTCTGGCCTAACCTATTCAACAAGATTTGAAGTGCCAGAGCATGACTGCATCCAAAGAGACATATCATGTGCCATCACTTCAACGTATGAAAAGATTCTTGCATTCTTTTGCATGAAGATTGCATCTACTTATTTTTCAGACCCATCTAGTAGATTGAGGACTTCTGGCAGGTTAGATCCAGAAATAAGCAAACCAAGATGATCATTCTAAATTAACGCAATAAAATTCTACTCCCAGCTACTTGAGAAGGGATGAATCTAAGTTAAGCAAGATCTCAATCATAATCAAGACACTTGCAGCATCAAAGCACTGATCATCATGCCATATACAAATGCTCATCCAAAAATCTCCACCAAGAGAATAATTTTTAGAAACTTACATAGGGTGAAAGGCAATGGCATTAACAGGGTAGACAATGTCCCTTCCAGCTTCCGATTTTCGATGACACTTGAAGGCATATCTGGAGAGAACTTGAAAACATCAACAAGCAGTGCAATAGTTGATGAATCATACCATGAAACATGCATATATAGAAATGCCTGCAATTTCATTTTATTTCTATCCTGATGGAATAGAATTTACTATTCTTCAGTTCCCTAACTGCCCAATCACCAATAGGCTCGCATCAAATCACCATCAAAAGAGTGCCGCAATTTCACTTCAAATTTTACAAGGGATGAATTACAATTTATACCCTCAAAGTTTACATTTAATTTCTATTTGATCCCTCAATAATAAATTGCAACAATCAAGTCCCTATGACCAAATTCATCAGTAATTATGAAGAAAAAGCATTACGTACCTCAATCACATATATAAGTTTGAGCAAATTAACTTAAATGTAAGTCAAATCTTAAAAAGGGAGTCAATACGTCCAATTGAAGTACTCAAATTTATATCAAATGAGCCAACATGTAATTTTAATACAGAAACTCTAACTCTAGAAGCCAACTTATTCAAAAATAAACCCGCAATTAGATCATGTTATGCTCCCTTGACTCTTTTCCTTTAGAAAAATTGACGAATTTGAACTAAGGGACTTAATTGAAACAGAAGTTAAAGTTTAAGGACTTGATTGTTTTAATTTATAGTTCAGGGACCAAAAAAAAATCGAGTGTAAACTTTGAGGGTATAAAATAAAGTTAACCTTTAACAAGACATTGATGTAACCCTAGATTTTCCAAGTACATTTATAGGATTGCATGCCAAGCTAACATATGGTAAGGAGTTTTATTCTTTAAGAGTTAGCTTACGAGCAAATTGGCAAGATTTAAGCAGGAAGGAAAGCAATCAAAAATGTTTATTATTTTCCCCATGGATTAGATCTCTCCCTCAATTGATTTATTTTTTCATTGTTCTTCATTTTCTATTCTGCCAAGAGAACAACCAGATAGATATTAACTACAGAGGAAGAACTCACAGATCAAGACATGGACTTGCTTTAGTTATTACGCATTACATACAGATCAATAGAAACATGCACCCTTGCAGTCAACAATATGAAAGGAACAGGATGTGCCTGCATTGGATCCACACAATCCTAGAGGAATCTAATGGTCGAGTAGCTGGTAAAAAGTCCGTGGAAAGCAATCAATAAAAAGGAACACTAAGTCACTGTATGCTTAATCATGATGCAAACTCGTACATACTTCTTGGCTTGGCCAGCCTCAGAAACATCAAAAAATTCCATTGCAACCCGGCCTTCAACAGAACTAAGAGCATAACCTGCAAATTACAACCCCGATCAACAATGAGACCAATGAATTGTATGGACAAAGACCAACAAATTAAATTAACTAGAACTAGAAGTTACATCAGACATCAACCACACAATAAATATTACCCTGTCAAAAGTAACAGAACTTGTCCAAATTGGTAGCTGTCCTATTTTTCTCTCAATTAACATGCTACGCCTGATTTTCCAATATCAAACAGGAATTTTACACATTTTACTAAAAAGGTTTGAGATCCATAAATGAAATTTAAGTGAGAGAAACTTTCCCTTTGGTCAAAAAGTCACCCCAAAAATGATTGGACTGCTACCTTAAAAGTAGTTGGGATTGCTAAGAAAGACTCAGAATGTAAAGCCCTTCTGACAACGAAAATGATTTTTACCTGTTCCATTGGGGTAACAGCGCACACATCTAGTTTGATATTTCAGCGAAGATTCCCTTCGTTGTTCAGGTTGAGACATATTCCGTAGATCATAAACATTGACATGCCTTCCAGCAGTTGCTACAACTAAGCGATTGCCAACAAGTGATAGAGAATAGACACGCTCAGGCTGTGTGTACGTCCCAACAAGTGAGCGATCCGGCCCATTTGCACCTCTAGGATCCCAACACTTCAAAGTTTTGTCCCAGCTACCAGTAATCACTTGCCCTGAAATCATAACAGATGGATGATATGTAACTGACTATCAATTATCCCATAGTTAAACAGACATCCTGATGTCTAATATTCCATACATAAATGCTTATTGATTGATACAAACTAAGAAGCACAGACGGACTTGCATTTTTGACAAAAGTAGGAGAGAGACACGTCGGGGACACGTTACAAATAATCGTGCATTATCTATCAAATAATATATTATATCACATATAAGATATAATTGCAAGTGATTCTTATGTGTAATAATCTAGTGTGTACCTTTAAGATTGAAGAGTCGTAGTAGTCCATAATTATCAATTTTGTAATAGACAAAGTGAGCAAATATTTTAAGTATTTCTTCGACATAACCAGTCTTAACAATTATGTATTCTTTCATAAATAGTGATTTATCAAAATTTTAGGTTTTGTTAATTACATGTCAACACATGCTTATTTTTTAATATTACACACGCTCTAAATAAGTGTCGGACACGTGTCCGATATTAAAATTTTATCTACTAAAAGAATATCAGACACCTGTCCACAATTGTCCGAAAAATGTCGGTGTCTAAGACGGATACATGTCAATGTTTCTTAGGATACTTAACTAGAGCTATGATGAATAATTTTGATTAATAAGAACAACATATATAACTGTCACAAATCTGACAAGGGATGATATTTTCTAATAATTTAATGAAGGGGAGCAATCACGTCAACAATCTAACTAGTACAACAAAGCATCCATCCTTCCTTTTACACTTGAAATTGGGCAAATTTTTTTTTCCACCAAATAGAGGAAACCTACTTAGGTCCTGTTACTAAAGTATGCAGAGAGGGGTGCATTGGATACATACCTAATTTTTGGCACTATTTGCACAAAATGGCTGCTACTGGGGTTTGAACCCAAAACTCCACAGTGGTTTGCTCAACACTCACCAAACCCCAAAATGAAAATAATACCTATGAACCCCAATTCGCAACTAGGCCCACCACAAAGCTTTTTCTTAGCGTGGAATGCCTTTTTGTTTTACACCCCATGAATTAGGCCCTACTACAATTTACCTAACTATCTGCATTTTACATTTATCCATTCATACGGTTGCACATGAAATATGTGTCAATGCGAAAACAAAAACAGTTCTTCACTAACTGCTGTAAGAAATAATTTCATCCAAGTTTTTTCATGCATAGCATGCACCATAACAAATTGGTAGAAATATGTGTATGATAATTTAAGAGCAACTAATGCTCCAAAAAATCCTAAAATTGGTGGTAGAATGTAGAAATGCCCCAGATTCACAAGAAATAGATGTATTCGTACATCATCTTACACCAGCACAAATCACAAAAAGTTAATTAGCAAAGCATGAAACTTATAATTATCAAAACCAACCTGTGGCATACGAGTATTCAATACAGCGTACAGGTGCATCATGCCTTCCTAAAATATCCTCCCTACCATAGTTGAAGACAAGCCTGCAATATTAACAGCACCATTTGTTACTTAGTGCAACGAATATCCATACACAAAGAGATCTGGGGCACAACTAGATCATACCTCCTCACAGTATTATCAGCACTCGCACTGAACCCCGAAGAATCATCATGGAAGCAACAGTCCAACACAGGACCACCGTGCATGAACTCTCCCCTCAACAGATTGGCACTCGCATCATACAATCGCACACTCTGAACAATCAAAAATATCAAATCGAGTTCAAATTAATGTCTTAAAACCATTCAATCGTTCGTAAAAACGACATATCAAACTGACCTGAGAATTTTAGATACGAAAGCTGAAAAGTACCTTGTCCCACGACGATACGAGAAGATGATCACTGTGGTTGGAGAATCGTAGATTCGATATTCCATCGGACGGCGGGCTCTCGAGCTCCTGCCCAGCGACCTGTGGTACCGCCGTCATGATATTTCCTGTCTCCTATCCTGATCTAGGGGTTTTGGATAAAGAGAGAGATTGTAAAGACTAGGGTTTTACACAGTGGAAGTGTTTACCCGAGAGAGAGAGGGAAGGGTTTTTGAAAATGCAAAGCATAGAGGATTGGTATCAAGTTTGGGAATTTAAATTCAAACGATAGACAAATGGAGATCGGGCTCAGATTCAGATTCCCTCGGTCTCTCAAATGTCTACTGTCCTATGTAGTACTAGTACTGCACTTTTTTTGTTCTTTTGGCCACGTTAATGTAAATTTAGCAGCCTCCAATGTAATTATCTGGTTCTTCCATTGTAGGTTGGGAAGTAAATATTTCAATTTTTTTGTACTTACTTGATACATATAGACTATGGATAATTGCACGTATTTAAAGTTTATTATAGTAGGCATAGGTTCAAAATTGTCTTGTCTTGACATTAAAAAAAATAAAAAAAAATATTATTTTCATTTGAATTATATAAATCTCGATAATAAATAATTATTTAGAAAATCATATATACCAATACAAAGCACTCCTAAAAAAGATGAAAATAGTTAAATCGGTAAATTAGGTATAACTTTTGCTATGATATTAGTGGTTTTACACTTCTTGTCTCCTCCAAAGGTTTTTTTTAAGTACAGAGTGACTAATGCTCTATTTTGTAGGAACGATGAAAAGTAAAAAAAATATAAAGTAAGAGAGATATATTTTATATCCTTTAAGGATAGAAAATAGAAATGATATAATTTATTTTCTGTGTTTGATTAGATGAATGGAAAAATAAAAATAACTAATTTTTTTTTGTACTGGTTAAGATTAAGGGTGACAATTGAGTCATGTCGTATTAAATTCGTGTTGAGTTATAAAATTATGAACTTTTTATATTTTTTGTTCACGTGTCAAGTTATTTTAAAGTTCATGTCAACTTATAATCAAGTTCGTATCATAAAATTCGTGTTGAGTTCGAACATTGTCGTTGAGTTCGAGTCGTGTCAGCGTGTTAAGTTGAAAATTTTTATTAAGGTGAAAAAAATATTTTTTAATTTAAAATTTATATATTTTTAATTTATTATTTTTTAATTTATATATATAAATACATATTTTATCATTATATTTTTATATGAAATTAATGCATACATAATATATATATAAATAAGATATATCTTAACACAAATAATTAATTTTTAATCCACTTTCCTTCCGATTTTGGAGGGATAGATTGTGGTGAATTGAAAGAAAAGGTAATTTATCAACTTTTCAATCCTTCATATTTTTCTTTCTTACCAAATATGATGTTTTATTTATCCCTCTAACTTTCCATCCTTTCATTTTTTGATCATACCGAATGAAGCATAAGGGTTGCGGCATGGAAGATTAATCTGTTCTACGAAGTTGAGTTTTTCGATTTGTTTTCCCTATGTGGTCGACCAATGAAAGTGTCATGACATACTTCTATTTTTGTTTTTATGTTATTTTATAAAAAATAATGTTAAATAGACTTAAAACTTAGACTTTAAAATTAAATTTGATAATCTCAATCATTAAATAGGTAATAGGTCCTAATAAATGCTAAGACCTACAGTAAAATCAACGATTGAGATTATCAAATCTAGTTTTTAAGTTCATATAACATTGCTCTTTTATAAATATTAAAATGATGAAATAAATTCTATCAACTATTTATTACGACGACCAAAGATTAAATTATCACCAAATATGCCTTTTTCTACTTCTTCTCCCCAAGTGTAGTGTGAATCCTATGAAACATGGGAATAGTTAAAACGGTTAGAAAGAGAAATAAAGTTCAAATCTTCAACTGAAAATTTATAATATACAAAATTCTGACTTCCTTTCACAAGGGTTCTGAAGTCCACCATAACCTTCTTGGCCCAAGACAACGGGCCATCGAGGCCCGCCCCAGTCCTATGATATGTAGACTGAAGAGACTCGGAGCACGGGTGCCCTCGGAGCACTGTTAAAATCAGCTTGAGATGGGTTTCTATTTGACTCGGCTATATATAGCTCGTTCAAATTAAATTGAATAGCAAAATGAGTGGAATTCGAGTCATGTAGAATTCAATATCGGGCTGAGTTTTGAACTTTAATTATTCAATCGGCGATATTTAATTAGGTTTGTTATTCGTGTCGGATGAAACGGATTTGTGTTAAAAAATATTTTAATATGAAAAAATAAAAATTATTATTATTTTTGTGGAAAGAGCCGTGAAAAAAAATAGTAATACTAGACTGATCAAATTTTAAAATCAAGACAGTTGACTTGAATTTCTTTTATTGGTGTTATGTTATTTGGCCCTAATCAAAATATCAAATAATCAACTGTAACATTTATATTTAATATATTCTGAATATCAAACTACACGATTTATTATGAATAAGTTGGCTAGTTTGGTGTGATTTACAACAGCATGCTGCGAATGAATCACTGTTACCTTCTCCCTCTCTCTCATATACACACAATCAGGCTATAGTCAGATAAACCCTAATAAATTACAACCTACCTGCTACTCCAAATTATCAATATTGAAACCTATAATTTGAGTACCTGAAGCTTCAATCTCGAATTTATCAGCTCTACAATCACACCAGTCAATGCGATGGTCGTCTGCAAATGCCGCAAGGTACGCCCCCCCCCCCTCCCCTCCCCCCACCCTCTCTCTATGTGCTTTTGTGTGTCTGAGTATCAGATACACGGATTCACTTTTGGATTCAATTTGCGTTGAAATGTGTTGTGTTTTCGTAATAAGAGGTGTCAGATCAGATCGAACTTGTTATTAGAAATATGAGAGATCTCAGGGTTTTTTCGCTTACTTCCTTCTAACTGATCGGGGAATTGGCATTTGTAGTCAATTACTGTCTTTATTTTCCAAGCTACAAATCCATATTGGTTAAGGTGGATTTGATAAATACGGTTGATCTACGGAAAAAAAAATAAAAAGACGTTTATACACGCATAAATTTGGATTATAGCTGGTTACTTTGCTTGATATGTGTAAATTGTACCCCATATAACTATAACTGTATGTGGATTTACTTTGAATTTATCTATTTACTTGTTTGTTTGGGTTGTCTGATTAAGGCTAATTCAAATGCACCTTAGTTCACGTGATCAATCGGGAGTTGAAATTAACCTTTGCGCCACCTTGCATATATTGCTTGAATTTGAAGACTAACACCTGTTGGGGTTCTTTGTTTCAGGCAACTAAGTTATACTGTTTCGTCCACAAGGTCCCCGTTTGTGGGGAATGCATATGTTTTCCAGAACATGAAATATGTGTGGTATGTTATTGAAATATTGTACTAATTTGATGGTAACATTGTATGTTGTATGCTTGTTGATGAGACATCAAAATTGTTGCAGCCGTTCAGAATTTACATTTTTTACTTGTTCAATCCTTGAGTACTCACGAAAGAGTAATCCAAGGTTGAATATTATCAAGGAATGCAGCGTTTCTGGGAACTTATTAATATTAACACCTTCAAAACAAATATTATGTGTGTCATCATTTGTAACAACATATATAATAGATTGTTATTTTGCTTGTAATTCCATACAAGGCAAACCTTAAGTTATTTATGTATTCAATAACTTCACATGTACTACGAAAAAGGGGAAGAAATTTATGAAATGAGAACAGTTCTTTTCCAATAGTTGGTTAACAATTATGAAGCTCCTCACACCTTTGCCCGGGGATACTGGGAGTATGATTTATATATTTGCCACCTATGCAAGTTCAGGAAAGTGAATCTTGACTCTAAACGTTACTTTGTAATCATTATCTGAAATAGAAATATGGCTATTTTGTGATATATGTGCAACAAGCCATTCTTTGGACAAAGGCATGGAAAACATGAATCTTTTCATTATAAATTGTCTGTCTTCTGGATACTTTTAAGTTTTACCTGTCTTTTGTGTAATTTTACTTTAACAAAAAAGGTCTTTCTGTTCAGCTTGAAGTCAATGGTATTATAGAATTCCACTATACTTAAACTGTCACCTTGTTTTTAGTTAAAACTGACAACATCTTTTAACAGATCCGTACTTACTCAGAATGGGTAATAGATGGAGAGTATGATTGGCCTCCTAAATGCTGCCTGTGTAATGCTGTGCTTGAAGAGGGAACGAATTCTCAAACTACTCGATTGGGTTGCTTGCGTATGTGATCCTGCGGATATAGTCAAATTTTCTCTTTTAAACAAAGCTTCTTAAACTCATCCTCCATAACTTACTTCTCTCTTTGCTTGTTTTAGATGTTATACATACCAATTGCTTGGTTTCACATATTAAAGATTTTCCTCCACACACTGCTCCTGCTGGATATGTGTGCCCTGGGTGTTCAACTTCGGTAAGGTCTACTCACATAAGTTACATAAAGTTCCATATGTTTTAACTGTTTTTTACTTTCTTTTCGCAGCAGCATTTTAGAAGCTTAACTGCTGTACTGCAAATAAAATTTAGTGCTCACATATCAATGTAGGCAAATAGTAGTTTTGTAGAATAATGTCACCTTAATGATGGAAGATTCTGGGATATAGACTTATAGAGCAGGAACGGGAACATGGTGTACCATTTCTAGATTGTGTTACACTAGGATAGGTCACTTGAGAGCAAAGTATACCAGAAGAAAAGAGGGGTTTCTTATGAATAGTAGACGATAAATGAAATCCAAAAGTTCTCTATTTTAAAAAGGACGGTCTAGTACACGAGACTCCCATCACTGTAGGGTCTAAGAAGGGTTAGATTTATGCAGTGTTGTGAAGAAACTATTTTTATGACTCGAACCTTGATGTAGAGTCGAGCCAAGGCATAACTAGGGCTGCCGCCTAGGGCTTCCAAACTGGTAGAAAAATTTAGGGGGCCCTAAAAAATATTTTTTTGGATCCCTTAAAATTTTTAGGTCCCTAATTTTAATTAGAGTAGACAATTTTAAGTACGATATGATAAATCCATTCAAAATTAATACAAAATTAATGAGTTTGACTATAGTCTTAGTACATTTGGGAATAAATGAGTGGACTTATTGAACCCCTCAAATACATGACTCGACACGAACCTGATTAAACGTGACACAAATATCAAAACACAACCTATATATGATACAAATCCAACTATAGAAGATTATAAATGGAGTGGATATATGTTGAGCAAATGCTATCATGACATGATCGATGGACTACCTTTTTATTACTTTTATTTGCAGTCATTATCTCCTCACACAAATTTTGGTGCATTACAATCAAAATCAATTGACGAATACTATCCATTATCTAAGTTTTAAAAAATGTAGTTTTTTCCTAGCTTAAATTCATGGCCTTATTATTTGTGTTAGATGTTTTACTTAGCTGTTTTTTAACACACAAGAAGCACATAAAATGACTAAAATTGTGTAGGTGTAATTTACTATTCGAAATTCTTATTGCGTCCGTTTTATGAAATATATAATTTTGATGCATTAATAAATTTTAATTCTTCTTCTTTATATTATTAACTGATGACAGACCTAATTTTATTTTGGTCTTCAAATTCAAATTCAACTTCAATTAATGTATTGTTTATTCGTAAAACTTGAATGCAAAAATTGAATTAGTACTTTTATATCTCAAAAATAAAAAAATAAATTCTAAATGAATATATATTAATTTTTAATAATTATTTAATTGTATCTATATTATTATACTATAAAATATTGGGGCCTCGTCTAATATCTCCACCTATGGCCCCCATTTGTGTCAGGCCGCACTTGCCTTGATGCCCAGATCTCGATGGAGCAACCTCACCACTACACCAAGACCTACCCTCAAAATTCTCTGGTTACTTTGAAAACTGTCAAAAATTATGATGTTAAAATGTTTTGGATTGCTAAGTACTGCTCTAGACTGCAAGTGTACCTTGATCTGGAATGAGGAATCCAATTCTCTAGCATATTAACTATGTTATAAAACTTGTTTTGGCTGCGTTTGTCGCACGAGCATGGCTGGTTTCCAAACAATAATTTGTTGTTGCAGATATGGCCTCCGAAAAGTGTTAAAGATTCAGGATCCCGTCTTCATTTAAAACTGAAGGAAGCAATTATGCAGGTATTGCTCATGCTTGGTTGTTTCAGTATTTTTTCATGACAACCTTATTGGAACTATTTACATTTTCTTTGTTAAGATAATATTAAATTTCAGTACGTTATCCATATTCAATGATTATGGTATAAGAATTTTACTGTGAACATATGCTTTCTTTCTTGGATCTTTCTTTGGTGTTCTTATTGTAGAATGATACCACGTAAACCCTTTGAAGGGATCTATGGAGGCTGATTCTTAGTTTTATTTCTTCTCGTTCTTTACTATTTAAAATGTAATTGTTGATTGGAGTGAACACGCCTACAAATTCTTTAGCATGTGAGGTCTTACGATGTATAGAATTGGTGTATAATGTTTGTCTGTTGGCTAGAAGTGATATAGGCAGGAAACTATTTGGGCATGTTCGTCACTGAAGTTATCTTATCAAATCGGCACAGGGTTTTCAATTTTGTTTTACCAAACGAGCAAAGTCATTGTGTTGTTTTTTCACTGTGCGATAATCTGTAATTGATCGTCAGAAAAATGTTATCTAGTGTGCTTACTTTCCAGATGTCACTTCATTGCTTAGAAATATATCGTGTGGAGGCATTACAGATTATTTTCTCTTTCTATATTAAGTATTAATGTATAGAATTATCGTTTTGTGTTGGAATGCATGAGCAATAATACATGATCACTCTCTTCGGTGTGTATCTTATAGGGGAAATATGTGATTTTATTTTTGGTCGGGTTGTAACTACTAGAAGGATCCTTTACAGTGGGGATGGAGTCAGTGTGATTCCAACCTCTCGTTGTGGCATATAGTTTATATTATTCTAATTTTATGTCGTGCAGTGTGGTCTAGAGAAGAACTTGTTTGGAAACCATCCAGTCTCGCTGCCAGCAACAGAGTCCAGAGGCCCCCCTCCTGCTTTTGCTACAGACCCTCTGATGCAAGTATCTGCTGGAGGCAGAGAGCCCAACGAGAGCTTGCCACCATCAGCAGTAGGAGATGCTAGAGGATACTCAGTTGCAAGTGGAATTGGTTACACAAAACCTTCAAGCATAGATATTGTGGAGATAGATGCTCCTGGTTCTGCTAATTCATCTCTGTCTAATCATGATTCCAGTTTCATTAAAAGCTCGAGCCCTGCTGGTGTAAGAGGATTTTGTTAATAATCATTATATGAAATTTATGTGGGTCAAAATTTTCTTTGCCCATGTACCCAATGATTGTGTGCTTGCATGTGCATGTCTGGTTTATTTTCTTCTAGTTACTTTTGCACTTATTATTTTGTTTAATATTGCAACATGACACAGCCTGGTGCTACTACACGAAAGAGTGCAATCCAAGTTGAAAGGCAGAACTCGGAAATTTCATATTATGCTGATGATGAAGATGCGAATCGGAAAAAATACACACGAAGAGGTGAGAGTATTTTCCTTTTAGTTTCTTATTGCTATTTCTTTCTTCCTTTCCCCTTTTTTGGAAGGCTGTATTGCTATGTCTTGTTGACATGACTCTTGGTGACAAATCTTGCTATACAATTGGTGATAGGATAGATAAAGCCATCTACAAATTACACCTGATACTATTTATCTATATAATAAAAAATGAGTGTTTGAATTTTGTCGCAGTCATATTTTCTCTCTTAAAACTATCACCAATCACTTACCTTACCCATCATCTTTTTGTCAAATTCAAACTCAAACGTCAAATTGCATCACTCATTTTTATCATATATTTAATTATTTATATATTTCCTCCCTAAAAATATCACATCACTCATTTCTATCATATATTTAATCATTTAATATTTGATTAATTTGTAGTTAATGTATTTAAAAAAAATTTAATATAGTGGTATCGATTTTTTAGACGCTTGAATTTTATATTTTATCGTGTCTTCAGACACGGGTTATAACTAGTTTTATTATATCTTCCACATGGTACATTTTATTATCTTCTTGTAACTGAATTGTTTCATGATGTTAATAAAATCAGTACCAAACTTTTTATTCCAAAATTATTTATTGGACTCGTTACTATTTTTTTTGATATCATCTTTGTTCCATCTCATTTTGTGTTGGTGACTGCTCTAGTGTTGTTCAATGCTTGCCATATTATGGAAATATGGAACCAAAATAATGGAGGTTTTAATTGTAGGTACATTCCGCCATAAGTTTCTAAGGTTCTGGTCGACTGGATTACCGACTCTGCCAGTGACTGCGCCGACACGGAAAGATGCTTCAAATGCTAATGACGTCCTAGAAGGTCGTCAGCGGCACCATAGATCTTCAAGGATGGATCCGAGAAAAATCCTTCTCGTCATAGCAATCATGTAATGTTTGCTTATCTTCTTTCTTGGTTACCTCTGTACATCTATGTTTGTTTTTATTCTTTTCCATTATTTTTTTGAACTTATAGAAAGAAATGCATACCTTTGTTCCTCACCAGACTAGATTATAAGTTAGAGTGAGGTATACGATATCATAATAGTAAAAGTGATAAAAAAAAAAAATTCAAAAAATCTTTTTCCAACTATCTTGTGGTTTAGGCTCAATAGGGATTTTCCTTAGGGGTGACAGAAACAATAAATGTTTTAATTTTAGATATCTTTACTTCTATATTAGTCTTTTGTGGACAGAAAACAATACCTCTTCGACTAATGCATAATAACGTGCAGGGCATGCATGGCGACGATGGGTATTCTTTATTACAGACTCGCACAACGTGGTCTTGGTGAGGAGCTGCCTGATGATGAGCAGCAGCAATCTCTTGAAATGGTATGATGGTATATTAGTTTCTCATTTGCTAATGGTTACTTGTGCTTCAGCTGCTTCTTGTTTCTTTTGAGCTTTCACACATTCCTGGCCTACATTGGAACATACAAATTCCAGAGTCCTGTTTCTATAGAGAATTTGCACTTCTTTAATGACAGCAAATGTTATATGTCATTGCCCAAATTAGCTCCTGGCCCATTTTTTACCTTATTGTTTAAAATTGGCTGGGAATAATCAGAGAACTTATTTGCTTGATTGTGTGGGTTTCTGTAAATATAATCTTGCAATAACAATTTGGACCAAGATCAACCAAAAGTATCAAATTCTTCTTTATTTGCATAAGCCACCAGCCTACCAGAAAAAGGAGAAGGCAAACTCCTCAATTTTTTTAATGTTTCAATAATCAGGGGTGTCTGGTTAGTTAACGTACAACTCGATTAATTTTTCACCCTGATGTTGGGATTAACATATTCATGAGTATAAATCTCTTTTGGCGTAACTCTTAAGGAATTGTCTAGATTTTAATTTAAGACATCTAGATTTATAAATCGTCTATGTTACTAGTTGAATTATCTTTTAGGGTTAACTCACCATATTTTGACTTAAATAGAAGGGGAGGGATTGCCTTGGTACAAAATTGGAGTCAATAATTGCAAGTTTTATCGCAACGTGTCCATTCGACTAGAGATTAATGCAAGTTATCGAGTATGAAATTAATGGGGAGGGTTTAGATTCTAACCAGCTTGAGCTTAATAAATAAATTGATGTAAACCAGTCTATGCACAACTGAATTCAGTATGAGATAAACTCAATTATTTATAAATGATTTGTGTATGAGTTAAGCAAAATTTATAAAAACAAAAATTTGGATTCTCGACCCGAATAGCATCTTACTAGACCAAGAGGACTGCCCATAGGCTGGGCCAAGGGTCGGGCCAAAGGCCGAAGTCTAACATCTTTTTTTTTGGTATTCATATCAACTTCCATTGACCCCAAAAAAGTGTTGGTTGTGCTTAATAAACACTTCAAAAAGGAGCATGAAATCTTATGTTCTTTAAAAAAAACACCATGATGTTCATTTTTAAAAAAAATAAATTTAACGAGGAACCTCGATAAGACAATACTACTTTGAACCCATCTCTGCGAGAGTAAATTTTAAATAACTATAATTATCTGTAAATTACGGGTATGAGTTAAGCTCAAGGAACAACGAGAATCAAATCATTGATGTTCGATGCGGGTTATGATGTTCATATTTATTACAATGGATTCTACTATTTTTTTTTTAATGTGATCTATTTTGATTGATTACCAAAAAAATTGAATTTAATTTACCCAATGCACTTCGGTTAACTTAGTAGACATAGCATCATTTCATTGGTCATTGGAACCAGATTTGATAGGGGAAGCCAATTCTGTAATTATTTTCTATTTCCTAGCAATCACAAGGAGAAGATAGTTCAGCGCAGGAAACTCTCTCCACCGTAAGATTTGTGAAATATGCATATGGCCTTACCTTCCCAGGTAGAGATGCTATTTCAGATTCTAAGGAGAAGTGATTATCATTAGTATAATATTTGTTATCAAATAATCATAGGGTTCCTCCTCTTCCTCAAGATAAATATTTAATACCGAGATTAAAATATTCACGAGGAATGTTTAATCACAAATCATTTAGAATAATTCCGAATTAGAATAGAAAGATTCTTTGTCGAGAAGACTTTTAAATTTTCAGATTTGGTAATGGGATGGGTGGTTGAAAACTAGGGTTTTGAACTACTCAAGTTCTAAAATGAAGAACTTGATTATTATTATTATTATTTCTCGGGTCTAACTATGGTATCGATATATAATTTTTTTAGTATTATTCATTAACCTTTTTTATCCAATAAAAGTATGACACAAAGTAAAATTATTTTATTATTTTTCATAAATTATTTAAACCGAAATAAAATCAAATTCGATACCTTAGTGCTATCCACCATCTCTGTTGTACTTGCACGTAGTGTACTACTTCAGATTCAACGCGGCGAACTGGGTCAGCATTATTGATGATGATATTCAACTCTCTTTTCATCTTTTTAGACATTATTAGTTTAGCAATAAATAACATTAACCTGACATCATTAAGTACTTAATTTTAAAATAAAAAATTTAACACGACCACTTAAAGAATATAAATTTATGGGAAATATCAATATTATTAATTAATTAAGGGTTGGTGGGTTGTGGTGTCCACTTACCAAGGATTATAATAAATTTATAGATTATTAAACCGCTTATAATTTACTCTTCTATTATATTTAATTGCAGTAGTATACTAGTATTACACTTTTATAAAAAAAAAATAGTATTACACGAATACTCCGTTTGGTACGCTGAAAAAATAAAAGGATAGAAAGTTAGAAGGATGAAAAGTTGGAGGAATAGATAAAACATTATGATTGGTAAGGAAAGAAAGTAATAAGGATAGAAAAGTGAATAAATTAAATTTTCTTCCAACTCAACAAAATCAATCCCTCCAAAATCGGAAAGAAAATGGATGAAAAATTAATTATTTGTGTTGAAATGTATCTTATTTGTCTATATATATTATATATATATTAATTTCATAAAAAAATATATGATAAAATATGTATTTATATATATATATATATATATATATATATATAAATTAAAAAATAAAAAATAAAAAATTTAAATTTAAAAAAAATATTTTTTTCATCTGAACTTGGGGTAAAATTTTTTGACTCAATACGACTCGAACTCGACACAAATTTTATAACACGAACTTGATTATAACTCGACACGAACTTCAAACTGACCTGATACACAAACAAGAAATCTAAAAGACTCATAATTTTATGACGCAACACGAATCTGACACGACACGACTTGATTGTCAACCCTAACCTTAACCATTACAAAAAGAAAATTAGTTATTTTTATTTTTCATCCATCCAACCAAATATAAAGGAAGAAAAGTGTATCATTCCTACTTTTTATCATTGAAGGATATAAAGTGTATCCCTTCTACTTTTCATCCTTCCTATTTTTCATTCTTCTTACCAAACGGAGCATAACTAAAAAAAAAGGATAAAAAATATGAATAAAATAATTTGAATTTCGAATGTATAAAAGTCTAGTCACTCTTTCTCAGGAAAAATGTTATAAACCTACTTAGGTTATGAAGACTATTAGGACTAGTATTCGAATTTGAAGAAGTAGCCGATACAAGCGTAGACATCCCGTAGTAAATAAATACTACCACTATGATAATATCACATCATTTGACTCCCCTTTTTGGTCTATTTTTTTTTTGTTAATATAGCAGTGCTCATTTAATAGTTTGCTCATATCACTTTTATCCTCTATATATTTTTAAATAACCATTTACAATTACCTATAATTTTTTTAAACCAAATTTAACAGCTTAATTTTTTTTTTATCTATCCATATCTGACCTTCTATGTTTATCTATTAGCAATAATTCTGTATCTCAATACACTCTATAATATCAAAAATTGAATATTAATTGTGCGATATTTATATTTTAAGTAATAATTCATTTTTTTAACTACGCAATTTAAAATTAAAGTGAACACATCAAAAATAAGAGATGGATATGAGAGAGAAAAAAAAAGTAAGTATAGATTAATGAGGTTGAGTGTGTAAGTTAAATTATGTGACATTGAGAATTGTGCAGAGGAAATAATGTTTTTGAATGGATTTTTTTTTTTTTTTTGCAATGAATTTTGCATCATTTGATTAAAATAAATAAAAATTAGATCAATCTTAACTATTATTGTGCTTTATAAATTTTGTGATTCAAGTGCATAGCCTACTCCAATTATGATAAGAACACACGCTCGAGCAACTTTCGACTCGTGTTTTGTTTTTTTTTTTTGGGGTGATGAATGAGGAAAATATGATGGTTTAGCTTTGTACTAGGAAGAAGAAAGATAAAAAGAAGATTCATAATAATTAACTTTATCAATAACCATAGTTTTTTTGCATTCAAAAAATTGAATTTTGAAAGAAAAGGGGGGAGGGGGGGGGGGGGGGCGATTCCATAATTTAAAGGAGCTCTCAAAAGACCAATACTATTTGGACATAATTTACCAATCTAATTTATTTGTCTAATCATTCATAACTATTAGATTAACAGTGGAGACATATTGAAGTGAAAGCCTATGGAATTATTGAACTATTCACGAGCCTATGCCACCAGGGTTAAAAGCAATAGATAGACTGATTCATATAGGCTGTGGTCAACGAGAACTTATAATGGAGGATTGACAAACTAGAAAAACTCTTTTCTTTTTCAATTAATCATAGCTATGATATTCCATGACTTTCACTAGGTATAAAATGATTGGGTTCCAAACCTCACCCGTGATAAAAAAAAAAAAGAGATTAAAGCTGCTTCATAGATTTCTGTCTCATGATCACATGATATGGGATTATTCATTAAACTAAATTCTGTCCACTTGGTGCTCACTGAACTATACTGCAGAGTTCAATGGAGATGAATCAATTTTCTTCAAGAATGGCTTATGCAGATACCATATCTTTATGTTCTGCCCCTGGACCATGCATGATAGTGTTGTGATTTATAGGATTCTATGCGGGCAAAAAGGACCTGATTCACTTGGTTGTGCCTTGTTATCCTAATCCAAATTTTCTGCTTACATAACATTTTAAGTTGTAACTAAAATGTTACTATTAGATTGTGTGCCTCGCGCTGACTACGTGTTCTTTGGATTCTTCGCCTTCCTGCCACCAGTGGAACCAAGCTAGCACCCTTGTGTTGGTTGGGAAAGTGAGCATTTCCCTCGCGAAAGATTCAATCCAGCCACATGTTCAATTAGTTATGTGAGAGATTCGACAAACATTTGTTAGTTAGGTTTAGATCATTAGAGGAGAGAGAGAAAAAAAAAAGTTGGAAGACAATGTGTCTAGTTCCAGGTAGTTTTGAGAATGTCAGACTCATTCTTAAAGACACCCCCCCCCCCAAAAAAAAAAAAAAAAAAAAAACATCGTCTAGATTTCCAGTTGTGATTCTCTAGCTCCGCATTATTCCATGCCTCACTTTCCTTCTCAATAATTGATGTGTTCGGTTTTTGATACTGACTAATTTGCAGTTAATCCCATTTTGATGATTGGCTGTAAGAGACTAATCACTCTGATTAAGTTCTTTAATTCAAGTTTAAGACGTTTAAAGTCCCCCAAGAACTGAGTTATTTTAGTCCATCATTGCTTGAACTAAGCCCTTCCCTGAGTTGTCCTTGGTCCCATTACAGATTCATACTAATTGATTAAGAATTGAAGTCAATCAGGTGTGGCATTCTGTGTATGATCTCGCGTATAAATATTCTCTTGATGTCCATTTTTCGTGCATCAAGCAAATCTAGCTTCTCTTGACAGTTAACACCCCCCCCCCCCCCCCCCCCAAAAAAAAAAAAAAAAAAATCAACATTGCCAAAAGGTTTCCAATTGAAACAAGAAGAATATGGAGCCTGTAGGAGCCATGGCTGGAGAAGGATGGAACTCCTTTAGTGGAATGTAATCCACTGAAGAGGCTGACTTCATGGCACAGCTGCTTGGTAACTGTTCAATTCCAAATGAGCTACCCGGGGTTTAGCTCTGCAGTCCCCTCTACTTCTTGGCCTGACCATGAAACAACTACGAGCATGGTGGGGGTTTACGAAAATACTTTTTATTCTTCAGATAATACTAATACTAATATGAACTGTTTTTCACAAGGGAGTAGTTATAGTGGTGGTAATAGTTTTCTTTTTCCCACATCAAGTAATGAATGCTACTGCCTGGGTGACTTTCATCAAACCAATCTACTGGAAGGACATGACTGCTCAAACCAAGACATGAGCAATAGGAGCATGGAGGAGACTGGTGGGAGCTTGTCTGAAGCTGTTCTTTGTGCAAAGACTTTGGAGCTCAGTAATGAACCTGAAATTCCGGTGCCAGAACCATCTACAGATGAAATGTTTAACGATCCATCACACAACTCGAAAAAAAGAACTTGGATCTCCGGAGATGTGAGTGTAATGCTTTACCTTATACCAAGTTATGAAGAATGTGATTGGAATATGTTATATATTGGGGTTTCTCATAACGGTTTCTTAATGCAGGTCCAAAAGAACAAGAGGACTATGAAGCCAAAGAAGAACCAGACACCTAACTTAACTCATAACAATGATGAAGAAATCAGTGCTGTGCTTTACAGGCAGAGCTCTAGCAACAACTGCGATGGAGGACTGATTTTAAGGTCAAGATCAAAAGGGGCTGCTGCTTTCAACTTAAATGGCAAGAAACGCGCCATCAAGGGTTCAGCTACCGATCCTCAGAGCCTCTACGCAAGGGTAAATTACCAATTGTTTAGCAAATTAGTCCAGCTTTAGAGAATATGCTGCAAAAAACAGTTGATTTACTCATATTTCCTTTCCATCTTGTAGAGAAGAAGAGAGAGAATAAACAAGCGATTGAGGGTTCTACAAAACCTTGTCCCTAATGGAACAAAGGTAGGCAGTTTGCAGATGAAAACTGCATTGCTTATTTCTTAGTTCAAGTTGAAAAGGGGATAATCCTCAGAACCAATTCTTTTGGGATGACAGGTTGATATAAGCACAATGCTTGAAGAGGCAGTCCAGTATGTGAAGTTTTTGCAACTTCAAATCAAGGCAAGAAACTCAAGTTCAGTACATTTTGAGTCAAAAATACAGAGTTTTTGAGGAGAATACTCCAAATAATCTTTTTCTATTACTGGCTGGGCATAAATAGCCACTATATAAAGCTTTAGATCCTATAGTTTAGGACTAATCGACTAACTATAAGGAAACTATAGCTATCAAGATACAATCACATATTTATAGGGATTCTAGTAATTCTAGTCTATTTGCACAGCTAGTAGTAGAGACAAATTAGGGGCTAGAATATTGGAGAACCAACTTAGAGATAATTACTCTTGATTGTCAACACTCCCCCTTAAGTTGGTGCGTAGATGTCGCTCATTCCTAGTTTGTCGAGACAGTCATTAAATGCTTGGTTTGACACTGCCTTGGTCAGCACATTAGCAAGCTGGTCTTGAGATCGAACATGAGGAACTTCAATCAATTTTTCTCCCAGTTTCCCCTTGATAAAATGTCAATCAACCTCAACATGTTTGGTTCGATCATGTTGGACAGGATTATGGGCAATATCACACGCTGCCTTGTTATCACAATATAACTTCATAGGGCTGACTTGCTTAATATGTAAATCTTGCATCAGATTTCTGATCCACAATAATTCGCATATTGTCGTAGCCATTCCTCTGTATTTGGCTTCAGTACTAGATCTCGCAACTACCTCCTGTTGTTTACTTCGCCAAGTAACCAAATTTCCTCCTACAAACGTGAAATAGCTAGACGTAGAACGTCTCTTTTTGTGAATAAAATTCCCTTTCCTGGAGATGACTTTAAGTAGCGTAAGATATGGATGACAGCATTCGTATGTTCTTCACTTGGGGAGTGCATGAATTAACTAACCACACTCAGCGCATAAGCTAAATTAGGTCGAGTATGTGCAAGATACATTAATCTTTCAACCAGTCTCTGATAGCGTTCTTTGTTAGCAAGAACTTGATTTGAATGCACACATAGTTTCAGATTTTCTTCCATAGGAGTGCTAGCTGGACTACATGCTGTCATACCAGTTTCATTCAGTAAGTCTAAGGCATATTTTCTTTGTGACAGAAAAATACCTTTCTTCGATCTTGACACTTCAATTCCAAGGAAATACTTCAATTCACCGAGATCCTTCATCTCAAACTTACGGGCAAGATGCTCCTGTAGTGTTTTCCTTTCTTCAAGATCATTTCCAGTCACTATCATATCATTAACATACACAATAAGAGCTGTGATTTGTTCTTCATTATGCTTCAAGAATAGAGTGTGATCTGAGTTACTTTGCTTGTAACCAATAGCCTTCATAAAACTTGTGAACCTTCCAAACCATGCTCTAGGAGACTGTTTCAAACCATATAGGGATTTTCTTAACCTACAGACTTGTGTTATTACCTTCAGTTTGTAGATTACAGCCGGGGGCAAACTCCATATAGACTTATTCTTGGAGATTTCCATGCAGAAATGCATTCTTTACATCAAACTGGTGTAAAGGCCAATCAAGATTCACCGCCAGAGATAATAGAATATGAACAGTATTAATTTTGGCAACTGGTGCGAATGTCTCCATATAATCAATTCCATATGTTTGAGTGTATCCCTTGGTGACAAGTCTTGCTTTGCACCGTTCAATAGTTCCATCGGCTTTGTATTTAATGGTGAAGACCCACCTACATCCGACAGGTATCTTCCCTTCAGGCAAGTCAACAACTTCCCACGTTGAGTTCTTTTGAAGGGCCTTCATTTCTTCATTCCTTGCCTCCCTCCATCTGGGATCTTTCAAGGCTTCCTGCACACTGTTAGGAATAGATACAACAGATAATTGGTTCACAAATGTCATACTTTCCTTTGACAATCTATGGTAGGATATATAGTTATTTATGGGATATTTAGATTTAGAGTTGAGGACAAGTTCATAGCTAACTTTGGGTTTCCCTCGTGTGACTCAATTGGGTAACACTTTTAGGTGAGATTTAGATTCAAAATTTTCATGAGACTTAGGCATGGAATCGGCTGGAGAAGACAATTGGTTAGCTAGTACATAGTGAGAGATTGACGGCACTCCCATTTGATTCTAAACTTCCATCTGACCCTAATTCTCATCCTCAAAAAATTCTGGACCATCAACAGTCTCACCTGGACACTCCTCCCTATTATCCATGGTGTTACCATCAGTTGGACATTCACCACTAGTTTCTAAGTTATCACCTCTTATAAAATCCAAGTTGTCCAAAGGATGACGTAAAGTCTGCACTTCATCTCTATTCTCCCCCTGAAGTGAAGACTCAGAATAATACATATCATTTTCATGAAAGACCACATCAAGGGTAACATAAAGCTTTCGAGAAGGGGGTGATAACACCGATAGCCTTTTTGATGCAAGGCATAGCCAACAAATACACATCGAAGTGCCCGAGGTTCCAACTTAGTTCTCAAGCCTTTGTGATGATGCACAATGGCTACACATCCAAAAACTTTAGGGGACAAATTTGGTATGGTAGGAGCACTTACAGTATGATGAAGGACATCAAAGGGAGTTTGAAATTGTAGGGAACTAGAAGGTAAACGGTTGATAAGGTAGGCTGCAGCAGTGACAACTTCACCCCAATAACTGGAGGGCATGTGAGCTTCAAACAAGGAAGCACGAACCACCTCAAGAAGGTGACAATTTTTTTGTTCGGCTACCCCGTTTTGTTGAGGGGTGGAAGGGCAAGTAGTCTGATGAACAATGCCATGTAAATTCAGGTATTGTTTCAAGTCTTAATTGATAAACTCGCCTCCATTATCACTACGGATAACTTAAATGTTAGATTGATAGTGAGTTGCTATCATTTTTGTGAAATTGCTGAATAGGGAACTCACTTCACTCTTTGATTTCATCAAGCAAATCCAAGTCATACGAGTGTGATCATCAATAAATGAAACAAACCAACGTGCTCCACTCAAATAAGAAGTACTTGCAGGCCCCCATACATCAGAGTGAATAACCATAAAAGGAACAGGACTTTTATTCATACTAAAGGGAAATGGAACACGATGGCTTTTAGCCAGTTCACAAATGTCACACTTAAAATTTGAAACAGTCAATTGCGAAAAAAGTTGTGGAAACAATTTATGTAAATATCCAAAAGATGCATGGCCTAAGCGCCTGTGCCACAACTAGATTTTTGAACTTTGATGTTTATCAGGTGTATTAGCTAAAAAAACTTGAGCCAACTGATTTGAGCTTGTCGGCATTAGATCCAGATAGTAGAGCTTCCCTCTCCTAGTACCATAACCAATTGTCTTCCGAGTCTGAATGTCCTCAAAGACACAAAGGTTAGGCCAAAAAATCACAACATAATTTAAAGTATGGGTTATTTGAGCAACAGACAATAGATATCTAATCAATTCATAGCACCATGACTTAGTGTGTCCAGTTCCACCACAATGAGTACACACACGTTCTGGTCGTGCAGCTCCTATTTCGTAGTTGCAATTTTGTGATCCAACCGGCTGATTATGATCATGATTCAGTGGACCAGATGTTCAATCTAGTTTTGGGTTTGTTTGCAGTTGTTGATACTTGACTCGGCGAGCTACCATAGTAGATGGCTCTGAATGTTCAGGTTCGCCATTCAGTGCAGCTCGGCG
Organism: Ilex paraguariensis; assembly: GCA_963454935.2. Lineage (NCBI taxonomy): Eukaryota > Viridiplantae > Streptophyta > Magnoliopsida > Aquifoliales > Aquifoliaceae > Ilex > Ilex paraguariensis. The sequence continues at coordinate 26,748 of CAUOFW020001973.1, forward strand.
AACAGAATCACGACGAACATACGCATAAGTTTCTTCAAGATCCAGTACAGGATCCCTCCTGAGAATCTCACCTCGAATTTGTTCAAATTCTGCATGTAGTCTTTTCAGAAAAATATGCACCCGCAATCTCTCAATTGATTTTTTTATAGGCAATAACATCATCAGAATCTTTCATGACAATTTTATCACGATGATCTAGCTCTTGAAAAATTTCTATCAGATCACCATAATAGGTTGAAAGAGGACGACCAACCTTTTTGGTAAAGAATGCTTGTTGATTCAGTGCAAAAAGTTGCGATTCATCTGCCTCAACATAGAATGCTTTGGCAAGAGCAGTCTAGATTTCACGTGCAGTAGGCAATCTAAGATAGCGTTTCATAATCTCCAATGACATAGAGGTCAGTAACCATCCTTTGACCTTTTGATTCTCAGCATACCACTTCGCATAGGAAGTATCAGTAACCTTCGAAGATGTTTTACTCGTAAGATATTCAAGCTTCTCACGTCCTGCAATCTGCATTTCCATGATTTGAGACCAGACATCATAATTGGTTTCGCTAAGAATGACATTAGTTGTGAAACTAGGGTTTTCTGATTGAACATGGATAACTGGTACAGAGGATGATTTGGGTTTGTCATTAGTCATGGTGCGAGGGATATATGAGAATTCAGGCTGTGATGATATAGAATGGATAATAATACCAACTCTGATACCAAGTCAAAAATATAGAGTTTTTGAGGAGAATACTCCAAATAATCTTTTTCTATTATTGACTGGGCATAAATAACCACTGTACAAAGCTTTAGATCCTATAGTTTAGGACTGATCGACTAACTATAAGGAAATTATAGCTATCAAGATACAATCACATATTTACAAGGATTCTAGTAATTCTAGTCTATCTGTACAGCTAATAGTAGAGACAAATTAGGGGATAGAATATTGGAGAATCAACTTGGAGATAATTACTCTTGATTGTCAACATTTTGAGTGCACATGAATTTTAGAGAGAGGATATTCCAGCAGTTTGGCTTGATATTCTAAAAAAATGCACATGAATAAATAAAGGGACACTCTAGTGGACCGTGTATAGATCAGGGTTCGAGCCACTGAATTAGTCTTTCTACACAAGAGGTTAAAGCTAAGTGCGTCTCACACATTCTAAACTTTCTAGTGGTGGGAGTCTCGTGCATTGGACTACTTTTTTTTTTCTTTTTTGGAATCCCGTTAACCAATAAAACAATGATATTTCTTAGGGGTAGTAATTTTTGGTACAATACGAAAACACAACTCGAGATTAATACAAAATCAGTGAGTTCGGGTTGATCATTTCTTGACACGAACCCGTATATGACACGACCCGTTAACATGAATAATAAATGGGTTTGGTTAGTATCAAACATAAATAATACGAAATTGACATGATTAACAAGTTTAAGTAGATAAAATAATAATTTTTTATTATATTTTATTAAGTAGAAAGATATTTTTACTAATTTTTATTATTATATTTATTAAGTTAATTTTTAATTTATAAAAAAAATATGAGTATAGTTTCGATTAAATGATAAGGAAATTTTAGACATAAAACTAAGTGTTAAATTTTTTATTCATAGGTTATACGGATCAACACGAACATGAAATGAAAATAAATAAATCGACATAACATGATACAATTAATTAAACGAATTAGGTTTAAAATTAACTAGTGCATGACACAAACTCGAAATGACCCAATATGAACACGACCCGACATGATTGTGACTCTTAATATCCATGGTTGTCTAGATATTTTGAGAGTGAGAAACAGATTATAATGGTTTCTTTTCTGTTTACAATTGCAGCTCTTGAGCTCTGATAATCTGTGGATGTATGCTACCATTGCATACAATGGAAGGGAAATGGTTCTGGATCTGAAGATCACCCCATCAAGATGATGCTCTTGGAAGATGGAATGGCGGTGCTGAATTTCCATTAAAAAAAAAAATGCCAAATAAATACAGTATTTAAAAAATCATTGCCATACTGTAATACTTTATTTTTTTTCCGATTAATATCAGCAAAAGCTGGCTCTATTTTATCCCCATGAGGAATAATAATGTTTAGTAATCTATTATATTTGACAAGTCTATCGAATATAGTTTGAACGAGCTTTTAGCGATTTTTTCATGGTATTGACCATAAAGGAAAGTAGCATAATCCGTATTATTTCATTTATTCAAGTAGATGGGCATTGTAAAAACCTGTTTACAAAATGGTAACATTTTGAATTAATTAATGTGTGAATTTATTTTCGTTTATAACTTTTCTTTTATACATCGGTAAATCACTATTACAATAAACAATCAACTATGATAGTTGTTCTCATCTTCGTTACTATACGTCGATACCATAAAGTGTCATGTTTTTGCATTGAAATGCTTTTGTATATTTTCAATAATTGAAAAATAAGACTGATTTTCACAACTTCACGAAATAAACCCCCCCAAAAAAGAAGCAGAAAAAGAAAATACCATGCATTTTTAGAAACCAGAATCGCAACTGTACAATGTTTCTTTTTTTTTTTTTTTTTTTTTTTGGGGGGGGTTTAAATAACAACTTTACAATTTTTCATTGTGGCTCGAAGTTTTTCTTGCCACAAAAGTCGAAAATAATCCTATATTTTTCGTTTTTCTATAATGCCATTGGCAGCTAAGGTTTGTGTGATTCTTTCAAATAATTGAAAATAAAAGTGTATGTTACTTGCACCAATAGCTAGGTTTCAGAATATTTTTTCACTCGGTCTAAAAACAAGACGGTGATACCAAGTTAGCATGACGTAGGGATATTTAACCTTCGACTTTTTTTTTGTGCAAAAGAAGAGATCGACGACCAATAAGTAATAACCCCCAGAGCGTAATCATCAAAATCTCTCAATTGTAGAATATTCGGTTTGAGCTATATCAACTAATCCGAAAGGCCAATCTATTTACCACAATACTACTAAAATCAAGCAACAAATAATGTTACTCATGTGAATCAAACTCTACTTGATAACTACATAACAATCAAGAATCACTCTAAATGAATACGATTTACCACTAAACTACTAGCTCGGGTGGTAACCCATATGACTTGTAGATTCATGATTGGACTCGATTTATACAAGAAATCCACCTTAGCATTTAAAAAATCGTTACTCGACCTTTCCAGGGAAAGTTAAAACACCTCCCATTTTGCTCAAAGAAAATGAATTTGCCATTTAGGCAGAAAGTCTCAATCAACATATTTCTGGTACATTTTTATTTCCCTTTTTTGTGCCTGAATCATTCGTAGATCAGCCTTACCAAAGCAATAGATAAAATCCAATTTTTTTTTTGGTTCAACATTAAGTGTCCAGATTAACTTACACGTACATCGACTAATCCTCTTCTCAATCTGATTAAAGGCAAGTTATCAACACCATAATTAAGATATTCATAAGGGATAAATTTCTTATGACCTAACCCTAAAGGGTTGGCAATATTCAAACTGTCTGCACTTTAATCAGTTCAAAAAATATATTTTGTCCTTTGATCTGATTGTATCAAAAGACACCAATAGCAATTCCTTCATTCTTACATTTCCAATTACGACTTCTCTAATCTATGACAGACACCAAACAATAAACACAAACCACATTGACTATGGGTGCTGGTAACAACCCCAACCATTTGCATACTTGGGGAGTTCAGAATCAAGAAATTAAACAATTTGGCAAAAAGATAAAAACTAAACACTAGATCAATACATAACTTACAAAAGGTGGCCCCAAAAGAACCATCAAAGAGCATTGCATAGTGGACAAACTGAATATGTATTATTAAATTATTACTACACTCTGATACAAATTTTGCTAATCGGGGCAACTAAGATAGTCAAATCTCGTTACATGCAGAATCATGCAATCCTGGCACAAATTCATCGAAAAGAAAAAGGTGCACACGATACTGCACAACTAAGTGACAACACTTTTAACATCTAAGGAGACAGACCTTCCTACACACTTAAGCGATAATCCTTTCCAATCAGCCCAGAACCGATCCCTACTCTGGTTCAGTGTGACATGGACAATATCTTGCGTTCGATTTTATTGTCCAAAATATTTTTACATAGTTCGAAAATTTACCTGCAAAAACTTTGGCTGGATAGAAGGGTATGAAACACCTTGAATGAAACCCAAATTCCTTGAAACATGATAGAGCTTTGTTGTCAAGCACGATCGTCACTGATATGGTTTGGGACTTCATTTTGACTGTCCAGAGGCATGTACTGCGCCATTATAGCTCTGATCTCTGAGTCCATGTATGACTGAAAATGCAATGATAGAAAGAAAATTAGGAGTGTGAAACTCACATTAGTGTCAGATTTGTATCACAAATTATCAACTTATTAAGACACCCAAGAATTGGTTCACTTACGAAAAATGCGGTTCACTAACATCAAAATTTTAGAATCCCACAGACGCTCACGTTTATGAGCAAACAACCCCGCACCCCACATGCACACAAACAAACACACAAAAAGAAAAATTCAACTGGTTTTCTCCTTTAGAAAAGGTTTTGTGCAGATCTCCCTGAATATATGGCATAAGGGGCTTGGATTGATTATGCATGATACTACCTAGTTCCTTCGTTTTGGTTTTTGGGTTTGGGTTTTATTGTCTAGGGTGATATAAGGGGCTTTGTTTTTTTTTCTTCTTGTGGGGGGGAAGGGTCGGTTGCCTCAGTCCTAGACAAATCAACTTTAAGCCAGTTTAGTCTTTTCGATTTATCCTCAATTCAGATCCCAACAATTCAGTTTAAGCCCAGTCATCAACTAATTATGTCAGCTTTCACCAACCAAAGCACAAAAATGACTGATGATTTTAAAAGCCGAGCATGCCAAAATAAAGCACATGAGACATTTATTAAGCCTGTGATTATAGCTGCTATAGGTAAAATCGCTGCAATCCATCAAATTTAAAGGCTTAAACATAATAACTTTGTTTACCAGCATTAACTGAGAAAAAACATGCACCAAACTTACCCTCAATCTATATCTGTATACAAGATATGCTCCACCAGCAGCCATACCCAAACCTATCAATATGACCCAAACAGCGGCCCATGCAGACTTTACTTCGGTAGCTCTCTTACCTGCAGATGACAATCTTTGATATCAGGACCTGCACTGGGCATGCATGTCAGTAGACACGAAAAGCCACAAAGTATGAGGCTGTGCACTCACTTATGCAGGTATCATGGTCCCGGATATACAGAAGCTCCCCACCACAAGTGCATTCGTAGCTGCCCCAGGTATTCTTGCAGCTGCATTCGGGGCACTGACAAGCTTTTTTCTCTTTGCATTCATCAATATCTGTGCAGTGAGAACAAATCATGTAAGATCAGTAGTCAAATCAGGAATTTCCCTGAGTAGACGTGATTGAGAATTAGTTGAGCTCAATGTGACATCAGGAATTTTATTGTCCATCAGGTAGCTTCTTTCCTAGAGTCTTCACCTATACGGCACTAGTCGACTATAGGTTTCCTAATGGCACTGAACCATCAGTTCATTGTCAGTGCATGAAGGATTTATAAATTACACATAACATACAACGGAAGTTTCAAACCATCAGTTGTAGAGTTTCCAATCTGTGTGGATTTGAGTTTCCAATCACTCCTTGAAATACCCTGATGCAGATGCTTCAATGCAGGGAGGTTGAAAAATAGTAACCTACTTAACCTAGACCCAACGAGTCCTAGAGATCCATGGATAGCCTCACGTTTCCCAAGCACAGGAGTCAGTCATGTGATTCTTTCAGCCAGCAAGCAGGACCTCTTAAATAAAAAATATGGTCCATATGAGCCTCAGGAGCCAAGTTGTCCTAACTACTATTTTCAAGTTCACCTTTTGAGTATGAACATTGTTTTTCCTAACACTGACACTGACATCGACACTGACTAAAATAGGACAAGCTAATCATGCAAGCTCTCTTACCTGCACAACTGTTGGCGCCATCGCTTTTAAACCCTTGAGGACACGTGCATTTGCTGTCTTCATTATCCTGTTGATTTTGTAATTTTGAATTTTGCATCTGAATCTATTTGCTCAAAGGGATATAGAGGAATAGAAATAAACTGTGTAATGATCACCAACCAAACAAGCAGAGAAGGTGTGTCCATTTCGGGTTTCATGCCAACAGCCTCCATTATTGATCTTGCAACGCCCAGGACCACTTGCTGCAAAAGGAAAAGATAAACCACATCAAAGGCCCAATTGACATGACTATGGCATGTTTTAAAACAAAGAAAACTTTGTTAAAAAATTACATAAAAATAGCATAAAAGGATAAAAACTATAAAAGTAGGCAGATGCCGAAATGTGATTTGTAAACAGAATTAGCACTTCCATCTGAACCTTACAAACATAAATTCCCTGGCTGCAACCCTTGTCTAGCATTGCATGACTAACCAGAAGGTCCAGCAGATGAGCCAGACAGTAGTTCATCTAGAGGCCAATAATGATAGAAAATAATTTCCATCCATTGAATCTGGAAACAGCTAGTTTTTTCCAACGATTTCATTCTATGTAATATTGTAAAGTAAATTAGATAGTCCATAAATAATAGCATTTTTCAAAAGTTAAAAGACAATGAATGTAAATTAGATAGTCCAGAAATTCTCAACAAAATTTCACCAAGTGGATTTATAGGTTCCACTAATTTGTAAGCATACAAATAAAGAATGTGCTTATTGCATAGACCAAGGATGAAAATTTCATCTGGTGCTTAGTTTTGTTTGCACCAAAACGGAACGTTAAAGAAACATTTTGTTGTGGTGCGCAGGTTTGGTTAGCTAGGAAATGAATATGTTTTGAAAACATATAGGAAATGTTTCAACAGAAAATGAAAATTTAGTATTTGGATCCCGCAACACTCCAAGCATCCCGAAACATGAGACTTCCAATTTTCTATTACAGATTTGTTTCAGTTCACAAAAACCAAAATGTTTCGGTCATTCCGATGGGAAACAAAACAGGATTTTGATCACATCTCAGGGATTCACCGTACATTGTGCACATCAACAAACATTCACAATTTAAAAGTCATTCATACTCAGATAATTTCAAACCAAAGAGAAATAAAAAAAAAATATTAAAAAAAGAACTTTATATAAGGTGCGCTCATTAACTGAACCATGCATACATATTAAAGTGAGAACTAATATAACTTTCTGACAAGATTTATTTATCATTTTTATGTTTATTTCTTTTGTAGTATCAGAATAATAGACGAATAAGTGAAAAAAAAATCAAGAATATGAAGCAACAGCTAAGATGTGGTACAGCATCGAAAGGTACTTACGACTGAAAATGTACATTCAAAAATTGGTACTAAATGAAGCATCTAAACTTACGACTGAGGCATGCTGCATGTAGAAACTCATATTCACAAATAATGTTATTGTCAATTCGAACCAAGCACACAACCATTGCCAAAACAATGCTCAAATGCTTCTGCATATATCAAATACTCCAACGGCCCACACATGGGCCCCTTAAAAAGGTTATCAGCAAGGAGAAACCTCCCCTTGGGACATCCAGAAAAATTGGAGCAACACATAGAAGAAAGAAGAAATAGATATTCTAGTACATTCTCAGTAATGGGCAAATCGTGAGTTGAATAATATGAATATGGTACAATCTAAAAATTCACTATATAGTTATTAACTAATTTCAGAAATGCTATTAAGGCTTATACCAAACTATATTTATAGATATACTGTCTACGCTTGAACTTCAGAAAAAGCAGAGATACTTTCAATTGACAGTCTCTTAGGAGCTGCATCTGCCTTCTAAAGATCATATATACCAAAAGAACCTCCCAACATCAACACATACAAAATTTGAATTTAGGGTCCAATGTGACCGAGGAAAATACAAGTTTAAAAATTCTCCTAATGCTCTAATTTGATCACACCAAAGATTACAATATTTTTTGAATATTACAAGCTGCAGTGCTTATCCAAGGATCAAGTACACTAATAGCAATTTTCAGTCACAGAAGCATGAAAAGTATAATTCCGATCAAATTTAGGATGGAAATTTGAATAGGATAGAAATGCCTTTGCCATCAACTTTGAACAATATTAAGAAACAGCTAACAATGCATGGTTCAAATGATACTAGAAGATTAATGATGTCATGGAGCAAGTTAGCAATTTCTTTAAACTCCATGGTGTCTTCACTTCTCTAGTTTAGGAAAGGATTCCAAAAAGATGAATTAAGGCAATTAAGGCAACTATAAGTAGTTACTTGAATAAACTAAGGAGCACAGGCTTCTTCAGCCATCTATTATACCAAAAAATACAGAGATCTTCCACATTTATCCATGCAACAAGTACAGACAGTGTGCACACCAAATACATGTATGGACAGTATATGTGTACATTCACATTTTTTACTGCATTTGTTGCACTACCATTGCTTCCACATCATTAAGGATGTTTCTTGAAAGTTTTTTTCTTTTTTTTTTCTTATTGTTTCCTTTTATCAGTACAAAGAGATCAGTCCATTAGTTTACCTGAACAAGAGCTGTAACCGTCACCCTTAAACTGCACACCATCAACCAGCGGGCACTCACACACTCTACCACGAAATGTATCCTGAGTGTAAAAGTATAGCTGTTAAGAAAATAAATAATTAAATACATATAAATCCAGCCAGTTATGCCAAGTACCTTGCAGGCAGTGATGTTGGCTGTTTTATCTTGCCAACAACCACCATTATTATCCAAGCACTCATTTGTCTCCATATCTGGAGTATAAAAAAATACCCACTCAAGCGTCAGGACCAATGCCATATGTAAGCACACTGTCCATGAGAATTGAAATTCAACATTTAGTGCAACTGAGAAAATGAACTTACCACCATTCAAACAAACAGCTGGCTCAGTAGTTTCCTCAAAACCAGAACAAATGGCCTTCAGAACTGCACTTTTCTCCAACTTGCCTGGGAGCACAAATATTAGTAAGGAAACACTCCGATTTGTCTGAAAATACACAAGTACAGAGACGGACCTCGGTACTGTCGATTATTGACAACAAGGGTAGGCAATATGGTTACATCACCTCGTGATCCTTTCCCAATCTACAGAAAATATAATTGTCAAATAGTTTACATCAACAAAATGGGCACCACCAATTCCAAGGGTTGCTTAAAGGGCGATGTTGATAAAAACAGTTCAACAAAATTTAAGTGTGGCAAACATACTTGAGCATCTTGCTCTTCTTTCAAAATAGGATTGTCAGAATCAGCATTCGGGTCTCCCATACATTTTTCAATCTTTTTCAAATCAAGACCTGTGCAGAAGCAACATTAACACCAGGTAAATAACACCAGATCCTTTATCAACTATGAGTATTATAATTCATTACAGGAATGCAGTGACAAATCATTACCTAGAGATCTAATAACACTGTCAGCACATTCTTTGTTGTATTTATTCTCCTTCATGGGACATCTAAGTTGAAAATCCGTTACGTAATCCCACCAGACCCATGGCTTTTTGGACTCATTAGCTATTCTAAACACACACAGCTGTCTTAAGTTTTCAAGAACTACATTTTTTCCTTCGTAACCTTTGTTGAAATCCTGTTCAGGATCAGGAGCACAATATCTACCATGGTTGATACATTGGGATTTGCATTGTTTGCTCACTGTGAAAGCTTGAGGACAATACCAAGTTATATAATGTGGTGTAAACAGAGTATAACCACTTTTCTCGAGAATCTGAGCTGCACCTTTAAAATCATTTACAAACTCCTTCATCATATCACATTTAATCCCACACTCATCATTGGTGTTGGTCCATAACTCATACTCCACACGATCGTCTGGGTGTGGAACAGCTTCTCTCCAATCTAGATTCACATTTACCATATCCCCACCACTGATTGCTTTCTTAAGGTTTTCACCGAAACCTTTCTCAATTAGTGCAGATGGTATAGTTATGTTCTCAATATACTTTGCAGATGAACGATCCTCTTCTGGCGAGTCCATGGTTATCAATGCTTCTTCAATGTCATCTGCTACAAGAACAGCAGATGCACCAGCCTTTTGGGCATTCCACACCTTCAATGCAAAAAAACAATCTGGAAAGAAAATGAATGAATCACCAAAATTTTCAATATTGAGAAAAAAAAGTTGCTGATCAAAATTATAAATTCCTCCCTCCACATAAGAGAAAAGAAGATACTGCATAGGAAAGATGTAATCTGCAAGAAATGTCACATTTTGAGATACAGAGAAGAAGCATCCCAATTCATCAAGTTTAAAGCTAAACAAGACTATGTTTATTTCCTTGAGAAATCAAACATGTGAGTGAAAAAAATAATGGCAAAATATCAAGTCCAGCAGCCAGCAAAAATGTGTTTCTCAGCAATCAATTGGATGGTGTGGCTATATGGGTGGAGTGAACCTCCATTTGTGACCCACTTATCCTCCCCTCCACCTATGCATGATCCTCTTACCTAAAAAAAAGGCACATTTTGTACTTCTCAATTCTTCAGAATGAAAAATTTCCCGGATAATAGTTCTACATCGGTAGGACAAAAGTCCAGACTCTCGCTACCAAAAAGTGTACAACGGCAATCAACCAAACAATCCATTAAAACAAAAAATATCAAAGAAGGGTATAAAATCAGCTAAAAAAAATGGGAAAATGAAAAAAAAAGGTTCCTACACAATTATCCAAATAAATTAATTTAAATATCAACCTACACAGGAAAACCAATTACTCTGAGGAAATAATTTAACTGAATACCATAAAGAACAAAGCAAAAAAATGATAATTTGATGAACAAAAAAAGCAGACCTCCAAAATCATCAATTAAACTCAGAAAGTGCAACAAACAGCTACTCTAACAAAAGTTAAGAAAAAGAGTACCCCCAAAACACAAATTAGCCTCACAGTGCACATTACAGGTCCTCCAACAAAATTAACGGGAACCTCGAAAATCAAAAATTGGCCTTAAAATGAAAAATGAAAAAAGAACAGCTAGTTCAGCCAAGATTAATAGGAGAAGAACCTCAAAAATTACCAACACCCTCAGAAGAGCAAAACAAATCTAGTTAGATCAAAATTAACAAAAAAGAACATTCAATATCACCAATTAACCTCTGAAAGAGCCAACATAATCAAATTAAGCTCAAAACTTAACAATAAACCGAGAAAGCAAGCAAATTTATCAAATTCACAAAAGGGTACCTACCTCCACGATCAACCAAAACAAAAGTAGGCAAAGCCCCAGGCTTGGAATTGAAAGAAATCCCAAATTCATCGAAACCTCTACAACCCTTTCGGTTCTCTTTCGGGTACACCACAGTCCCGGCCATACTGCCTCCGTACTGAGGTATCCCAAAGTTGCCAATCGCGCTGTCGTGATTACCCTTTATACTATCCGGTGACGTCACCGTCAAGCTGTTCTTCTCCACCACGAACCGACCCATTGCTGATTGGTACAAACTCAGTAACAGAAACCCTAGAAAGATTGAAACACTTGAACTTTGACGCCCCATTTTCTAGAAATTGTAGACACAGAAAGAGCGGATGTGTTTGCTTCGAGAGAGAGTACAGAGAGATTACTAGTTCAGCGTGCAGGGTAAGGTATGAGATCTGATCCTGAGAAATTAATTATAGACTGAGATAAATTAAAATGGGTCTGCCTCTCTCTCTCTCTCTCTCTCTCTCTCTCTCTCAGGCCTTTCAACAGCAGTGGAATTAAGCATCAGTTCTTCAACCGTATCAAAAATATAATAAAATAAAAAGAAGAATAATACTAAAAAATTAAACATTGATTTTATAATATTTATATTTTAAATAATAATATTTTTAATTATATAATTTAAACTTAAATTAAATATATTAAAATAGATGCAGCCATATTATATAGATAATATTAAAAAATAAAATTTTCAGTACAGAGCTCTTAGTTTATTATATTTTCAAAAACATCCCTTAATTATTCAAAATATTATTTACATCATTTACCGTTAAACCATTATTTCTAACCAAATTAAAAAAAAAAAAGCATCTAAAATATCAAAATTATGCCTACATGAAATTCAAACTGGTTAAAATTTATAATTCGAGCTCATTAAAATTTATTTTTTTACATATTAAAATTTGAGTTGATTAAAAATTGATTCAAATTGATTAAGTTTTATTTTTTAACGTATTAAAATTTGAGTCGATATAAACTCAAATTTAAGTCGATTAAAATTTAAGTTGATTAAAATTTATATTTTTAACGTATCAAAACTTAGACTGATTAAAATTTAATGTGAATTGATTAAAATTTCATGGGATAATTTAGTAAAATTGTATTCTAGTTATGACCTTTAATCTGTTAGGGGTGTGAGTAAAATTTTAAAAAATAAAAGAGGTGTTCTTAAAAATATGATAAATTAGAAGAGATATGACTAAAATTTTTCTATTTAAAAAAATGAAAAAAAATGCGTTTTTTATTCAACTTAAATAAGTTGTGAACGTGACTAGTAGGATAAGGAGCGGTCCCTTTAGGAAACCTTGACAATGTCGGCCAGTAATTTGGAAACTAGTACTTACCAAAAAAAAAAAAAAATTGGAAACAAGTCGGGGCAAATGTTCAAAACGAGCATTTCCAACTCTTATTTGGTTGGATTTAAGAGACAATTAATCGAAATAAGTGTAAATTAGTCTCAACTTTTTTACATTATCACTTAAGAAAATAGATTTAAAAAAAAAAAACAATACTAAATTGGGCTTATACCTTACCCATTGGGAAGTTTTAATGATCGAATCAAACCCATTGGGCTTATCAACATAACTTTTCACATGTTACACGTTTATATTTATCCTCAATATTTTTGTTGTTTTGCACTTTTTTCCATGGACCACATGTCCAAATTTTAGAAGTACAAGCGCTAACAAATGAGTGTTGTCATTAAGGAATTTGAAAAAAAAAAATAGATGTATAATCTTAGGTCGGAGATCTGTAAATTTGAATCGTGAATTTAAAATTTGACAATTCTCTTGAGATCAGACCATTAAAATTTATCACTTGGATCGTGCTGGGTGAGATATGTCAACTTATTTATCGCATCGCATGTTTAAGTAAAATTAATATAATAATAAATTAATAATTATATTTGAATTTATTTGTCAAAATATTTTTTATTCAGTTTAATAATTAGACTAGTTAAATTTAGTTTTTTACTGAGTTCATTCTTATAGTTTAAAATATTTTTCTAATGTGAGTTGACATCACTAAATGTCATATTTTTTTGTTAGTTTGTTAATTAATTACTAGGAATGTTTATTAATTAGTTGTCTATAATTTTTAATGTCAAACGGGTGCGCGGTTAACAGAGTTATAGATCGGCCATTCCATTTGTGTTTTCAGCAAGTATGTGACGCGAATCTATGTTTTTTATGTTTCAATAAGATATCAATTGCTTGGATGCCTTTGAAAGTCTCGGATGACTTGCAGCAAGAATTTTTTCCAAGTTTGTCGACTTGTGTTTATGTAACAAATGGTTTATTTATTGATGGGCGAACAATGGGGATTGAACCTGCACGCGATGGATTCACAATCCATTGCATGTTAACTCAACTATACCCAACATGATCGATTATTTAAACACGTTAAACGAGTCGTATCGTATAACTCATTTAACAAGTAAGTTGTGTTATATTTTATTTATAGATTTTCACCCATTCAATTAATACAATTTGTGTACGAGTTTAACACTTTTTTTCACACAAATTCATTAATACCCAACACAACCTACTTAATTCGACACGGTTGATAGGTCTAGTTTTAGTATGGATGACCTACTTTTGACCAGACTGAAAAAAAGATTAGTCATGATCCACGTAAATTTACTCGGACACCCCGACTATAATACCAGAAAAAAATAGATGTATGTAATCTTATTCCATAATAAGGGGATTGGGTTTTTGGCAAGTCCGAACAGTATGCCCAGATCTCGAGATCTTTTTACTTATTGTAACAATGATCAAAACTTAGAATATGGAATAAATTAAACTACACAAAACTGCAATTATATAACATACACATATGGAAAATACTAATTCGACTTAATTCAATATAGTCATTAGATAGAAAGTGAGAATTCTGATCTCTTTCAATATATTTTTCTTTTAATTTTTTTTCTGGCACATCATCTATCATCCATCATTAATAAAATGAATGAGGAATTCATTATTGATGAGTGAGAAACCTATTTGTATACAGTGAGTCTCACCTGAATAGATGGTAAATGATGTGTCAAGAATGAAATTTATAATATAAACACAAGACAGACTTCAATAAATTCATGTGACAGTCTTAAATAGACTCATCCAATAACCATCAACATCTATTTCAAAATCATTCACATTATACCGTAACTTCAAGTATGTATTACCCTTAGTTGAAGAAAAAGTGTATTGGAAAAAATTTTACTGTTAAAAGTGAACTTAATCTAATATTAAAGCTCACAACTAATTTAATATAAATGTATTAAATTATATACTTGATTAAATTCTCCAAATTAAATCCCCTGTTGGTTTATCCATGAACCATGAGATGTAATCAGTACCCTTATCGGTGGATGGTCTCTTTGGATAATACTCGTTAAATCCAAAAATAATTGCCTACTTATTCATCTACTGCATTGAATGCACCTGTGGCCATTATATATTGGGGGAACAGAGCGTTAATTTTTTTTTATTTTTTTTATTTTTAGATAGTTACAAGTCTTAGGAAACACCATTTTCTTATCCATAAAGAGAGCAAGTATGTGTTATATAAGCACCAAGACCCCCCCCCCCCCACCCCACTCCCGGTGGGCCCCCTCTTTTTTTTTTTTTTTTGGGTGTTATTGTGTCTTATCCCTCCATTACTTTTCCGAAACAATTTTGTTTTTCCGCCCGCTTTTACGTGTATCTCAATCAATTATATCTTCAGTCTGATTAAAGATAGTCACCTATGCTAAAATTAGAGTATTCATAAAAAATAATTACTTAATAGTCTAAACCTAAGAAATTTTCAAGATTCGAGATAACGTAATATTTTAGGGCTCTTATTACAGTTGAATTTATTACAAAAATACAGTTATTTTGAAATTTTAATATCAAAATATGATACTTTTAAACTTATTTATCAAACTACGATACTTTTTAAAAGTGAATTTAATAATTTCGTTTTTGTTAAAAAGTAGGATAACAACTCAGTTTTTGTTAAAAAATAGATTCAACAACCCGCTTTTAACGGAAAGCAAATTTTGTACAATAAGAAATGCGTGTTTTGTAAACACATTTTGTACGTTTTTTGTGAAAAGCACGTTATTAAACACGCTTTTCATAGTCATTCACCTGACATATTCTTTCGCCCGAGACCCTTTCACTCTTTTACACTCTTTCAACTGGCAGATTCTCTCTTACAAGAAAGAAAATTTTGATTTTTGTCAAGTTATAGCAAAGATTATATGACCATATTCATTCAAAAAAAAAAAAAAAATCTCCTTTTATTTTTGGAAGTTTAATGGGATGAGAAATGTGTGGAAAGACGGCAAAGTTGTTTCTTGGGGGAGTGGATCCCAGGTCCCTTGTATAAGATTTGATAAATACGTAACTCTCAACGCAGATTCAGTTGTTGGATCATCTCAAGGTTGATGAACAGTATCAGAAAAAAGAAAGAAGAGGCAAGAGGGTTTTCTGGGTAAACCCATTTGTGGGGGTGCTGAAAGTGCACTGCTCACACAGATTCCTGGTTTCCATGGTACTCTTCCTTCCAAGCAGTATGCTGGGTAAGTGTCCTTGACAATATTTGTGTGTTGTAATATTTTTTTGAAATTGTTTATTTGATGGGTTATCATGCTAACATTTTTATTCAAATGGATTTATAATGTATGGGTATGTGACAATTGATGAAAGTCATGGGAAGAAATTGTATTACTACTTTGTTGTTTCTGAAAGAAATCCAACAGAGGATCCAGTAGTTCTGTGGCTCAATGGTGGACCAGGATGCTCGAGCTTGGATGGGTTTGTCTATGAACACGGTATTGATTTGGTTCTTTAAATAATAAGCTTAAAAGCGTGGTTAGTAACCACACTTTTCAACTCATTATTTTTTTATTTAAAACGGGATCACTGATCCCGCTTTTGTTAAAAAACGGGATTGTTAAATACGTTTTTTAATAAAAGCGAAATTATTGATTTCGCTTTTAAAAAATGTCGTAGTTTGGTAAATAAGTTTAAAAATATCGTATTTTGGTATTAAAATTTCAAAATAACTGTATTGTGGTAATAAATTCTATTACGGTTATGGTATTAAGGGATGAGATTAGTGAAGGAATATGATTTAGGGTGGACATACTTTAACTATAAATTTTACTTTGTCCTCTAATAGATAAAAATAATGTGATATATTTATATTTTTTTACATCATAATTGATGTTTAAAAATTTATTAAACATAAAAGACCTAAGGCCCATATATATATTTTATATAAACAAAAAATAACTAAAATCATTAACCTAACTTAGACAAGAATAGCATTATAAATCACATTGTACTATCTAATCAAACAGATTTTGAAGAAAAATGAAGGAATATACTAATTTTAATAAAAGGATTAGACTTGGGGTCAGTTTTCTGAAATAATAAAAAATGACCAATAACTGTCTACTAATAAGTAAAAAAAACAGCAAGTGGATCCCACTAAAACAAATAACCACTTAGTTATGTAATAAATAACAATTTTCATAATACGAAGTGTGCCCTACATTTTCTTATTGGATGATTATACAAAATATTTACTCCTAATTGATAGCTTAACAAACCAAAAAATTATGATGTGTCTAACTTCTTTGACTTAATTAATTTTGTTTTATCTAATTCATTAGGGTGGATCCAATTAAAATTATCCAAAAAATATATAAAACACATATAAAAAAATTATTTTTTTCAGAGTGGCCTAAGCCTATCCTGGCTTTAGGGTGCAACTTGAACAAGTCAATCCGAATTCAACCCAAGCTCAACCCAAAAATATGACTTGGACCAGGGATTTTAATATTTGGATTGAGCTTGGGTCGAAAAACGCCAACCCGAATTAAATTCGGGCAGTGTTTTGGTTGAGTACTTGGATTACCGGGCTCAACCCCAACCCGATTTATATATATATGAAGCATAATAATTAGGGTTCATCATTTTTTTCTTTTCAAGTAGTGTTACATGAACTTAAAAGTAGATTTAATAATCACAACCATTGAATAGGTAATGAGACTCAATAAATGTTGGGACCAATAAAAAAATCAATGGTTGTAATTATCAAGTTTACTTTTTAAGTTTAATTTTTAAATTCATGTAATATTGCTCTTATTTTTCAGCGCCTCCCTTAGTCCCTCGTTCAATCTCCCTCACTCTCTAGCTCAGCCTCTCGCTTAATCTCTCTCATTCTCTCACTCATTCCTCCGCCATTTTCTTAGTCTCTCACTTCCTCTATCACTCTCAACCTCTCTGCTTTGTGACTACTATTGATCGGTTGTTGTTGCTGTTGATTTGTGCCATTCTGTCTGCTTTTCTGTTGTTGATCTGCGTTGGAAATTAGGGCTATGTTGATCGGGTTTGAGAAGTTAAAAACAAAGCATACTGATTTGCTTTGAGAAATTGGGGGTTCGCCTTCAACTATTTCTCTTTCTCGGACTGAAAATGGGATCAATATATATATATATATATATATATATATATATATACACACACACACACACACAAGTATATTTGTATGTATGTATGACTATATGAGATTAAAATTAATTTTGTTGTTAGAAAAAACCGTTTGGTTTGTCTTTTTTCAATTGGTTAATTTTGAAGTTTATACAGAAGGTCCGTGGGTTAATAAAATGAATCTTGTTACTCAAAAAAAAAAAATGAAATGAATCTTATTACTGTGGGTTGTGATTACTTATTGAAGTTTCATCTTATTTGGTTGACGTAAAAACCTTAACCAAAATTCAACTCGAATTTTAACCTAAAATTAATCTAAATTAAGTAACTCAAATTTAACCCGAGCCCATTTGAATTCAGCTTGAGTAGTACTCGAGTTGAGGTCGGGTTAAGATTAGTATTAGGATTGAAAATTATATATCTAGAGTTGGACTAGGGTTGACTCCTCAACCTGTTCAACCCGCCTGAGTTGCATCCTTACCCTAGCTCTTACCTCCCTCTGCCACCGGATGAGATTAAAACTATACTAGTCCAACAATCACTAAGGATATATTTGGATCGCAAGTTAAAGGAGAATAACTCTGGTAGGATAGTATAAAAAAGTATGTGGAATCTATATATTCCACGTTTAGTAAGTAAAAAATGCATCAAAAATCTTATTCAAATTTTATCCCAACTCGATTTGAAACATTAAATTTAACCAATCGACATGGGTTAAATAAAATCCAAGGGGGACTCGGATTTTTTGGTTAAACAGGATAACTAATTCAAATAACTGAATTATCCTGTTCTCTTCCCCCTTCCCCCCCGGTTCTCTCTTCATCTCCTCTTCTTGTTTTTTCATAGATCTGATTTTTTTTCCAACAAATTTGTTTTATCAAAGTAAAGCCTCAGTGACATACCCCAAGAAGACCAAGATGTCTTCTCCAACAAGATAACTAGTTTAAATAATAAACTAACTATAATAAAAAAAAAATCCTATTTGGACTAAATTATTAATTCTCAATAGTACTCGTAACATATGAACACCCGTCTAAAAAATATGAAATTATAATATTTTTAAAAATTAAGAAATTTTTTTTTTGGAATCAGCAAAAGACTGATTATAAATCAAACGTATTGAATTGGATAGGTTAGAGACAAAATAGTCAATGAAACCATATTTTATCACCCTTCTCTATGGGTCCCACATAATTACTTATATGTTATCCAAACACTAGAAATGAAAAGACAGTCATCAAATCCTAAAAAGTCCAACGATAGATGAGTTTGTGTTGAATAGAAAAGAGTATTTTCTTAGATCTCTGATCAAGTCCAACTCTACCATCTAAACACACCCTAAGAGTAATGTTATGCTAGCTACCCAGCTTGTATTCTAAAAACTTATTTCAAATGTAATGTTATGCTAGCTACCCAGCTTGTATTCTAAAAAACTTATTTCAAATGATTTGGCACCTTCACGCATCACACTGTGGGTCCCAATAAATTAGTTTTTTCTTAAAATATAAGGTGTGCGAAAGTGTCAACTCATTTGTCCTGAATTTTTTAGGATACAATTTGGGTAGTATAGCATTACTTCGATCACTAAATAATAAGATTAGTTTAAATTATAATGTTCGGTTCTAATGACATTGTTAATATCAATCCAATGCTAAAATATCATCTAACATCCCACATCAATATAAACCAATACCATGAAATAGAATGCGACATGATTAGTATTAGTATCCAAAATAACAAGAATGTCCTTCTGAGTTAGAGATTTTTGCGTTGATGTAGGGTGTTTTTGCCTTTTTCAACTTAATACCACACATTAATCCTCATCCAAATATGACTTTAATATTACAACAATGGATCTACTCCTTATCCAAATCTTGATCTAATATAATAGAGATAGGATAACATGGTCCATGGATTGGCTATGTATAATGACACAACATACACATTTTTTTTTTTATTTTATGCCTTCAAACACAAGCAATTAATAATAATCTTCTATTTGATCTATCGTTTCACTTATTTTTCAATCGAGTAATTCATCGTTTTACTTGGTTATCATCTATTTTATTCCAAATCCCTTCATTTTAATACATTAATCCAAAACGTAACGTAAGAAGGTCTCTTCTATGATGCAAGTGTGACCTGACAATTTCTTCCATTGGGTTTGAGATTCCTTAGAGCAATATTCCATGAGTGAGTAGTGGAGGATCCACCATATTAGATCAGTTTAAGTGAATCCTTTAAAGTAACTCCGATTCAAACGTAAATGTGCAGTAGAAGAACAACTTACAGAAATTAAGACAGCTTTGACTGGATAAAACGAGATTATAGCATCAGTAGGTAGTTAATAACCCCTTGAGAGAGACCATGCATGAGAGTCTCCTTGTAGACTGTCCGGTTTGATCCATAACTATTAATTCAAAATGACAGTCCGTCATCATAAAACCATAGTCCATCCCCTTGCTTGATAACCACATGAAAGTCAAGAACGACATTAAATACATACAATTTACCACTAAACTATGGATTGGGATAGTATTAAAAAAGCAACCAAGCAAATGTAGAGCCCAAATATGTATTTTCTTAGTGGAGTACTCCCTAATGCATTCATGTGTGACATAGTTGCCTTAGCGACCTTCCTTAGCGTGCTGTGTTTGCATTTTCTTCCAAGGCACCCTCTCATCTGTGTGTGTACGTGAAAGAGAGAGTGAGAGAGAGAGTCCATGGCTTGCTTGAGCCGAATTCTGTTGCTTTACAACAATAACCTTGTTGCTTGGTAAGTGGGATTTACAGTAGACTCACATAATGTTAAAAATGTCTGTGTAGAATCCTAATAGGGGACCTAAGTAACTATAATAATGGACCAGATCGAGTAGAAATATAAATTCATAGTGAAGTGAATAATTGAAATTAAGACATTAAGTTTTTTTTTTGATTCAATAGTTGGGGGTGCTCGGGTCAATTTACGTTCACCTTAACTACTCTCCTTTCCGGTCCAATCAAAGAAAGACTATCCACGTCTAGATTACGCCTGGATTAAGGTATTCACGAGGGATAAAACTCTCGTGGCCTGTCAAAAAATATTAAGTTTTTCTCCCCAAAAAAAAAAAAGTTAACTTCTTGCTATTACTAAAAGTTGAAAGGGTTGATGGAATTTAAGGCTCACCCTCTGCTATAAATTGAGAGGTAGTCCTTGTAATCACCTGTCCCTATACAGTAAAAAATAGTTAAGAGAAAAGAACTAGGGAGAGCTATGAAAAAACATCTTCCCTCCCCTCTGGTGTTCATACTACTCCTTCTAATCCCTCGTGACACTCATCAATATGCCTGCGACGAGACCAACCCAAGCACCAGCGACAACCCCTTCTGTAACACATCTTTACCTTATGCAGACCGAGCCAAAGACCTCGTGTCACGCCTCACCCTCCAAGAAAAGGTGCAACAGCTAGTTAATGGTGCCAGAGGCATTTCCAGGCTAGGCGTGCCCGCCTATGAATGGTGGTCCGAGGCACTGCATGGAGTGTCAAACACTGGGCCTGGAGTACATTTTAATGCAACAGTGCCCGGAGCGACCAGTTTTCCAGCAGTCATTCTTTCGGCTGCCAGTTTTAATGCTTCTTTATGGCTCGAGCTGGGACGGGTGGTGTCAACCGAGGCTCGAGCCATGTACAATGGTGGTCTTGCTGGCTTGACATTTTGGAGTCCAAATGTGAATGTGTTTAGGGACCCCAGATGGGGGAGGGGTCAGGAGACCCCTGGAGAGGACCCTCTGGTGGTTTCAACATATGCTGTGAACTATGTCAAAGGTTTGCAAGAGATTGGTGATGAGCAGGGGAACTCTAGTAGTACTGATCAGAGGCTCAAGGTTGCAAGTTGTTGTAAGCACTATACTGCTTATGATATTGATAACTGGAAAGGTGTTGATCGATTTCACTTTGATGCACAGGTAAGCTTGAGAATTTCATAATTAAATATAATTTTTGTAAGACAATACAAATGTCACCCAATTCCGAGATAACTTAAGTGGTACGAGGGATCAGCGAAAAATTTAAACGTCTTAAATTTGAATCTTGGGCCAAGTAATGAGGGATTTACCTCTCATAAATATCATAGTCTTGGCGTAGATAACCTATTTTTGATTGGACCGGGGAGATTAATCGAGGTGTGCATAAATTCACCCGGACATCCCTGACCGTTGAAAAAAAAAAAAAAACAAATCTCACCCGATCCGCTAACATGTTTATTAAACAAAAATGATTAGTGCCAAATATGAATAACACTATTTTGACACCATAAACCTGCTTAACAAGTATTGTATGGGAAGTATTTAATTTTTTTATTTATTTATCTGATATTATATGAATCCTTATAAAATTAGTGAATTTTTTTTTGTGTTTTGCTAGTATGTGGACAAACAAGAAGTTTAGTTTATGGGTACCTATGGGTGGTGGGTTCAGTTGAGAGAGAGAAATTCTAATGTCGGATTTTTCGTCTAGGGGTGATGCAAGTCTAATTCGTACTGGTTAGAGTTAGTGTCAGGTTATATGACATGATTAACTAACTAGATGAGTAAGTTTAAAATAGACTAATACAGAACACGATCACAATTCACAACATTTTACAACGGTACATTACTCAATTTTCACCAATAATGACAATTGGTGGAAATTGTTGGGTTATTTTAGGTAACACCACAGGATATGGAGGATACTTTTCAGCCACCATTCAAGAGCTGTGTAGAGGAGGGGCATGTCAGCAGTGTGATGTGTTCATACAACAGGGTGAATGGAATTCCCACCTGTGCTGACCCGGATTTGCTCAAAGGGACAATCAGAGGCCAGTGGGGTCTAGATGGGTTTGTTTCTCTCCCTTAAATTCAAGCTTCTATGCCTATTTTGGATTGCTTCCCTCCTGTAATTGTTCCCACTAGGCTTGTCATATGTGTCGAGTGGGACAGTGTTGTGTCAGATCTTAATGGATTCGTATAAAAAAATATTATATCCATTCTCAATTCGTTTATTAATTCGTTTCTAACGAGCTGTGTCATATCGGATTCGTGCAGTGTATGAACTGTGTATAACGATATATACACAAATCGTGTCGTGTATTTTTTTGATTGGCTTCACCCATACCTGATTCGTTTATTAATCGTCTCGTGTCGAGTTTACTTATTTACGAAATAGGTAACTTAAAAGAGAACCAAACCCTCTAATTTTGTGTTGTATTCGTGTCGTGTTAATAAATCGTGTCATATATTGACACCCTAGTTCCCACACCGTGGTTTTGATTGGCAGTGCTTTGTTTTCTTATGTAAATGCTTTATCCTTCTGATGTTAGGTGCCCAAAAAGAACCATGTGGTAGGAAGTGTAGCATCCCCTGTTATGTAGAGTGATATGTCAATGATTCAGTTAATGGAGATGTCGTAGTATTGGTTAGAGATTCAAGTTATAAAACGATGTGGCAGAATAGTATTTGGGCATATGTTGAGAGCCGATGGCGATGACTTGGCCAAGTCGATTGAGATGTGACCGAGTCACACACGAGTCTGGTAAGAATTATGGATTTATAGAACGTGGAATGATATCCGAAAGAAAGGTCGATCGAATACAACTCAAGTACCGAGTTGTATCATATTCGGTCGATTCTTTGCATCATGATGACGTTTAGGAATTAAGCAAACTAATAATTACTTGGTGGACATGCTTATATTTTCTGCCTTGCCACAGGTACATTGTTTCTGATTGTGACTCCATTGAGGTTTACTACGACTCTATACATTACACTGCCACACCTGAGGATGCTGTAGCCCTTGCCTTAAAAGCAGGTAATCTTTAATTAGCTTGAACAGTTTCAAAGCCATCATAAGGTTAAAATTTTCCAATAATCATGCAGGTTTGAACATGAATTGTGGGGATTTTCTTAGCAAATACACAGAAAATGCAGTAAACTTGCAGAAAGTTGATGAGTCGATTGTAGATCAGGCACTGTTATACAACTACATAGTACTAATGAGACTAGGATTCTTTGATGGAGACCCAAAAATGCTCCCATTCGGAAAACTTGGCCCGTCCGATGTATGCACCGATGATCATCAACTGTTGGCAGTTGAAGCAGCAAAACAAGGAATAGTTTTGCTAGACAACAATGGTGTCCTTCCTCTGTCTCCTAACAGTACAAAAAATTTAGCCATTATTGGACCAAATGGTAATGCCACTGAAGCTATGCTGAGCATCTATGCTGGCGTGCCTTGCCAATACACCACCCCTTTACAAGGCTTGCAAAAGTATGTCTCGACGGTCACATATGAGCCGGGGTGTGTCAGTGTTGGCTGCGCTGATGGTAGCAGAATTGAGGCGGCAGCTAAGGTGGCTGCGGCCGCTGATGCGGTGGTGGTGGTGGTGGGGCTTGATCAATCAATTGAGAGAGAGAGTTTGGATAGGGTGAACTTGACATTGCCTGGATTTCAAGAGGAGCTTGTGATGGAAGTGGCTAATGCTACTAATAAATCTGTGGTGCTAGTTGTTATGTCAGCTAGTCCAATTGACATTTCATTTGCCAAGAACAATAGCAACATTGGGGCAATTTTGTGGGTTGGCTATCCTGGCCAAGCTGGAGGGGATGCCATAGCTCAAGTTTTATTTGGAGACTACAATCCAGGTTCTCTCTCTCTCTCTCTCTCTCTCTCTCACACCATGCTTTTTTTTTTATTCAATGGTCCGAAGAGTGTTCAGATCAACTTATGTGCACCTCTACTAATTCCTTTCCCATTCTGATCAAAGACAGGTCATCCATGTCGGGACTAAGATATTCATGAGAGATAAATCTTTTATAACCTGACCCCAATAAATTGTCAAGATTCAAATTTTGAATGTCCATTGGATTTTACACACATCGTGTCCTTGCACATTTCATGTAACATTCAGGAGCACTAGTGTTACTTTTTGTAATGACCCGAACTTACGTGTACAATATTTGTATGCTTTGAACCAAATTCGAATGATTTTAAAATGTATTGTATAATCAAAGTCTAAACCTTAAACCCATCTAGCTTCGTCTTCCTTTGATGCATAGTCATTATGATGCCACAATCCACTGGTAGATTGATAAATTACATGTGATAACAGGTGGGAGGTCCCCTTTTACTTGGTACCCACAAGAATACGCAGATCAAGTCTCAATGACAGACATGAACATGAGAGCCAACGCCACTCGGAACTTCCCAGGACGAACCTATCGATTCTACACTGGAAAATCAATCTATGAGTTTGGCCATGGTTTAAGTTACTCAACATTTTCAAAATTCATAATATCTGCCCCTTCCACCATACTCATAAAGCCAATCACCACCACCACCCATCAGCCACCAAACACTCTCACTTCCACCACCACCAACGGCCAGGCCATCAATATCTCGACGATAAACTGCCAGAATTTACAGTTCCAAGTTAATGTCGGAGTGAAGAACCATGGGGAAATCGATGGACCACACGTCGTGCTGGTGTTTTGGAAGCCGGCAAGCTCGCAAGGAGTGACCGGAATACCAAATGTGCAGCTGGTGGGGTTTGAGAGGGTGGTGGTGAAGAGAGAGAAGACGGAGATGGTGACGGTGGAGTTGGATGTTTGCAAGGATTTGAGCGTTGCTGATGGAGATGGGAAGAGGAAGTTGATAACTGGGCAGCATGCACTTGTGATTGGTTCTTCTAGTGAGCGCCAAGTGAAGCACCATTTCAATATTAGGGTTGCAAATAGTGAAGATCAAGGTAGTCTTACATGTATGTAATATCACCATTGGGTTCAAAAAAACAAAGAGGCAGGACTAATGTTTATTTGAGCCATGTTGGTTAGGTAGGCGTAGAAAGAAGAATAACTATTGCTCCATTGTGAGTTTCGATATCACATTATTACTATCACGTAACATCAAAATTCAATAATAAGCTAACAAGTAAATTTCACTGCTTGAGCAATATTACTTTGATCTAATTTATTGATTTAATCATTCATAATCGACAATGAACGTTAGTAGTTATTAAGACCTCTAATTTAATAATTGTGATGGATTAAGACAATAAATTATATTAGAAAATTAGATCGAAATAGCATTATTGTACTAAATTATGTGAGGGTAACATCTTACCTACTTCTAAATTTATTATTGAATGGTGACGGGTAACCAGACAAGTTAAATGTTATCATAAGGCTCAAGGAAAAAAGGCCCCAAACCATACTATAATTCTTGAGAGTTAACATCAAATATGACCAAAAGAATTTAGACTATGAACTATGAAGACCCAATGACATATATGTTCTAGAAAGGGCCAAACTAAAATTATATTATCCCTCTCCTCTTAATAAATATTTTACACTTTTTAGGACTCTCTTTCAACGGTCACAATCTCAAAAATGAACAAGTTTACCTCTCTCTTTCTCTCTCTCATCTACTTTACAAGTAGATATTGGGTATAACGATTTTATCACGTTAGTATTATCGCGTGGTATAATCGTCCAATGTTAACTCACTAAATAGGAAAAATGAATTTTATTCATTCAAATAATCACTCATCTATGTTAGATAAAAACCATTGTGTAAAAAAAACAGGGTCACTTGTACACTTATTTATTTAATATTTAACGATTATATCGTTACATCCAATATTTACTCTTACTTTACATAGTACACAAATAGAAAAAATATAATCCGTCCCAAACTGCGCACAGTTCCTACTGCACACAAACAAAAAAAAAAAAGGTATGCACATATGACACAACTAAAACTACGGATCATTGTGTTACATACATAGGTTTGCTCCCTAATCATCCATTTTCCGTTGGATCAAAAAGGTATTGTATCTTTTTGACAGTTTTATTAATTTTAATTTAATTAATTTTTAATAAGTTTATTATCTATTGTGAAAATTGGAATTACTGGATGATTTGAGAGACAAACAAAGAATTGTGTACAATTTCCTATTTATCGGGTGCTATTGTACTATTGATTTTGTATTAGGAAGTAAAGAAGATTGTTAACTTTGTTCCATTGTTATTAGTTGTTACCTTTGCAAGGATTATTAAGGTTTGAGTATGTCAACTTGAAGATATGATTTTGGATGTGAAAAATGTTAAAAAAGGAAGCGAGAAGTAGATGAGTTATTATTAAAATTGAATGAATTAGTCTTATTATCCATTAAAAATGATATATTAGCGAAATTTGAATGTAAAAACTTAATTACTAAAAGTGTGTTTGATAACATTTTCGTTTTTATGTTTTTTTTGGATAAAAATTAAAAATATAAAACATGTTTGATAGTCATATATATTTAAAAAATTGTGAAAACAAAAATAAAAAATTTGTTTAGTATTATATCAAAAATTTATCACTCAAAACCCACCACCCAACCCCACTAACCATCCAAAACCACCACCAAAAACCATAACCCAACCCCACTCCTGAAAATCCACCCCCAAAATCTACCACCCCAAACCCCAAAATCCACCACCCACCTATATATACAGACAATATACATAGATTTAAGGCTCGAGAAGACAATTGAGAGGGGCGATGACATGTTTTCCCCCATTTTCTGCTTCGTCATGATCTTCATGTGTAAGCATCTTTTCCCCCCTTTTTTGCTTCGTCTTCATCTTTGTCTTTGACAGCGCAAGAGATAGAGAGAGAGACGACTGAGAGGGGGGATGACAATGGCTTCGTCTTTGTCATCGAGAGACAGAGAGAACTGAGAGGGGCGATGTCGATGGGGATGACTTTGTTTCGTCTTCAGTCTTTGGCATCGAGAGAGACAAAGAGAAAGATGGACTTTTATACTCAAAGCAAAAAAATTCATATTTTGTTGATAAGGAGGATCGAAGCCAAGATCTCATTAAATTCCTTTATCAATCGCGCATTTTTTTTTTTGATACTTTCAAAACCTTTCTTTTGAATCTTTTCATATTTTAGCCGTGTTTTTAAAACATAGCAATTAAAAAAAAATAAAAACATTTACCAAACATATTTTTTTTTTACCATAAAATAAAAAAAAACAAAACAAAAACCACCGGTTACCAAACACTACCTAAATTTGCATTACAAAAGGAGAGAAAAATACTTTTTAAGTAAAATGTTAATCATACAACTTATATTTGTAATAAATTCTAAAAAAAACCCTCATTTAAAGCGTTAGCTTAGAGCCTCCATTTACATTGACTCGGCCATATCGACAGTGATACCACATGCCAGGGATAAAGTGTTGACACCATTATATTCAATACTTTCTCCTATGGATGATTTAGCTTGTAGGGAGATAAAAGGAACCTAAAAGCCTTTAAAATATCCCTTATATTGTTAGTTTCATTTAATTAGCCTTTAAAATAAATTTTCAATTGATACTCTCCAACTTTTTAATTTAAATAACACATAATTTTTTATCCAATTTTTTTTAAAAAAAAAATAAGTGGAAAGGGAACATATGCCTCTCACTTAATTAATAAATGGAAATATTTTAGACAACTAACAAAATTTTTAATTATCCAAACACGTGTCTCCGTTTGATTATTCTATTTAGCCCCTTGTTTTAATTATTTTTCTCCTTTTAAATTCCCTCCTCTCCCAACAACCCCAACCAAAACAATTGGACCTATGTAGTAGGGTTAGGTGAAAGGTTCACTTGTTTCCATAGTATCTTAAGATTCATTTATTAGAGACTAAATAGGAGAAAACTAACACAACTCTAATAAGTCGTCAATTCAAAGGAGGAAGAGGGCTTGAGCACTTGAATCTAAAAGTGTGCTAAGTTGGTGAGATCCAACTGTAATGTTTAGCCCGTGATTGCTATCTATATGTCATTCAAACTCTAGATAAGTGACGACTCCATGGACAAATCTTCACGTGATTAAAATTACGAAGCTTCAATGCTAATCTTTGACCCAATTTTTTTTTTTTTAGCTAATCTCACACTTTCTATTTTAGTTTTATTTATAGTGATATTAAGGTTAATTTCATTTGTTTTAGTAAAACAAGGGGCGCCCCGTGCGTCTCATTATAATGTTACCACCCCCTCGTTGTCACCCCAACTCTACTGCTTTTGGAAAGTTATCTACTAGTGTTAAATTAAGAAGAATAAAATAAATTAATTTTTTAGTACTTAATGAGAGAAAGTTTTATAACCACTATCTTTCCTAAATTGATTGTTCTATAGAATGTGACTAAATGTTATTAAGATCTAAAAATTTAACTTAATTTACTGACTTATTAGTGTGATTTTATTATAATTGCTCGATTAACATCAAATTTCATAGTTTAATGAAGCACACGGTCAATCTAATGATTATAACAAATTTTTCATTGTAGCACATCTCTAAAAAAAATGATTATAATAAATTTGGTCAACAAATTAAGTCACAATAACATTGCTCGCAATATGTAATGAATACAAATTTAAATGAGAGAGCGTATGTGTGTGTGAGAGAGCGAGCGGAAACGGAGAGATGATTGGATAGAAACTTAGGACAGTTGATAAATTTTAAAGTTACCTTATTAATAAGAAGTTAATTTATTAAAAAATGGTCAATGGCATAACGGATAGAATTTTGAAACTCATCCAAGCTAATTACATTGCTATATTCATTTCGTGTTTAATCAATTATGTATCGATCCTTTTTTATTTCTCACAACTCTATCGAACTAAAACTAAACCTACAAATTTCGTGTCAATTTTACAAATTGTGTCTTACCCACCAAGTTTAGGTAAAATCCTACCCCTGGTTTTATGTGTATTTCTCGTACTTACTCTATTATGAGAGAAGGACTCTACGCGTAAAGCCGCCCAGTTTAAGGTTTGATTTGGTGATAAAAGCAGTCAATAACGACATACTCAATAGATTCACGCACGACATTTCATAAATGTCTAATAACTCTATTGGACAAAGTCAAATTTGCTGACTTTTGTGTTCCATGGCCATCATTCAAATTTACATAAACAGGCCTCTTTCAATTACAATTGACAAAAATGTATATTTTCTTTTTTACTATGCATCAAACTCTCAAGGTTTATAACATATTTATAAGCATTAGTTATAAAATTCTTCTACCAGAATTCATTCCATTCCGCTATGTTCTGTTGACCGATCCTTTAATTTTTGGGTCTAGTAAATATAAATGATTGAGATTATCAAGTCTACTTTTTAAGTTTATCTAGCATTATTCTTCGCAATATTGTATTTATTAACCAAAGTATCCACTTTTACCACAATAAACCTACTATGATATGAATATTCAAAAGACTAATTAAAAGAATTTAACTGAGATTCATTATATACAGATGGATCCTTATGAATATAAGAAGAGTGATTTATCATTAAAAAAAATTAAGCAAAATTCAAGGATAAGATCTGGATCCAAAGGTGATAGGCATACTAAGAATTTAACATAAGACGTTCGGAATTTATTTTGTGTTCAAAATTTGGGCTTTGTACCATTTTTTTTTATTTAATGGTTAAAGGTGTCTGTAATAATTTACACACACCTCGACTAATCTCCTTTTCAATTCGGTCATTGCATAACTTCGAATCACTTTCAAGTTAGTTACAGGAAACATATTGACCTTACTATATTTTCAAAGGTAATCGAGTTGATATAGTCTAGGAAGGACCTAACAGATTATTAAGCCTAGTGTTTAGTTTGCCTTTTTCCTCTTTAAAGGATATAAATGTCATTGACCATGTTGTTCATCTCTCTATCTCAATCACCATTATTGCTAGTATAAATGCACAGGTGTGACTTTGGGTCACATACCTTACAAACACAAATACTAGCAAAGATCAAAAGAAAACCACAAAGAAGAAAGAGGAAGAAGAAGCAACCATGGAAGGCTTAATCCCATTTCTCTTCCAAGCCCTCAAGAAACCGAGACCTCATAACCGTTACCGATCGTTTTCCGAAACCTCGACCCGTAGCTACCACTTGCTAGTTGGAGGAGACTCAGTGGAAGGCTCGTCTCACCGTCGAACCCGGTCGGAGTTTCAGCCACCAACCTTTGATGTATTGCAGCAGAATTCAGGCGTGGAATATTTGTCAAACTCAAAAAGCTTCAGCAGAGGTTCTGTGCTCTCTCCTGGAAATCCAAATGGCTTTAAGCAGATTGGTTCCAATGCTAATTACCAAGTGTCAAAGGGAACCAACTTGAATCGTCGACGATAAAATGAAGTTAGGAGCACGAGAATTCTGTCAGCATGAGTTTCAGGAATCCCATAATCCTCGAAACTATGAAATTTAAAAACTACTTCTAGAATTGTTTCATTGTGTCATTGTTTTATTTATGTAATTTTGGTCATACAAAAGTAAGAAAATGTGAACGATTTGCAACAAATGTTTCAGTAATATGTTGATATTATTTATTGTTTGTACCTGAATTTCAAATTTGTTTTATTGTCTGCTCCTTTTCTCTAGATATGTGAATATCAATGTTGATGACTATTCTCTCACACCCAGACCTTTGATCATTCTAGACAAAGTCAGCTTATCTGACATGGATTTGAGTTTAACCTTAATGAGTATGAATCGTAAACATTAACAGATGAATTCATTTGACCCATCAAATAAATAAATCAACAAACACCTGATTAAAGATGAGATGAATTCACTAAATCTACTTATACACAACATGGATTTTGTCATAGACGGGGATCGGCCGGAAAAAAGGGTATGAAAGAGCTTGGCGTGTAAGTAGTGTAATTTCGTGGCATTTTGGTGAGGTTTATAGACTTTTCAAAAGCCTTTGTATGATTGGATGATCAAGACGAGGAAGAAGAAGAAGCGTGTGAAACCGAGAAAAATGATCCATCAGTGGAGGAATACCGGATATGATTTGAGGAGTGGTATCCAGATGGGATTGAACCAATTGTGCTATGACGACTGACGAGTAATATTGTTTGATTAATTTTTAATCATATTTGTTAATTAATTATTTTTTATTGTTTAATTTATAATGGACCCTACTTTTAATTGAGACCTATTATTAATTTAATGATTATAATAGCCAAGATTAATAAGATAAGTCGAAATAATATTTTTTTTTTCTTGACTCGTGCAAGTGGTGGGATCTATTCGAGAAAGTATTGACTTCTTGTGTATGCTGGAACTCACAACTGTTGTACCATCCTTTTACTGGATACCAAAATTGCTTAATACTATTAAAAAAATGATGCTGATCTTGAAGAGTCGTGTGTGTAACGTATTGTTTAGGCCAAATGACAGAATATTAGTTGTTGAAAATTTATATTATTCTTCTATTGCCCTTGATAGCATGGGCGGAGTTAGGATTTTGCCTCAGCGGGACAACTTATTCATAACTGATTGAAAAATAAATTTATCTAATTAGATTCAAGTTTAAAAGTTCGTCATTAAGTTTGTTACAAATAAGATAATGGACTACGTATAATCAAAATATAATCTATAAATTCAAACTAAAATTTCAAGAAGTCAATTAAAACAATTTAATCATAGGGAAGAAAAATAACACTAACCAAAAATCTCAAATAGCCAATCTGAACATGGGTTTAACAAAAATCCAAAATAGTTGAGTGGTGATCAAAGACGAACCAAAAAAAATCACATAAGTCCATAAATAATATACCAAAACAACCATCAATTCTACAAGAGTTAAACTAATTTCTAATAAAAAATTGAATTTTAGATTAATGCTAATACTACTATCAAAAAATTTGGTTAATGAATTATCTCTCCTTAGCTTCAATATTATCTTCTAGAGTTTTTTCAAATTTGATTTACAAATAATTGAATTCAATAGGGTGATTTGTTGATAAATACATCAAAGGAACTAACAAAAAAACTAAATAAAAGAAAGAAGAGGGATTGCCGGCTGAACTGTACTAGAAATCTGGACGAAGAAGACAAAGGCTTACGAAAAAAAAAAAAAAAAAAAGCAGGCGTGAAAAGGAGCTATAGCTTTTGAGGATTTAAAATTATATTAATATACGTTATACTTTAAAAAAATTCAGTGGGGGCAAGTTTAAAAAATTTGTGGGGGCAAGTTTAAAAAAATTGAAATTTTTAATACACCTAAATCCAATTTTTTTTGAATTTTTAGAGGGGGCAGTTGCCCCATACTAAATCTGCCACTGCTCAATAGTAGTGCAAGATTCGCGTGCAAAGAAAAACAATTGTTTGATAATTGATGTAACAAAAGGAACTCAAATGTCTTAAATTTAAATCTTGTCTATTGCTTAGAATCAAACTATGAGAGATTACTCTTTATGAATTATTTAGTCTCGGCATAGATGGTTTGATTTTGATTGAATCGGAGAGAAGATTAATTGATATAAGAGTAAACTGGTCCGAACACTCCTGATTATTAACAAAAAAAAATTATACCAAAGGACTGATTTGACACAATTTTAAAAGTTTATGAACTAAATTGAGACAATTAATATTTAGAGATATTTTAAAATTGGGAACATGATTTTACTATTTATTCTCATTGACAATCAAATTCTAGTGTGGTACTATCAAAAAATAAAGAGTTGTATTAGGGCATTCCGGCCCTTGCTCAAAGTTGATTTACACTTAAATTCGGGTAAAACCTTCCAACTCTGGTCTTTTATTCAAATTCATGTCAAATGAAGGGGTACTCAATTTTTTTTCTGAAATCTCTTCATCTCCCTCACATTTCTTATCTATTTAAACGGATTGAGATCTTCTCCATTTTATTTTACCGTAGTTTTACTCAATTTTTAATCACCTACTATTAATATGAGGGGAACAAACTCATACATGATGGGTAATCACTGTTTATAAATGGATCTTGCTCATGCACTATAAATGATTTATAATTGAGTAAAATTCAATGAAAATGTGATAGAGAGAATTTAAATCTTACTTTAAACTCAATAGTAGGTTTAAAAACACCACTCATTAATACTTAGATCATTAATCATCAATATATTTGAGAAGATTGAATTGAATTTTGTTTCTCAAATCTTAACAATCAAGGGTTTTCTGAATTTAGATGAAAAAATATAAATAATCAAGTAAGGCAGGAAGATAGTCAGTTATAACCATATTTAAACAAAGGAAGGTTTCATATTAAGAGTTACTATTGGGTAACCATTGATAGAGTATAACCGTTGAAGAAGATGACTATAAAATGAGCAATAAAGAAATAAGGAGATACGTTTTAAACTCCTAAAAGAACTGCAAATTTGATAGCAAAATTTTTTTTTTTTTTTATTATGGGCAGCATTAGGAGTAGTATTATAGTAGTTTTAGACTTTAGGGGTTGGGTGGTGGGTTTTGCAACGGGGGTGTTGGGCTTTTGGCATCCCCCCTCTTTCTCTCTCTCGCCTTATCTAATTTTTTTTTTTTTTGTGGTGGGTTTTTAGGGGTGTTGGAGGTAGGTTTAAGTGGATTTTCAAGGGTGTTGGTGGTGGATTTTCAATGATTGGATGGTGCGTTTCTATGGTTGAATGGTGCTTCCCCAATATTTTGAGGAAGAACGTATTTAGAATTAAAAAATTTATCAAAACAACTACAATAAATTATAGAAATATTATAATACCAAATATGTTTTTTATTTTTATTTTTATAATTTTTTAATATAAATAATTATCAAATATATTTTATATTTTAAATTTTTATTACAGTAAAAATAAAATTTATATCTGTTTTTTTTTTAATGTTTTTTAAAAACACAAAAATAAAAACGGTGTATCCACACATAGCTACAATGGAATGGTCCGTTACGAGTTGGGAATAGATTTGGGGATTGGCTGCTATGCTTTCCTGAAAACCCTAATTTGAAACTGAATGTCCTGTGATGGCGATTCGATCGGTATTCGATTCTTCCGCCATTAGAACCGAGTTTGAGAAGGCCGGAATCAACACCAATTTCATCCATCTAATATGGAAGTATCTCCCTCTCCCCTAAGCCCTCTCTCTGTGTGTGTGTGTGTGTGGTGTGTGTGAGTGCTGTATATCTTATCGTATGTTGTGTATATATGTATAGGTATGTGATTCAGAACCCTAATTGTGAATTGGACGAAGTTCCTTCTTTGCCAGCCGCAGCTTACCCACTTCTTCGCTCCAAGTTCAAACCCTCCACTTTACTCTTCACTCCGTCATCGAATCGAGCGATGAGGTCACTACTAAGCTTCTCATTAAGTTGCAGGTATTCCCTCCTTCTTTGCAGGTACTCTTTTCATTGTATATTTAGGTTTAATGGTTATGCTTTTATATGACGTTTGGACAAGCTTCCTGCTTCAATCAATTGTGGTACCACCTTGAGCTATGGCCTTTTATGGATAGATGTTCTTGTAACAACGTCTTCTTATTTAATGCAAACTTGAGTATTCCTTCTTCTTCTTTTTTGGAGGTTAGACGAATATCCTACACCAGTTCAGCTCCATCATGTGTCGAATTATGACGTCAAGTAGAGTTCCATTTATTGCGTACTTAAATTATTACAGTTAAACTGGTCCATTTGCGAAATGGTCTAGTTGAAGTACTGAAGTGGGGATGCAGGGTTTCGAATTGTATCGTTGTGGGGTTGGGTAAGAGACCCAATCAAAATGAAAGGAATGTTTTAAGTTGTAGGTACTATGACTGGGCACAGAGTTTGCTTGTCTATTGCAAAGATGTTAATTAGCCTCACAGGTAGTCCTATCATTTTTCAGAATGGAGCATTGTGGAGGCTGTGATCATGAGGTATGATTCGCGTTTGGGAAAATATAATGGAAAGCCTCGGCCTGGTGGTCTG
>CAUOFW020001974.1:0-62251 GCA_963454935.2 Ilex paraguariensis
AGCCCCAATTCACACATAAGAGATTTTG
The DNA here is from genome assembly GCA_963454935.2 of Ilex paraguariensis. Taxonomy (NCBI): domain Eukaryota; kingdom Viridiplantae; phylum Streptophyta; class Magnoliopsida; order Aquifoliales; family Aquifoliaceae; genus Ilex; species Ilex paraguariensis. The sequence continues at coordinate 29 of CAUOFW020001974.1, forward strand.
AGGAAATGGTTGCAACCTTCCTCCCCAATCATGGGATGAAGAGATAGCTAGAATGAAATTGTTTCCCTTTTCCCTAAAAGACAAGGCAAAAACGTGGCTTATTTCCTTAAGGCCTCGAACCATCACATCGTGGAGCCAAATGATTTCTGAGTTTGAACAAATTCTTTCCGGTGCATAAAACCACTGCCCTAAAAAAGCAAATTCAAAACTTTTCAGAAAAGCCCAATGAGCAATTCTATCAATGTTGGGAGAGGTACAAGGAATTGCTACAATCCCTTCCACATCATGGCTTTGAACCATGGCAATTGGTGAGTTTCTTTTATGAAGGAATCACACCGGGCCATCGACAGTTCATTGACATGATGTGTAATGGGGAGTTTTTGAACAAAGACCCTGATGAGGCCTTAGATTACTTTGATACATTGGCACAAAATGCACAATCATGGGACATTACAGATCCCACCGATGTACCAAGGTCTTCTCCTCAAAAGACTGGCCAAACTCAAGGGGGAGGGATTTATGATTTGAGAGACCGGGAAGACTTGTTTTCAAAAATTGCTAAATTGTCAAGGAAAGTTGAGAGTCTTGAAGTCAATAAGAGACACGAGGTGTCTAATGTGTCACGAACCGAGGAGGGTTGTTCAATTTGCGAATGTATGGAGCATTCCCTATCGGATTGCCCAAACATTCCGACCCTTAAAGAAGCGTACCATGAACAAGTCCATGCATTCAACCAAACGAGGCAATCATTTTCTCCCAATTCAAATACTTACAATCCGGGTTGGAGTAATCACCCAAATTTTAGTTGGAGAAATGAAAACCCCATTCCTCATGGTTCAAGTGCATATGCATCTCCCATGCCTCCCAAGCAAAACCAATACCATGGCCAAGGGCAAGCATCTAGCTCTCAATACCCCGGACCAATCCACAAGGGTATTTGTCAAACCCACCACCACAGAATTTTTCACCAAATCCACCTCCACAAAGTTTTTCTCAAGGACCGTCCAATCCATCCACATACCAACCTCCTCACAAAAGGAATTTGGAGGATATGGTCCATTCCTTCATTCAAAGCCAAACCGCCATCAATAACCAAAATGCCACAGCCATCAATGATGTAAGAGCCCAACTCACAAAGTTGACAAACTCCATAGGGGCATCTCAACAAGAAAAGGGGAAGTTCCCCGCTCAACCACAAGAGAACCCTAGGGGTCAACACCTTGTTGAGTCATCGGAACCTTCGAAAGAGAGTTGCGAGCAACTCAAAGCTGTCACCACCCTCCGCAGTGGCAAAGAAATTGACAAAACCATTTTGCCAACGGTCTCACCCAAGACCACATTGCCAAAAGAAAAAGATCTCTTGGGTGACGCCGACAAGAGTGAGGTGCGTGAAGAGAAAGAAAGAGAGGTTGTTGAGAAAGGAAAATTAATTGATGATTGTGTGTTTATTCCTCCCATGCCTGCCCCTTTCCCAAGTCGTTTGAAGCCACCTGTCAAGGTGGCTAATTATGCTGATATTTTGGAAATGTTTAAGCAGGTGAAGATTAACATTCCACTCCTCGACGCCATCAAGCAAATTCCATCATGTGCTAAGATTTTGAAGGACTTATGCACGGTGAAGAGAAAACTGAATGTCCACAAGAAAGCATTCCTCACCGAGCAAGTGAGCTCAATTTTGAGGACTAACACTCCTCCCAAATTCAAAGACCCCGGTTGTCCAACCATAGCCATCACCATTGGAAATTATCGAGTGGAGCAAGCACTCCTCGATTTGGGGGCAAGTGTGAATCTTCTTCCCTACTCGGTGTACCAACAGCTGCAGCTTGAGGAGTTGAAGCCCACCTCAATCACACTTCAATTGGCGGATCGTAGTATCCGTACACCAAGGGGAGTAGTTGAGGATGTCTTAGTTCAAATTGATAAATTTTACTTCCCTGTCGATTTCATTGTGCTTGATACACATCCTGTTGCAAACCTTAGCTCCCAAATTCCCGTAATACTTGGAAGACCCTTCCTTGCTACATCTAATGCCGTGATAAATTGCAGGAACGGTCTAATGAAGTTGGCATTTGGGAATATGACAATGGAGCACAATGTATTCAACTTGGCAAAGCAACCGGGTGATGATGAGGAAGTAAGTGAGGTCAATAGAATCGACACTTTGGTTGAGGAGCACTTGGAGCTGGAGGGGATATTGAAATTTAAGGAAGAAGGAATTGTGGATCTTGAGAATTATGATGAGCAAGAGGAGGTAGAAGATTTGAAAGGGATGGAAAGGTGGATCCCTACATTCGAAGAGTTACCCCATCGAGAAAAGAAAATTTTTTCGTCGGATGAACAAAAGCCCAACTTGGAGTTGAAGCCCTTGCCCACCCATTTGAAGTACGCCTATCTTGGGGAAGGTGAAACATTTCGGTGGTCATTAGCTCTACATTAAACATGGAACAAGAAAAAGAACTCTTGGAGGTGTTGAGAAAACATAAAGGAGCAATTGGGTGGACCATTGCGGATATCAAGGGGATAAGCCCTCTCATTTGCACCCACCGCATATATCTTGAGGAGGATTCCAAACCTTCCCGACAACCACAAAGGCGGTTGAATCCCATCATGAAGGAGGTGGTAAGGGATGAGGTTCTGAAACTACTTGATGTGGGGATCATTTTTCCAATTGCCGATAGTAAGTGGGTTAGCCCCACGCAAGTAGTACCTAAGAAATCCGGAGTTACGGTGGTTGAGAATGATGAGAATGAGCTTATTCCTACAAGAGTAATCACCGGATGGAGGGTGTGCATTGATTACCGAAAGTTGAACGCTTGCACAAGGAAAGACCACTTCCCATTGCCATTCCTCGATCAAGTTCTAGAACGAGTAGCGGGGCATCTATTCTACTATTTTTTAGATGGATACTCCGGCTACAATCAGATTGAGATTGCTTTGGAGGATCAAGAGAAGACCACTTTCACATGCCCCTATGGTACCTTTGCCTACCGCCGCATGCCATTTGGACTGTGCAATGCTCCGGGGACTTTCCAACGCTGTATGATGGGAATTTTCAGTGACATGGTGGAAAAGATAGTGGAGGTCTTTATGGATGACTTTTCGGTGTTTGGGGATTCATTCGAGGGATGTTTGGCAAACTTGGAGAAAGTTCTAACAAGATGTGAGGAGAAGAATCTAGTCTTGAATTGGGAAAAGTGTCACTTTATGGTGACAGAAGGAATTGTGCTTGGCCATATAGTTTCGGCAAGGGGTATTGAAGTCGATAAATCCAAGGTGGAGGCCATCTCCAACCTCCCTACGCCAAGAGCCATCAAAGGCATCCGGTCATTTTTGGGCCATGCAGGTTTTTATCGTCGATTCATAAAGAATTTCAGTGCATTGGCCCGACCCTTGACCAACCTGCTGTCTAAGGAGGTCCCATTTGAGTGGTCGGATGATTGTGAGGCATCCTTTAAAAAACTTAAAAGCATGCTAGTCACACCTCCGATCATGCGACCACCCAATTGGGATCTACCTTTTGAGCTCATGTGCGACGCAAGTGATTACGCGGTCGGCGCAGTGCTCGGTCAAAGGGAGGAAAATAGACCATATGTGATACACTATGCTAGCAAAACACTTAATGAGGCTCAGATGAATTACACTACCACCGAAAAAGAATTGCTAGCAGTAGTGTTTGCCTTAGATAAATTCCGTGCTTACATCATTGGTTCGCCTATTGTTGTCTTTACTGATCACTCTGCTTTAAAGTATTTGTTGTCTAAGCAAGATGCAAAATCGAGACTCATTAGGTGGATACTCCTCCTACAAGAATTCGACTTGACGATCAAGGACAAGAAAGGAGTTGAGAACGTGGTGGCGGATCATTTATCCCGGCTTGTGGTGCAAGAGGCCGATGAGCACATTCCTATCCCTGACTTTTTTCCTGATGAGCATTTGCTGTCAATTCACTCTGTATGTCCTTGGTATGCTGATATATGTAACTATCTTGCAACAGGACAGACACCACCGCAATGGAGCCCAGAAGATCGAAGACGATTTATGGCAGATGTGAAGTACTTCTACTTCGACAACCCGTATTTGTTCAAGTATTGCCCCGACCAAATCATGAGGAGATGCGTACCTGAAAATGAACAGCGGGATGTCCTTGCATTTTGCCATTCACAAGCTTGCGGTGGACATTTCTCAGCGAAAAAGACTTCGGCCAAAATTCTTCAATCAGGTTTTTACTGGCCCTCTCTTATCAAAGATTGTGTTTCATTTTGTAAGGGATGCGACAAATGCCAACGGTTGGGTAGTGTGACCCAAAGAAACATGATGCCCCTTTCACCAATACTTGTCATAGAAATATTCGACTGTTGGGGCATCGACTTCATGGGTCCTTTCCCTATGTCATTTGGTTATTTGTACATCCTCCTGGCAGTGGACTATGTGTCCAAATGGGTGGAGGCTATCCCGACCAAGACTAATGACCACCGAGTCGTAGTCAAGTTTCTCAAGGAGAACATCTTTTCAAGGTTTGGGATGCCTCGTTCAATAATAAGTGATGGTGGATCACATTTCTGTAATAGGCCATTTGCATCTCTAATGTTCAAATATGGCGTCACTCACAAAGTATCCACTGCCTATCACCCACAAACAAATGGCCAAGCCGAGCTAGCCAATAGGGAGATCAAGAACATTCTAGAAAAAATGGTTAACCCAAACAGGAAGGATTGGTCCGATAGATTGACCGATGCCCTCTGGGCATACCGCACTGCCTTTAAAACTATTTTGGGCATGTCTCCCTACCGGCTTGTCTATGGAAAGGCTTGCCACCTGCCAGTCGAAATGGAACACAAGGCCTATTGGGCCATTAAGACTTTAAATTTTAATTTGAGAATGGCCGGTGATCATAGGAAGTTAGAGCTGAATGAGTTGGAAGAGATTCGACGAGATGCGTATGAGAGCTCCAAAATCTCAAAAGAAAGGGCCAAAATCTTTCATGATAACTCCATTGTGAGGAAATCATTTGAGCCCGGGCAAAAAGTACTCTTATACAATTCTCGCCTCTCCATTTTCCAAGGCAAACTCCGATCCCGTTGGGATGGCCCCTATCTTGTCAAGGTGGCCTACCCCAACGGAGCTGTGGATGTTCAAAACCCGAAAATGGCCAGACATTCAAGGTCAATGGCCAAAGACTTAAGCCATTTTTTGGGGGCTTTGAAGAACAAGTGGTGGAGGAGAATTTGATGGATCCGGTATACCCGGAAGTTGTGAAGGAATAATTAGTTTTTTTTTTTGCTTTTTAATGTACAGGTTTTTATTTACTTACTTTATTTTTTTATTCCATGTTAATTATGTTCTTTTGTCGTATAGTTTTGTTTTTCTTAGTCGCAGATATTGGTGTTTTTGTCAAAGCTCAAGTGCGAGGTGTTCTCTAACCCTTCTTATCTTTTTACTGTCCATCATTGAATATCATATTTGTTTTAGAACACTGCATGAATCAAGTTGGGGGGGGGAGGTTGCACTATTTGCATATTACACCAATGTTTGTGGGAATATTCCGCGCGAATATTCGCGTCTGCCGACACTAAAAAAAAAGGTGGGAATATTCCGCACGGATATGCGGCTGCCGACACTCAAAATAAAAAAAAAAAGGATGCCTTTATAAGGCTTTCAAATTTTTTTTTCTCCCATCCACCGGTGATTGGTCTCCCCTTCTTCTTCCCTTTCTTTTCTTCTTCTTCTTCTTCTTCTTCTTCATCGTTCTCTCTGTTCTCTGTAAAAACAAACCACCCATGCAAATCCATGACCATATACGCCGACAACCCAGTCCTTTGTTTAATAATTTGCCTTATATGTTTGTATTTGTTCATGGTGCCTTTTTCTACTCACACTTAGGGTGAGGGATTTCCAGCCTAACCCAAATCTCCCTCGAGTGGATTAATTGTTGTGTTTTTTTTGTTGGTTTTGGCAGCTAAACAGATCTTTACACCCACCGCTTTTTCCTCTTTCTTCGTCTTCTTTTTCTTCTTATTTCTATTGTGTTATTCTCTATAACACGACCCAACTCCCAACAATCCCATGACCATATTCCCCGAAGACCCAGTCGTTTGTCTCATGCTCGGCATTTGTTTACTCTATTTGTACATGACTCTTCTTCTTCTGTCTGCATTTAAAATCAAGGGTTTTCGTCCTAGCAAAAACCCAGATCTGCGTAGAGAAGATTAATTTGTGTATTTTCTTTGTAGGTTTCGACAGTTGAACAGATCTCTACCCTACAACTTGATCTCTAAACTCTACACACTGGTAAATTCAAAACATTGGGGACAATGTTCGGTTTAGGTTGGGGGGTGTGATCTACGATTCCAGTTTGTTATAGTTTCGTATTTAAAAAAAAAAAAGAGATTGTTCTGGATTGCGTATTTTTACAGAATTTTTGCTTATATTTCATGATCACATCAAATGCAGCGTCAATCGTCTTTGTGACTGGCAGACGTTAAAGAACCAGATAGTGAGTCTTGAAACATAGAAAGCATGGATGTTAAAAGTTTTTGGTTTAGTTTGGGAGTCTTGCGCACATTTCCATCTGATGCATGCTGTGATCATGAGAAAAACAAGAGTAGTCAGAAAAATTGAAATCCGAGAAGCACAAGCAAAACCATTGTGTGGCAGAAGTACTTTTGCTAAACGTCGTCGTGCCAAACGGCTGGGTGCTTGTAAACAATGTGGCAGATGTTTTCACATGAAAAAATACAATCAGTGTTCTGAACCAATTTCGGGTCGTGCAACCGATCGATTAAACTGGATAGTGTATGGGCAGAGTAAGGATTTTCCTGAGACGCCATCTTATACCAGTCCGGGACTTACATGTTATGTGCGACAAGAAGTGGGAAGGGTCACTAATAATGACATAGACACAAGCGATGACTCGGATTAAATTTTAACTAATAATGACAAAGTTGTGGAAAAATGTGTTTTGGGGATGAAGGTTAATGGTCCAAAATTTTTTTTTTGTAAATATTTGTTTATGTACAAAGTCTTTTTGTTGAAATAAAAATGTGGGTCGAGTAAGGATTGTCCTAAAATGCCAACTTGTAGCGTGGGTAGGGACCTATCCTGAGACACCATAGTTTTCCAAGTTCAATATGTGCATTTAGTCTTTTTGTAAATTTTCATAGATAAATGTGTATGTAAATAGTTTTGATTTTTATTCGAGTGAAAAAAAAAAACCTGCATTTCCTTGAAAAATGATATTTTCTCTATGCTTAAATGTCAAATGTATATTGGTATTTGTTAATCTTAAGGTACATAATGACCAAACTCGAAAATAGAATTATAATATAACTGACATTCTTTGGAAACCTGACATAACCAGTGGAGATAACGAAGAATACCATGGTAAGTTTTGAGCCTTACGATGCTTTCTGAGAGACAATCAACATTTACTCAAGTAAGCTCTTTCACTTTCAATTGTTGAATAATCTCATTAAACTTGCTTTGATTAAATGCAACTAAAGTAATCTATTGACATATCCTACAGGGAACCTTTGCATGCGACACAGGCACATACTTGAGAAAGGATTTTAGGCCATCTTTGAGTTGATTTTGAACCTTAACCATTGCTTCTACAAAATTATATCCCTAGTTAGCCATGTTTGAGCCTTCAATGAATGATGATTTTTTTTCTCGAAAAACCCATATGATAACCGAGCCACACACAAAAAAAAATAATAAAAAATACACTTAACATACCTTGCTATCCAATTTTTTCTTGCACCCTCTTATAAATCGGTATGACATAGAAAGGCAAGAAAAAAATAGAAAAGAAGATGGTGGCTACTGTTCAACGAAGAATCGAAAAAAAAAATGAAAGAAAGAAATATCATTTCTAGGCAAAAGACTGAAAAGCAAGAAAGAGGTGTGCTACATTAAAAAAGGGGATAGCTTTTGAATACCATTGACGTCATTTCATTAGCCACTAACCTTTGGCCACATTACAACCTATAGAAAGTCCTAATTGATCTCAAGTCTAATGCATGTGCGCTGTCGATCGAAAACTGGGGTATGTTAAATAGTATTTCTTTAATTGCATTGATATTCTTCCATGAGATTATGCCAAGAACATGATTAGCCTACTTTCTTAAGACTTTCACTCCCTTTCTAATTGTGCATGTGATTCTTCGATTGACCATCCTTTGATCACATGCCCTTTGAGAGACAAGTCACTATAATCGGAGTGAATTTTTTGCTGAGAGCATTCTAAGAGAGATTTGAGAAATCAAAGCTATCCATGGAAGGTGATAAAGTAGAATGTTTTTTATATAACAATTCTTGCTACTAGAATGATCATTCCTACTACACAAGGAATTCCAAATACCAATGTAACAAGTGTTTATTTTTGTATAGAGTACGTACCAATGACAGAGAAGTGTTCGGAAAACAATTCAAAATTAAGAGATGTGTGCCTCAATGATTCTGTTGCTATTTTGACAAGAAATCTTACATATACACATCTTTTAATTGGAGTTTGTAGGTAGCTTCACTGGAAACCTTCACGAGACAAAACTCGTCCACTAGGGATCACCTAGGGGTTTAACGGCTTATTGCATATGCTAAATGCAATCGTGTTATCTACGAAAATGATTTTATTTTGTTATGTTGTTTATTACTAGGGACTAGTAATATTTAGGTTTGGGGGTGTGATTAACCCTAATTAAGGCATAATTTAATAGGTAAATTGTGTTAGTTGAATAAAGTTAAACTAGTCAAAATAAATCAAATTAGAATTAGTGTGTGAATAAAGGATAATGCATTAATTGTTGTTCTTTTCAGGATTTTGTGCGTCAAAGCTACAAACTACTAGGGAGCCAATTATTAAAGCTACAAACTACCGGGGTGCCAATTATCAAAGCTCAAAACAAAGGAGGATCAAAGAATTCAAGGCCACCTAACAAGATTTTCAAGTCCACATAACAAGATTCAAAGACACCTAACAAGATTTTCAAGTCCACCTAACAAGACTCTTCAAGTCCACCTAACAAGATTCAAGGCCACCTAACAAGACTTTCACCCTCCCTTGTTGCCTATAAATACCACCCCTTAGGACTTGTAAAGCATTCATCTTTTGGTAGTAGAAAATCCTCCAAAAGTATTATTGCTTTCCTTATTGCTTATAACTTTCTTTAAGTATTGCTTTCTTTTATTGTATTCTTGCTTCCTTTTAATTTATTGCTTTCTTTTACTTTAAGTATTGCTTTCTTTTATTGTGTTATTGCTCTTTTACTTCCATTGCTTGAGCTTCCTTCTTCCCTTAGAGGAGTGAAACTCTTCCACTTTTCTAGAGCTTTACCAAAGCCGTGAAGGGTGGAACGTGATTCACTCATTCTTTGTCGAAGATCGGCTCCTTGTGTAAAATATGTTACCTTGTAACTCCTCTACTGGGAGGGATGAGCATCACTCACTTTTCTAGTTTTAACAAAGCCATGAAGAGTGAGTAGTTTCTCATCCAATCTTTAGTAAGAGGTGGTTATCCGGAAGTTAAATTTATGCAATTCGTTTATGCTTAGCTTTAGTTTTTATTTTTTCATAATGTCTTCTCATCATATTGTTGTCTTTATTTTAAGCATGAATAGCTAAATCTCTTAGTTGGCAAAACCAAGAGGAACCTCCACTTGGGTATACCATTTCAACTCATTCTCCTCCCCTCTTTTAGAGTTCAATGGTTCGGTTTGACTGGGTTGAGGGTGGATAACTTGGTGAGTCTTTGATATTCCGTAGGTCTAGTCACGGTTTATGCTTAGATACTCACCAATCTTACCCCTAGCTTTCCACAAATCAATCGTTCATTCATGCTCTATTGGAGGAGGGTTTCGAGTTGAGACGGTATTCCTATTGGAGTGACCTCTTGGATTTGCCAACATTTGTTTCTCATTTTACTAGCATCAAAACAACTTCACCAAACAACTTCCAACAATCAAAGATTTTACACTTTCTTTCTCCCAAAATTACCTCCCCTCGGTTTACTTCCTTTCCCGTGGAAACGACCTTGGAATACCACCAAGTAAAACACGATCCGCGAAAGTCTCCTTGCGCTTGGGGAGCACTTTTGTTCACACATACTCACATTTGAAATCTCATTCATCCACCATTTCGTTGCCTTTCTTTTGACATCATCCCTAGGAGAGTGACACTCCCCTTTATTCATATACTATACATGCTAAAAGGTGATGTTTATAGGTTAGGAAACAAGAAGGAAATTTGTGAAGCATACATCGAGAAGGGTAGGAGGTTGACACTTGCTCCTAAGTCTAGAAGTGCTTGCTCCACATGGCAATTCCCTATGGATATTGCAATGGTAGGGCAAATGGGGTCTTTGAACTTGGGTGGTGTGTTGGTTCTCAAAATAAAACTCACTTTCTCCATGAGAAATGCCTTCTCATGCACATTCATCTTCCTTTTTCTGGTGCAGAAGTCTTTCAAGATCTTTGCACATGAAGGTATTTGCTTGATGGCATCAAGGAACAGAATGTTTGTCTTTACCTGCTTAAATATTTCAATGATATCTGAATAGTTAACAATGTTAGCCAGTGGCTTCAAATGTTGAGGAAAAGGGGCTGGAATAGGACACTTATGCACATTTAAATCAACAATTTTTTCCTTATCATGTGTCTCAACCCCACCGGAGTTTTCCATAGTCACTTTTTCTTTAGCCAATGTGGGTTTAAGTGAGATTTTTGGCAAAATAGTTTTGCAAATTTGTTTGCCACTCCTTAGGGTGGTGACCGCCTTGAGTTGTTCACAACTCTCCTTGATGGGCTCAGATGACTTAATCACGTGTTGACCCCTAGGGTTTTCTTGAGGTTGAGCAAGAAATTTCCCTTTCACTTGTTGGGTCGACCATATGGCATTGGTCAATTTTATGATTTGAGTCCGAATATCATTGAATGTGGCAGAATTTTGGTTGTTGATTGTTGTTTAGCTTTGAATGAATTGGTGCATGAGATCCTCCAAGTTTCTTTTGTAAGGAGGTTGATAGGTGGGTGGGTTGGATGGGCCTTATTGACCAAACCCTTGTTGAGGTGGTGGATTTTGGGAGAAACATTATTGATTGGACCGTTGGTATTGGGAGCTAGACGAGGGACTATGACCATAGTAGGATTGATTTTGCTTGGCTGGAATGGGAGGCAACATTAAACTAGACCAATGAGGAGTAAGGTTGTCATTCTTCCAACTAAAGTTTGGGTGATTGCTCCAACCTAGATTATATGTATTGGATTGTGGAGAGAATGATTGCCTACTTTGGTTGATAGCATTCACTTGCTAATGATAAACCTCTTTGAGTGCTGGAATGTTTGGGCACTCCGAGATAGAATGGTCAACACTTTTACATATAGAGCAACACTCCTCGACCTTAGCTATGCTAGACACTTCATGCCTCCTATTCACCTCTAGTCTCTCCACCCTTTCGGGATAACTTTGTGACTTTGGCAAGCAAGTCTTCTTGGTCCTGAAAATTATACATTTTTCCCCGGCTTGGTTGACTCTCCGGAGAGGACCTTGGCACATCATTAGGATCTGTGATATCTCATGATTGAGCATTTTGTGCCAATGTATTGAAGTACTCAATGGCCTCATCCAGATCTTTATTTAGAAACTCTCTGTTACACATCATGTCTATGAATTGTCGATGGACCGGTGTAATTCCTTAATTGAAGAAACTAAACAATTGCCATGGTTCGAATCCATGATGTTTAATGGATTGTAACAACTCTTTGTATCATTCCCAACATTGATAAAACTGCTCATTGGATTTCTTCAAAAAAAATTGAATTTGTTTATTAAAGAGTAATGGTCTTGGGCACCGAAAAAAATTTGTTTAAAAATTCAGGAAGCATTTGTGCCCAATAACATATTGATCAAGGTTTCAATGAGTTCAACCAAGTTTTGTCTTTGTATTTAAGGGAGAAGGGGAATAATTTTATGCAAACTATGTCTTCCTACTTGACTTGTTTCGTCATATGCCCTAATCTCTGCACATCACCCTCAAATGTATATATGAATTTTGAGTGTAGTGAGTGTCACTCTCCCTCAAAATGATGTGAGAAATGGGGCAAACATGTGTGTGGAATGAACAAAATGTGCAAAATTGTTCCCCAAGCGTAGAGAAAATCTTGCAATGTTGTGTTTTACTTGGAATGGGTATTCCAAAGTCATATCCTCAGGGAAGGAAGGTGAATGATGTTGAAGGTGATTTTGGTGAAAAAAAAAGTGTAAAATCTTTCGAGTTTGAGTTTTGTTGAGTGAAGATTGGTTATAGAAGTGTAATGAAAACAAGTGTTGGCTAATCCAAAGAGGTCATTCCAATGGGAATGCCAAATCAACTCAAGACCTTCATCCAATGGTGCCTAGATGTTCGATTGATTTGTAGGAAGCGAGAGACTAAAATAGAGGTGAGGATTCAAGCATACCCCGTGACAAGTCTACGGTGTTACAAGAACCCATAACCATGTCCATACTCAACCTAGTCAAACCAAATCATCATACACTATAAGGAGGAATGAAAAAGAGTTGATTTAGCACACCCAAGAGGAATTCTCCCTTGGATTAGCCAACTAAAAATCTAGCTACTCATAATAAAAGGAAAGACATGCATAATATAAAGAGACATGTAGATGAAATGTACTTAAAATAGAGATTAAATGAAGTTTAGAACTTTTATTAATGCTAGGAGAGACTTAACCTACAATAGAAATAACATTTATAACCAAAATACAAAGTTTGAAGGCAAATACCCAAATGTAAAATGTGAAATGCTAAAAAAACTAGCTAAACTTGCCTAAAACTTAAATGAAAGAGTTGAAAGTGGAAATGGGGAAGATTACAAGTAATTTAAGGCTTACAACAATGAAAATGGAGAAGAAATATGAAAACCTAGCTTTCTCTCTCTAACTTCATCTTCTTCCTTGGAACTTATCTCTCTAAAAACTACTCCTAAGCTTAGTTAGCCTCTTCCTCCTTTTCAAAGATTGTGTGAATGATGAATATATGGTGTAGAGCTCTTGTATTTTAGTCCATGAGACTCCCTATAGCCTATGTGTAGGCCTCTCATCAATGGGAGGTGAGTTGAGGGCTTTGAATAGGCTAGGACAAGCCTAGCCTACAACCCACCATGCCTTCTCCTTCTCTCTCTGCATTTTCATCCTCCATCTTCCAAGGCTGACTTTAAGGTGTATGAGGTATATATATATGTGGAATATGCCAGGGGACAAGTGGGAGAATCATAGATGGAACCCCCTAAGTGGCAAAACATTGAGTTACAGGTGTTCTGGCATTTCTAGGCAAAACCTACTAGTAGAATGATGAAACCTATCCATAGGTTTTCCCAGTAGGCAAAACATTCTTGTACTATGAAACCTACCGGTGCATTTTTTTCTAGTAGGCAAAACCTACCGGCAAGTCTTTCGGAAGGTGCCAACTCCAGACTACTTTTTGTAGAATTGTCATAAAATTTGATCCAACTGTTTGATTGAGCTGAAAGTTTGAGCCAATATAGATGACATCCAGATATAGAACTTTCATTTTTTGAACCTTTTCAGATTCTAAGTGGATCATGGCCAACAAGTAGGAAAACCGAGGTACTACTACCAAATGGTGTGGGTACCGGTGCCTATGTTACCAAGCACTGATACCTCCTTGATTTCATTCACTTTTAAGCCTCAAAATTCTCGTGTAATGTGTCCATCTCTTCACCACTCATCCACATTTAGTTGCAGCATTCCAAAAGCCATCATTTACCCTGTGGTTACCTACAACATCAAAATTTCCACATTATTCATAAATTCAACTAACTCTAAGTACTTAAATGCAAAGTTGAGTTAAAATGTATGTAATGAGGCCGTTAAATATACAATATTATGCACTCATCACTTCTATGACATGCTTTGTGAGAAATGTTGCAACAATTTCTTCAAATTCCTTAATGTGAAAATAAGGATTTTCTCTTTCAATTTCATGGAATTGAGGAAAAAGTTTTAACATTCTCGGTTTAACAAGGAAGGCATGAGCTTGGACTGGTAGAAGTGTACAAGAGGGGGCGACGCTTTGGGTTGGTTGAAGATAATCCCTCATTGAACTCACCGGAGGATCAATTGGGATATTGTTTCACTCATTCATAGGAAGGGGAAAATGCATTCAAGGATTTGGCATTCTAGGATTTTCATTCTCATTCTCCCACCCCCCAGAACATTAGCACCATCATTCTCGAAGTTATTAACTACATCCTTGGGTGGGTCTTGGTCAAGATCCATATTTGGGTCTATGCCAAGTCTCACAAGTCTATTTTGGTCGTTGTCCCCACAAGTGCATGCAAATGAGGGGGCTTATCCCCTTGATATTGACAATTGTCCAACCAATTGCTCCCTTGTGGCTCCTCAAAACTCTCAAGATATCATCTTCTTGCTATGACTTCAGTGAATAACTTATGACCACCAAAAAAGTATTGTGCTCCCCCAAGAATGAATATTTGAGGTTTTGATGGCAAAGGCTTCAACTCCAAGTTCGGAGTTTGTACAGTGGATGAAAAAAATTCTCTTCTCATGATGTGGAAGCTTCTCAAATGTCGGGTCCATTTTTCTACCCCTTGTAAACTTTTTGGCTCCTCTTGATCAACAATCACCTCTTCCCCCAACTTCAAAGTGCTCTATAGCTCCGAGTGATCCTCCAACATGGTGTCAATCCAGTTGATCTCCTGTACTTCTTCGTCATCACACTGTTGCCTACACAAGTTAAACACGTTGAGGTCCATTGTCATATTTTTGAATGCAAGCTTCATAAGTCCATTTCTATAGTTAATTATGACATTCGAAGTAGCAAGGAACGACCTACCTAGTATGACAGGAATTTGTAAGCTAGGGTCAACAATCAGATGAGTATCAAGTACAATAAAATCAACAAAAAAATGGAAATTGTCAACTTGAACTAAAACATCCTCAACTACTCCCCTCAATGTTCTAATGCTTTGATCCGCTAATTGAGGAGTGATTAGAGTTAGCTTCAACTCTTCAAGATGGAGTTGCTGGTATATTGAATAGGGTAGGAGATTGACACTTGCTCCCAAGTCAAGAATGGCTTGCTCCACCCAGCAATTTCCTATTGTGATAACAATGGTTGGGTAGTTGTGGTCTTTGAACTTTAGTGGGGTGTTGGCCCTCAAGATTGAGCTCACTTTTTCGGTGTGGAATTCCTTCTTGTGCACGTTCAACTTCCATTTCAGAATGCATAAGTCCTTCAATATCTTTGCACATGATGGAATTTACTTTATGGCATCGAGGAGTGTGATGTTGATTTTCACCTACTTGAACATTTCAATAAGGTCATAATAGTAAGCCACCTTCACGGGTGGCTTCAAACGTTAGGGAAAATGGGCCAAAATGGGACATGTATGCACATTAACATAAACAATTTTTTTCTTTTTTACTCACCTCACCCCCATCGGAGTCATCCTTAGCCTCTTTCTCTTTTTCTAATATGGCATTAGGTCAAACTTTTGGCAAAAATGGTCTTGTCAATTTGATTGCCACTTCGAAGGGTGGTGACCGCCTTAAGTTGCTCACAACTCTCTTTAGTGGGCTCGGATGACTCAATCACGTGTTGGCTCCTAGGGTTTTATTGGGGTTGAGAGGGAAATTGCCCATTCTTTTATTCTGACAACCCTATAGCATTGGCCAATTTTGTGATTTGAGTCCAAATGTAATTAAAAGAGACGGCGGTTTGATTGTTGATGATGGTTTGGATTTGAATGAATTGGTGCACCATATCCTCCAAATTTATTTTAAGAGGCGGTTGGCAGTAGGGGGTTGGATGGTCCTTGTTGACCAAAAATTTGTGGAGGCAGGTTTTTTGAAAACCCTTGTGGATTGGACTGGGGGTATTAGGAGCTAGACGTAGGGCCTTGACCATGGTATTGATTTTTCTTGGGAGGCATCGGAGGTGAATATGAACTAGACTCGTCAGGAATGAGATTCTCATTCTTCCAACTGAAGTTCAGGTGATTACTCCAACCCAGATTATATGTATTAGAGTGTGGCGAGAATGATTGCGGATTATATGTACACCACTTTATGTGTCGGAATGCTGGGGCACTTCGAGATGGAATGCTCAACACTCTCACAAATAGAAAAAAACTCCTCGGTCTTGGAAATGTTAGACATCTCATGTCTCACATTGACCTCAAGACTCCACTTTTCAAGATAATTTTGTGATTCTGAAAAGCAAGTCTTCCCCATCCCATAAATTGTACATCCCTCCCCTGCTTGGTTGATTACTACCCGGAGAGGACCTTAGTACATTGGCGAGATCCATGATATCCCAAGATTGTGCATTTTGTGCCAATTTATTGAAGTAATCTTAGGGCCTCATCAGGATCCTTGTTTAAAAACTCCCTATTGCACACAATGTCTATGAGTTGTTAATGGCCCAATGTAATCCCTTTATAAAAGAAACTCACCAATTGACATGGTTCAAAACCATGATGTGGAATGGACTGTAGCAATTTCTTGTAATGATCCTAACATTGATAAAATTGCTCCTTGGGCTTTTCTAAAAAGTTTTGGATTTGCTTTTTAAGAACCGTGGTCTTGGGCTCCGGAAAAAAATTATTCAAAAACTCATAAAGCATTTGTGTCCAAGAGCTTATTGGTCGAGGCTTTAAGGTATTCAAACACTTTTGACTTTGTCTTTAATGGAAAATGGGAACAATTTCATGCGAGCTATGTCTTCCATGGTATGATTAGTGAAGAAGGTTGCAACTATTTCCTCAAAGTCCTTAATGTGCAAATGAGTATTTTCTCTTTCAATTCCATGGAATTGAGAAAGTAGTTGTAACATTCCCTATTTAACTAGGAAGGAATGAGCTTTGGACCGGTAAAAGAATGCATGAGGGAGTGGTGCTACAAGTGGTTTGGAGACAATGTTGCATTGACCTCACAAGAGGATCAATTGGGATATTGTTTCCCTCATTCCTAGGAGGGAGAAATGCGTTCAGGGGTTTGACATTCTAGGGTTTTGCATTCCCCCACTCATTGGAACATTAGCCTCCTAATTCTCAAAGTTGTCATCGGCATGCTCGGGTGGGTCTTGGTTAAGATTCATATTAGGTTCTAGGGGTCGTCTAACCAATCTATTTGGTTGTCCTATCCCCATGTACAAAAACGGTATCTACAATTGAAATGAAAAGTAAACGAAAGTATATACAATGAGCAATGTACCTCGGCCTGTGATAAG
This sequence comes from Ilex paraguariensis, assembly GCA_963454935.2. Lineage (NCBI taxonomy): Eukaryota > Viridiplantae > Streptophyta > Magnoliopsida > Aquifoliales > Aquifoliaceae > Ilex > Ilex paraguariensis. Next base: position 17,291 of record CAUOFW020001974.1, read on the forward strand.
AATCATGGGTTTTACCTCCGTTGTCCGAAATCACCTTCTAATTCAACGATTTTTCTTCCCTGGGAATGGCGCCAAAAATGCTTGATCGTGTTCACCCTAATCTCCAAACACTAACCTAGACTAAGTGTATAGGGCTTATGTGTGTAGGTGAGTGTCACTCTCCCTCCGGTTTAATGATAGAAATGGGGAAAACGTGTGTGTGCATGAAAATGTGTGTGTGTGAAAAAGTGCTCTCCAAGCGAACAGACAATTTCAAGTGTCGTATTTTACTTGGAATGGGTATTCCAAGGTCACTTGTTCACGTTCAACTTCCTCTTCACAGTGCACAAGTCCTTCAATATCTTTGCACGTGATGGGATTTGTTTGATGGCACTGAGGAGTGTGATGTTGATTTTCACCTACTTGAACATTTCAATAATGTCAGAATAGTAAGTCATCTTCACGGGTGGCTTTAAATGTTGGGGCAATGGGGCCGAAATGGGACATGCATGCACATTAACATCAATTTTTTTTTTCTCTTTCACTTAACTCACCCCACTCGGAGTCATCCTTAGTCTCTTTCTCTTATTCTAATGTGGAATTCGGTGAGAATTTTGACAAAATAGTTTTGTCAATTTGTTTGCCACTTCGAAGGGGGGTGATCGCCTTGAGTTGCTCACAACTCTCTTTAGTGCGCTAGGGTTACTCAATCAGGTGTTGGCCCCTAGGATTTTCTTGGGGTTAAGCGGGAAATTGGCCATTCTCTTGTTCTCACAACCTTATAGCATTGATTAATTTTGTGATTTGAGTCTGACTGTAATTAGAAATGACAGCAATTTAATTGTTAATGGTGGTTCGTCTTTGAATGAATTGGTGCACCACATCCTCCAAATTTGTTTTAAGAGGTGGTTGGTAGGTTAGTGGGTTGGATGGTCCTTGTAACAAAAACTTTGTGGAGGCGGGTTTTGTGAAAGCCCTTGTGGATTGGACCAGGGGTATTAGGAGCTAGACGAAGGGTCTTGACCATAGTTTTGATTTTGCTTGGGAGGCATGGGAGGTGAATATGAACTAGAACCCATGAGGAGTGAGATTCTTATTTTTCCAATTGAAGTTTGGGTGATTACTCAAACCTGGATTATATGTATTAGAGTGTGGAGAGAATGATTGCTTACTTTGATTGAAGGCATTTACCTCCTTATAGTACAACTTTTTAAGTGTTGGAATGTTGGGGCACTCCGAGATGGAATGCTCAACACTCTCACAAATAGGACAAAAATCATCGATCTTGGAAATGTTGGACTCCTCATTTCTCCTACTGACGTCAAGACTCTCCACTTTCTAAGACAAATTGGTGATTTTGGAAGGCAAGTCTTCCCAATCCCTTCAATTGTACATCCCTTCCTCGCTTGCATGATTACTACCCAGAGAGGACCTTAGTACATCGGCGGGGTCCATGATATCCCAAAATTGTGCATTTTGGGCCAATTTATTGGAGTACTCTGGGGCCTCAACGGGATCCTTGTTTAAAAACTCCCTATTGCACATTATGTTTATGAACTGTCAATAGCCTGGTGTAATCCCTTCATAAAACAAACTCACTAATTGCCATGGTTCAAAATCATGATATGGAATGGATTGTAGAAATTCCTTGTAGCGAACCCAAAATTGATAAAATTGCTCATTGGGCTTACCTAAAAAAATTTGGATTTGCTTTTAAGGGTCATGGTCTTAGACACCGGAAAAAATTTGTTGAAAACCTCGAAAAGCTTTTGTGTCCAAGAGCTTATTGATCGAGGCGTCAAGGAATTCAACCACATTTTGGCTTTGTCTTTAAGGAAAAAGGGGGACAATTTTATGCGAGCTGTGTCTTCCATGGCATGATTAGTGAAGATGGTTGCAACTATTTCCTCAAATTCTTTAATGTGCAAATAAGGATTTTCTCTTTCAATTCCATGGAATTTAGAAAGTAGTTGTAACATTCTCGGTTTAACTAGAAAGGCATGAGCTTGGACCGGTAAAAGAATGCATGAAGGAGTGGTGGTATGAGTGGGTTGGAGATAATCTCGCATTGACCTCACTGGAGGATCATTCTTAGGAGGGGGAAAATGCATTCAGGGGTTTGACATTCTAGGATTTTGCATTCCCCCACCCCTTGGAAAATTAGCCTCCTCATTCTCTAAGTTGTCACCGGCATCCTTGGGTGGGTCTTGTCAAGATTCATATTAGGTTCTAGGGGTCATCTAACCAATCTGTTTTGGTCTTCCTATCCCCACATGGAAAAACAATATCTACAATTGAAATGAAAACTAAACAAAAGTATATACAAGGAGCAACGTACCTCGGTCTATGATAAGAATCACGGGACTTACTTCCATTGTCCGAAAGCACCTTCTAATTCAATGCTTTGCCTTACCTGGCAACGGCACCAAAAATACTTTATCATGTTCAACCTATGTGTATATCACTTGTGTGTGTATGTGAGTGGTTGATGTTATTTCCATGGTCCCTAATCTCTGTGCATCACCATGAAATGTTTATATGGCTTTTGTGTGTAAATGAGTATCACTCTCCCTCGAAATGATGCGAGAAAAGGGGCAAATAGGTGTGTGGAATGAACAAAATGTGTGTGTGTGTGTGCAAAATTGCTCCCCAAGCATAGAGAGAATCTTGCAATGCCGTTGTTTACTTGGAATTAGTATTTCAATGTCGTCTCCTCAGGAAAGGAAGGGAATTGTGTAAAGGTGATTTTTTAAAAATGGAAAAGTGTAAAATCTTTTGAGTTTGTGTTTTGGTGAGTTGTGTTTTGGATTAAAATGAAACGGAAACTAGTGTTGGCTAATTTGAAGAGGTCATTCCAATGGGAATGCCAAATCAAATCAAAACCATCCTCCAATTGTGCCTAGATGTTTGATTGATTCGTATAAAGCGAGGGACTAAAATAGAGGTGAGGATTCAAGCATGCCCCCTGACAAGTCTATGGTGTATCAAGAACTCACAACCATGTCCACACTTAACCTAGTCAAACCAAATCATCATACACTATGAGAAGGAATTAAAAAGAGTTGATTTAGATGCCCAAGAGAAAATCTCCATTGGATTAGCCAACATAAACCTTAGCTACTCATATTAAATACAAAGACATTCATAATATAAAGACATAGTGAATACAAGAAGATTAAAACTTATATTGATGTTAAGCAAAGCGAAACTATGAAAATAAGTTCATTTAATACCAATATGAACAGCTTGAATGGAAAACTCAAATACAAACATGGTAGATTCAATAACAAGTAACTAAACTTGAAATACACTTGAAATAAATGAGATGCAAGTGCAAGAATTAAGGATTAGAAGAGATTTAAAGCTTACTATAACTGAAATGGAGAAGAAAATGAAAAAAAACATAAATTTCTCTCTGTAGAACTTCATCTTCTTCCATGAGCTTATCTCTCTAAAAACTACTCCTAAGCTTAGGTAGCCTCTTCCTTCTTCAAAAGCTTGGGTGAATGTTGAATATATGGTGTAAGACCTCTACATTTTCGTCCATAGGGATCCTTTAGCATGTGTGGGCAGACCTCCCATCAATGGGAGGTGACTTGATGGCTTTGGACAGGCTAGGAAAAGCTTTGCCTACACCCTCCATGCTTCCATCCTTCTCTCTTCTCCTTTCCCATCCTCCATTTTTCAAGGCTGACTTTGGGAATTAAGAGGCATGTATGTATGTAGAATATGTCAAGAGACAAGTGGGAGAATCATAGGTGGGACCCCCAAGTGGCAGAAAATTGAGTTGCATGTGTTCTGGCATTTCTGGGCAAACCTTCCGAATGGTTTTTTCCAGTAGGCAAAATCTTCTGGAAGGTTTCAGCTCATGACCAATTTTTATAAAATTGTCATAACTTTTGATCCAACTGCCCGATTGAGCTAACATTTTTACACAATACATAGGACATTTAGGTCTACAACCTTCATGTTTTGAACTTTTTAAGATTCGAAGTAGATCATGGTAGAAATTGGGGAAAACATAGGTACTCAACCAATTCTAGTAGGCTAAACTTTCCAGAAGATCAATGAAAACCTTCCAAAAGGTTTTCTTCTAAATGCATTTTTCCTGATTTCTTCACCTTCCAAGCCTCCATATCATCATGTAATGTGTCCATCTCTTCACCACTCATCCACACTTAGTTGCAAGGTTTCAAAAGCCATCATTTACCATATGATTACCTGTAATATCAAAATTTCCACATTATTCATAACTTTAACTAACTCTAAGTAATTAAATGTGAAGTTAAGTTAAAATGCATGTAATGAGGTCATTAAATATACAATATTACATGCTCATAAGTGTGTGTCACTCTCCCTCGAGTTTAATGTTAGAAATGGAAAAAACGTGCATGTGCATGAAAATGTGTGTGTGTGTGCAAAAGAGCTCTCCAAGTGAAGAGAGACTTTTGAATGTCATATTTTACTTGGAATGGGTATTCCAAACTCACTTGTTCATGTTCAACTTCCTTTGCATAGTGCACAAGTCCTTCGATATCTTTGAACATGATGGGATTTGTTTTATAGCATCAAAGAGTGTGAAGTTGACTTTTAGCTACTCGAACATTTCAATAATGTCATAATAGTTAGCCACCTTCACGGGTGGCTGCAAACATTGTGACACCCCAAAATTCGGGGGTCCGTTGATTACCCATCAACCCGCGGAATACCCGTAAATACCGAGTGACTCGATATCACACCATTATGTCCCATTTACCGAGGTCCATAACTTAACAAAATTTGGGCAGAGTCTCCTTTGTACAGGGAACTCTACCCAATACCCAACCTGTGCAACATAACTCACATGACCCATCTGAGGCCCAATATAAACAATGACCGCACCGGGTCCATTTATAAGTAAACATTGACCACACCGGGTCCAATTATCCATATTTATAGCAAAACATGCAAGGTTACTTTAACATTAGTGCATATATGTAATAGTTATCATTTAAATCCACCAAGGTCTAATAAGCCTCAATATACCTCAATTAGTGTCCATTTGTATCCTTGGAACTAGAGAAATCCAAGTCCATTGGTGTTCTTTAAATCAAAGAAATCCAAGCCTGGAAGCTTAGTGCATAGTTTGAAAAATTTCGGTTTTAGAGTCACCGTTCGAACAGCACTATCCACATTCGAACGTCCCTTGGTTTTGAAAAATAGGTAGCTCCCAGTACATTTGGTTCTCTGCTGGTTTTGCTGTTCAAAACTCGCACCATTCGAACGTCACTTTACGTTCGAACAGAAAATGCAGTTTCTGTTCTGCTGCAACTTCCAGTGCAGTTTTGACCTGTTTAGAAGTGGAATTGAGAAAATTTCATAAAAACACTTTTGTAGCCCTAGGTGTCTACGACCTACTGTAAACATTTCAGATCATTTGGACGTCACAATAAAAAGTTATGGCTCAAACACTAAGCAGTGTCTGAAATTTCTGTGTATGATTTCAACCCCAAATCAATCCAAGGTTATCCAAAACTTATACAACATCTATTTGATACCAAATATAGTCAATACAAGTTCTAATACAACTATTTCCATACTTTTACATGCCAAAATGGAAATTAACCAAAAGTTTTACAAAAACTAAATTCAAAAGCCACAACCCGGCTTTTCCTCAACCAAGAGCCCCCAAATGAGAGCCATCCACCGGAACGTGTCCCGTACCTGAAATTGTTTCCCGTATAGGGTGAGCACAACGCCCAATAGAGATAAACCTATAGAGGTTACTCTTCCCCTAGATGCACATGCTCATGTAATCATCACACAAACATACAACCAAGCATTTCTCACACTTATGCATCCTATGATGGAATGCAACAATGCTATGCCATGGAATGAAGTGACACTCACCCATGCAACTTTATTCCGAGCTCTCTCCGGCTCCCCAACACATGCAAGTGTCAATTTAGTCGAAACCACCATTTATGTTACACACAATGGCGTTAATCACTCTAGGGTCTTGTATAGGGGTGGATGTTCATAGACTTACACCAAGGGCCTCCAACCCACACGAAATTTACGGACTTCGACCGAGGGTTCCGAATACACCCACACACTTTATGGGCCGAGCCAAGGGAGTGCGTAGCCCAATCACCGGGTCTTGCACCCGAGAGGTCGTCATGCCTCTTCTTGCTACCCCAACCCAATTCATCATGCAACCAAGCGGCCTAGCTAAGTCCTCGACCCAACTCTCCCAAGCCTTCCGTCAATCACCAAGTGTGGTATTGACGTCAAACATGCACTCACTCATGTAATGAGACACTTCCGTGCAAATGCAATGTGATGTTCCATTGCACACAAAATAATGCTCAATATGCTTATGACAAACATATAAACATTTTCATACATCAATGCAATTGTATCATAAGTATATAACTACCATATCTCATTATGCTCAATATATCATTTCATGCATATGTCAATAACACTCTTCATCCAAAAACCATATCCTAAGCATATGATTTCACAATCACCCAAGCATGTTATAACATAGCATCATGCAAGTAACACACTCAATTTCACTAGGACATTTTATCAAACATCTTATAGTCATTCAAGTCATGTATTCACATAACACATTCCAAGGCATAGTTTATAAAACACATAGCATGCCTTAAGTTTTCACCAAGTTACAAAATAATCACATGGAACCTCCATATACCAAATTCAAGCTAGAAGCTAGCCTAAGCTATTCCTATGCTAATTTTTTTCACTTTCATACCCATAGACATATATGTATAACAATACATATGCATATACATAATTTTCACCCTTAGTCTAGCAACACCTAAGGTAAGAATAATCCAAAGTAGGAATAACCCCTACCTCTTAGGAGTGTAGAAAACCCCTAAAACACCAAAACCAACCCAAAAGCTTTGATCTCCAAAAATTCTTCCTTTGATTATTCGGTGAAATCACTTCCTTTTGGTACGTAGACGTAGCCCTTGACGAGGAGAACGATCTTTGTTCTTGGTCCAAGCGGATTTGAGCACTAGAATTATGTAGATCATAGAGAGAAGTTGAAGCTTTCCCTCTCCTTTCCCTCTCTTTTCTATCGGCTGAAGAGGATGCTGAACAATGGGGGAAAAATCTGATTTTTCCCTCTATTTATACTTTAGAACACTTGGCCCACAATTGGCCACATGTCCATTTTTAATTCCGGGTCCGTTTTTGTCCCGAACAATTAAATCTCGCCCCGGTTTAAATCTAAAATATTTTTATTTCAATTTATCTTATTTTATTGCCCAAAATTTAAAATTTTATAAAAAAATTCGTGTACAGGGTCACCCGAAGCCCGATCGCTCCGTAAAACGTGAAAAATTTGACTATCTCAGAATTCGACGAAAATTGACGTGGTAACTCGATTGCGCGAGACGAATCCAACGGTGAGGTCCGTTTTGTCATCCGAGTTACAAAAAATTTCAGATTTACAACCCGAATCATGGTGACAATTTACCATTTTACCCTTTATTCATAAAAGTTTAAATCTACCGGGATTTTACAAACATTGGGGAAAAGGGGCTCAAATGGGTAATGCATACACATTAACATCAATAATTTTTTTCTTTTTCACTCACCTCACCCTCCTCGAAGTTGTCCTTAGTCTCTTTCTCTTTTTCCAATATGGAATTAGGTGAGACTTTTGGCAAAATAGTTTTGTCAATTTGTGTGCCACTCCGAAGAGTGGTGACCACCTTGAGTTGCTCACAACTCTCTTTAGATGGCTCGGATGACTCAATCACGTGTTGGCCCCTAGGATTTTCTTGGGGTTGAGTGGGAAATTTTTCATTCTCTTGTGGTGACGACCCTATAGCATTGGTCAATTTTGTGATTTGAGTCCGAATGTCACTAAAAACAATAGCAGTTTGATTCTTTGTGTTGGTTTGGCTTTGAATGAATTGGTGCACTATATCTTCCAAATTTCTTTTAAGAGGCGGCTGGTAGGCGGGTGGGTTGGATGGTCCTTGTTGACCAAAAATTTGTGGAGGCAGGTTTTGTGAAAACCCTTGTGGATTGGACTAGGGGTATTAGGAGCTAGACGAAGGGCCTTGACCATGGTATTGATTTTGCTTGGGAGGCATAGGAGGAGTGGGATTCTCATTCTGCCAACTGAAGTTTGGGTGATTACTCCAACTTGGATTATTTGTATTAGAGTGTGGCGAGAATGATTGCCTACTTTGATTGAAGGCATTGACTTCCTCATGGTACACCACTTCAAGTGACAGAATGTTGGAGCACTTCGAGATGGAATGCTCAACACTCTCACAAATAGAGCAAAACTCCTCAGTCTTGGAAATGTTGGACACCTCATGTCTCATATTGACCCCAAGACTCTCCACTTTCCAAGGAAATTTACTGATTTTGGAAAGCAAGTCTTACCAATCCCATAAATCGTACATCCCTTCCCCGCTTGGTTGATTACTACCCGTAGAGGACCTTAGTACATCAGGGGGATCCATGATATCCCAAGATTGGGCATTTTGTGCCAATTTATTGAAGTACTCTAGGTCCTCATCGCGATCCTTGTTTAAAAACACCCCATTGCACTTAATGTCTATGCACTATCGATGGCCCAGTGTAATTGCTTCATAAAAGGAACTCACCAATTGCCATGGTTCAAAACCATGATGTGGAATGAACTATAGAAATTCCTTGTAGGGATCCCAAAATTGATAAAATTGCTCATTGGGGTTTCTGAAAAATTTTGGATTTAGTTTTTAAGAGCCATGGTCTTGGGCACCGGAAACAATTTGTTCAAAAACTCGAAAAGTATTTGTGTGCAAGAGCTTATTGATCAAGGCTTCAAGGAATTCAACCACATTTTGGTTTTGTCTTTAAGGGAAAAGGGGAACAATTTCATGCAAGCTATGTATTCCATGGCATGATTAGTGAAGAAGGTTATAACTATTTCCTCAAATTCCTTAATATGCAACTAAGGATTTTCTCTTTCAATTCCATGGAATTGAGGAAGTAGTTGTAACATTCCGAGTTTAACTTGGAAGGCATGAGCTTGGACTGGTAAAAGAATGCATGAGGGAGTGATGCTATTGTTTTCCTGATTCCTTGAAGGGGGAAAATTCATTCGAGGGTTTAACATTCTATGGTTGTGCATTCCCCCAACCCTTGGAACATTAGCCTCCTCATTCTCAAAGTTGTCACCGGCATCATCGAGTGGGTCTTGGTTAAGATTCATATTAGCTTCGAAAGGTCATCTAACCAATCTATTTTGGTCGACCTGTCCTCACACAAAGAAACAATATCTACAATAGAAATGACTAGTAAACAAAAGTATATACAAGGAGCAATGTACCTCGGCCCATGATAAGAATCACGGGACTTACCTCAGTTGTCTAAAATCACCTTCTAATTCCACGCTTTGCCTTAGATGGCAACGGCGCCAAAAATACTTGATTGTGTTCACCCTGATCTCCAAAACACTAACCTGGACTAAGTCTATATGGCTTATGTGTGTAGGTGAGTATCACTCTCCCAGGTTTAATTTTAGAAATGGGAAAATGCATGAGGATGAAAATGTGTGTGTATGTGTGCAAAAGTGCCTCCAAGCGAAGAAGGACTTTTGAGTGTCGTGTTTTACTTGGAATTGGTATTTCTAGGTTGTCTCCTCTGGGAAGGATGGTTGAATCATGTGAAGGTGATTTTGTGAAAGTGTAAAAGTGTAAAAGTGTAAAAGTGTAAAATCTTGTGAGTTTATGTTTTGGTGAGTGAAGTTTTTGATTAAAATGTAATGGAAACAAAGTTGGTCAATCTGAAGTGGTCATTCCAATAGGAATACTAAATCAACTCAAAACATTATTACAATGGTGCCTAGGTGTTCGATTGATTCATAGGACGTGATGGACTAAAGTAGAGGTGTAGTCTCAAGCATACCCTGTGACAATTTTACGATGTATCAAGATCTCACAACCACATCTGCACTCAACCTAGTCAAACCAAACACTTTATACTATGAGGAAGAATGGAGGAGAGTTGATTTAGCATAGCTGAGAGGAAATCTCCCTTGGATTAGCCAACAATAACTTAGCTACTCATATTAAATGCAAAGACATACAATGCAGAAAGAAACATGGTAATGAATGGAGAGTAAGACTTGTTTTAATGCAAAGAAAGTTATCTACAAATATAAGTGCATTTAATACCAATTTGGAAAGCTTGAGAAGAAAAACTTAATTGTAACAATGGTGGATTCCATGATACACAACTAAACATAAAACACACTTGAAATAAATGACATTAAGGTGCAATAAATGAAGATTACAAGAGTCTTACAACTTACTAGATGTGAAATGGGTAAGATATTGCAAAAATCCAAATTTTCACTCTCTAAACTATGTCTTTTTCCTTGAGCTTCTTTCTCTAAAATGCTGAGTAATGGTCTACAATGGTGCAACTCTTTTGCATTTTTGTCCATGAGGCTCCTATAGCCTGTGTGTGCAGGTCTCCCATCAATGGGAGGTGAGTTGATGGCTTTAACAGGCGAAGGCAAGCCTATACCCAGCAACCATTATGCCTCTCTCCTTCTCTCTCTTCATTCTCCATCCTCCAACCTCAGAAGTCAGAAGCTAGGGTCATGTAGGCATGGTTGTATGTAGACAATGTCAGAAAATATTCGGGAGAAGCAATGGTGAGACCCCAAAGTGGCAGAGCTTGAGTTGTGGGTGTCTAACGTTTTTAAGCAAAAGCTTCCGGAAGGTTTGTGGTAGAACCAGCTCTAGTGTGCAAAACCTTTCGGAAGTTCAAAGCAAAAGCTTTCAGAAGGTTTTAGCAAGGGTAGAGTCTTTGTCTTCCAGTGTGCAAACCTTCCGGAAGGTCTATGACCAAACCTTCCGAATGATTTTATTTTGATTTACCTTTTTCTTAATTTCTTCACCTTGCAAGCCTCCCATTAAGCCGCCCCTCATCTCCATTGACTTTGAGCACTACAATGTAGGCTTAACTCAAGCCCTATACAACTCTTTACCTATAATCACACATCAACTTCATTAATTGTTTGATTAATTGCATTTATTCCCATTCCCCACAAAAGCAAATATAAAAGGGTATAAAAGCATACATGACGTGCAATATTTTGTGCTAATCACCAACTCAAGTTGGCCAATAGGGAGAAAAAAGCATGCTAGAGAAAATGGTTACCAAATCAAAAGGATTGGTCACTCAGATTGACCAATTCCTTGTGGGCTTACTGCACTGCCTATAAGACCATCCTTGGCATGTCTACCTATTGGCTACTCTACGACAAGGCTTGTCACTTGCTAGTAAAGATGGAGCACAAGGCATATTGGGCCATAAAAATCTTGAATTTCAATTTGAGGATAGCTGGGGAACATAGGAAGTTGAAGTTAAATGAATTGGAGGAAATTCTAGAGATGCATACGAGAGCTCTAGAATTCACAAAGAAAGGGCAAAAATTTTCAATGAGAAATCAATTTTGAGAAAGTCATTTGAGCCCGGCCAAAAAGTGCTCTTGTACAATTCGTACCTCTTCATTTTTTAAGGGAAATTCCGATCACGATGGGATAGACCCTACATTGTCAAGGTGGCCTACACAAACGGGGCCGTGGACACAAAAAACCCCAAAGATGGTAAAACATTCAAAGTCAATGGCCACAGGTTTAAAAATGCTTTGAGGGCTTTCAAATTCAAATAGTGGAAGAGGAGTTCAGTGATCCGGTTTATATGGACCTTTTTGAGGCATAACTGTTCAAGTAGATATTAGTGTACAATTGTTTTTTCTTTATTCTTTACTTTTCAAGTTAAATTGTTTACTTACTTTCATCTGTGGATAGTTTTCTTTCTTCATATGTGCATATAGTGGTGTTTTTTTCAAAGCTCATTGTGAGGTGTTCTCTTACCCTTCTTGTCTTTTTAATTCCATAACTTTTTGTTGCATTGAGGACAATGCATAGTTCAAGTTGGGGGTGAGGTGCACAATTTGTATGATACACCAATTTTTTGTTAACAATACCATTTTGTAGTGAAATGGACCATTCACATATTTTACAAATTTTTTTGTATACAATAGAAAAAGGTGAAAAATTTTAAAAAATAAATATGTGGAAAATATCTTAGTGTTGAACCATATTCCCCTATTCAATTTTTTATGGGTCTAGTGATAGTTTGATCTTCATTTTGAACATTTAACAGATGAGTACATCATATAAATTTATCATATGCCTAAGTATTATACATGTGTTTTCTTTTGAACTCAATCATAGTGCACCTTGAATGTGTAAATTTCATAAATTTACTGATTGGATCAATATTTTAGAGCTTGACATACATAGTGGAGATGAAGTAAGTACCCATGTGAGCTTTAGTGTCAATCCTTGTTGGAAGGAACTTAAATTTACTCAAAGGAACAATTTTTCAAATTCAAAAATTTGTTTAACATTATGCTTGCTTTGGTTAGAGTGCATATGGGTAGTTGATTGACTTAGTCTTAAAATGCCAATATACCTCCCCATGCTTATCTAGAGATGATCTTTGGCCATCTTTGAATTGCATTGAGCCTTAGCCTTTTTCTTGTGATAAATTTATCCCTTGTACCATGATTGATCCTTTATTGAAAATTCATTTCCATGCCACATGTTTTACCAAGCCAATGCAAAATGATTACAAGTACCACACCTTGGTTTTTCCTGAGACTAACTCGGATTAATCATGGAGAAAAGGAAATGTGGTGAGGAACTCCAAAAGGAATGAATGGCCCTAAATTCAAATTTTGAATGAAAAAAGAATAGAAAAAATCAAGAAAAAGGAGAAAAAGAGGATTGAAAAAAAAATAGTTGAAAAAGAAAAGAAAGAGAATGCAAAAAGGAGATTTTTGATAATAAAGGTCATGTCTCGAAATAACCTTTTTTTGTCTCCCTCTAGCCTTCATTTCACTCAGCCCAAATATCATCCCAAGGCCTTAGTACAACCCATGAAAGTCCTAAATGATCTAGAGAAAGCATGGTGAGAGCCCTAACATTCCATTCATGAGATTATGTCAATGTCATTTCAATTGGTATGCATGTACGTCGTTTTTGGATTATATGTAAGTATATTTCAATTTCTGCACAAGATTCTATCTCACATATACATATGGAGAGCATGCCAGGATAATCACAGATTTATTCAATGTTTTTTAGGGAAACCTATGGTGACTTTTGCATTAAAGCTAAATTTGGATAGCCTAGTGAATGTGGATTCCATTGAGTAAATGCTTAAATTTCATGTTCATTTCATAGATACACGATTTTGAAAAGAAATGTGTAGGTTTATACTCTAGAACAACATTTAAAGCTATATGATGAAACCCATGTGTGATTGGTTCACGTGTTAAAAAAATTGTGTCAAGCAACCCTGAGCTAGTAGAATAGAGGAATATTGCTCAAATTTTAAATATGAGAAAGGAAGAGGAATGTCTTTTGTACTTTAGTTTGTGCTTTACATATCGGGTTTTCATTTTGTTGAATTTATAATTCAATGTGATGTGTTTTGAAAGCATCAAAACTCAAATTGCATTCCAATTTCTTAAATGAATTTGGGTATGGTTACACATTGTGGTTCACTAGCATGGATCTTGTTTTTTGGTGAAGTTGAGTCAGTAAATAGGTCATTAGATTGTGTGGGAGTCGAATAAACTTGGAGTGGGGGTGCGGATGGGAGCGTAGGAAAAAGTTTGCAAAAAATTGAAACCTAACAGTAGAAGGTTGCAAAACCTACTGATAGAAGTTTTCTAGAAGGGTTTCCTGCTGGTAGAAAGCTGAAAATGTACTGGTAGAAATATTCTAGTTTACTATTCTACCGGTAGAACCCCGATGACCTACTAGTAGATCTATGCCCAGAAGCTCAAACATGAAGGTTTTTAACCCAAAAATTTGGTGAAACCCTTCATATCCCGCATCCATATCAACCTTAAAAACCCTATCTTCAAACCCACTGATCATCTTCCTCAAGTTTTTGATTCGCAGTGATTATTCCTCATTTCCTTGACCTCTACCCCACAAAAACCCTTCTTTTTTTCACAAAGCATCACCAATCCATCAAAAACCTTGATTTTCAATTGAAGCTTGGAATTTGGAGGAATGGCTCGATTGGGTAAGACTTCACATGCATCCTTTGATATTTTTGAGTTGGTGTGGGGTTGGTGACTACCATTCGTCACACTAGGGGCACTATTTATAGTGATGGCTAGTACCAAGCAAACGGGCCATGGGTCTCTACCACCCATAGGAATCGGATCCCGCAAGAGGACTGAGGAGGCAAGCTCCAATGTTGGGGAACAAAGGAAGAAACAAAAGAATGACCCTTGCATGGAGAGCATAAAGGGAAAGACTATGACGCACGAGCGGCAAGTAGATAGGCCCACCCTCGGGCCAAACGATGATGTGATCTGAGTGATAGAGGGCTATGGCATCAATGTTTGGCTCCAGCCAGTGGGGGGATTTTTGCTTCCCATCTATAGGGATTTTTATTAGAAGTTAGGGGTGATGGATGAGGACTTATTTATGTTAAAGATAAATGTGAGAGGGAGGGTAATGGAGGTCACCCCGGTAGTCATTGCGGAGGCATTACAGTACCAGAGACTTCTTCCCAACTGATGAGCACATAATATTGCATATTTGAAGGCCTCATTACATGCATTTTAACTCAACTTTTGCATCTAAGTACTTAGAGTTAGCCGAAATTATGAATAATGTTGAATTTTCGATATTGCAGGTAATTATAGTGTAAATCATGTATTTTAGAACCTTGTAACCTAGTATGGATATGTGTGAAGGCATAGACACATTAAATGAGGATTGGGAGGCTTGGAAGGTTAAAAAACCAAGAGAAATGGATTTTGGAAGGTTTAGCCCACTAGTTTCCAAGGTTTTGACACAGTACCGTAGTTTTTCCCATTGTGAACCATGATGCACTTTGAATCTGAAAAAGCGCAAAACATGCAAGTTGTAGATCTGGATGTCTTCCGTATTGTTTCAAATTTGCAGGTCAATCCAAAGGTTGGATCAAAGGTTATGCCAATTCTACAAAAATTGGTCCGGAGCAGGCAACCTACCTGTAGTTTTTACTTCAGTGACCAAAACCTACCGGTAGATCCCTAAAAGCCTACCGGTAGGTTTTACCCAAAATGCCCTGAACGTCTACAACTCATGCTCCACTTACTTGGGGGGTCCCACCTATGATTCTACCACTTGCTCCCTAACATATTCTACATATATACATGTTTCCTACACCCCAAAGTCAGCCTTGGAAGATTTGGGATGGGAGAGGAGGAGAGAGAAAGAGATGGGCATTATGGATTGAAAGGATGGCTTGTCCTTGATTGTGTAAGTGCCCAACCCCTTCCCCATGCTTGGAGGTCAGCTCACACACCTAGGGGGACCCTCCATAGACAAAAATACAAGACTCACACTCCATATATTCAGCATTCACACTCATTTTGAAGGGTGGCTACCTAAGCTTAGAAAATCCCAAGGAAGAAGATGATGAATAGTGTAATAGAGAAATTTATGTTTTTGCATTTTCTTCACCCATTTTATTGCTGTAAGTTGTAGTTCTCTTGTAATCTTTATTTCTTGTATTGTACTCTCTTTTATTTCAAGTTTAATTCCATGTTCTTGCACTTCAATATTTACAGCTTGATTTCAATGCTCTTCTCTGCAACTTTTCCATTTTAGTATTAAATGAACTTCTCTTTGTAGTTTACCATTTCCTAGCATTAATACAAGTTCTAAGTTTCATTTTCATCTCATTTTCATTTCTATTTCCTTTACTTGTCTCTTTACATTATAAATGCTGTTACTTTAAACATGAATAGCTAGAGCTCTAAGTTGGCTAATCCAAGGGAGAACTCCTCTTGGGTATTCCATTTCAACTCATTTTCTTTCCTCCTCTCGATGTACAATGGTTCGGTTTGACTGGTTTGAGAGTGGATGGGGTTGTGAGTCTTTGATATCTCATAGGCCTAGTCATGGTTTATGCTTGGATTCTCACCATCTTGTCCATAGCTTCCCACGAATCAATCGTTCATCTATGCACCATTGGATGAAGGTTTTGAGTTGAGTTGGGATTCTCATTGGAATGACCTCTTTGGAATAGCCAACACTTGTTTTATTGTATTTTCATTCACAAACTCCAATCACCAAAACACAAACAAAAGATTTTACACTTTTCCCTTTTCACAAAATCACCTTCACACACTTGAACTTTCCTTCCCTGAGGATACGGCCTTGGAATACTTTTCCAAGTAAAACATGACATACAAAAGACTCCTTGCGCTTGGGGAGCGCTTTTGTACACACACACACTTTTTGTGCATTTACACATCACATTACCATCATTTCATTTTACCCCATCTCCTTCCCTTTTCTTTTGGCATCACCCATAGGAGAGTGACACTCTCCTTCATCTATAAACTCTACATGCTAAAAGGTGATGTTTAGAGGTTAGGAGACTACAAGGAATTTTGTCAAGCATCAACACCACGGTCTATCCTTATAACACCCATGGGAGGAAGTCACTCCAAAAAATACAAATTTGATGTATGAGGACCTGACATAATTTAAGGGAAAAATTCAAGTGGGGACACTCAAGCATTCTTATGGGGTAATGAACAAAGTACTCCATTACAATATGTTACCTCAGGGTGCGGAGAAGACTTTGGGGGAGGAGAAACTAGCCCTTCTCCATGCTTTCATGTCGAGCAATAGGATGGACATTGCCTTCATTATTTGGGAGGTGATGAAGGAATACACCTAGGCTAAGGAGCTGAAGGCGAATCTTTCTTATGCCCATCTTGTCATAATGATTTGCCACCATAACAAGGTAAAGGGCATCCCCACCGATTTCCGCCGGAGTTTGGCCCCATAGGCAAGACAAGTAGCATGAAGAGGTCGGCCATGATAGAAGGGTCTGCATATAGGGAAGAGAGAGTTAGGCCATCGAGGGCCGAGCCACCTACAATTGGACCTTCCACCTCCGTGCCATCCATGGTTGCCCTACCTCAAACGGTCTCTAAATTCCTTGATGCGACTGAAGGAAGGTTGGACAACTTTGGTAGGACTATGTAGCTGTTGAAGCTGATGGTCACCAGGATCTTCTAGAGGAATTTTCCATGAGAACCTCTCCCCAAAGTGCCACCACCTTCCACCTCTGAGCCATCCACTTCTGCCCCCACTAGCTCGACTGTTGTAGAGGTGGAGGATTCCAATGATAAAGAGTCTAATGAAGAGGAGGATGACAATGATGAGGGTGATGATGATGAGTCTAGTGACGTGGAGGAGTAGAGAGATCCTACTATCGTTTTTGTTCCTTTTGGTTGGTTTTACATAGTGGAAATAGTGGTTTAGTGGTAGTCATCCTATTAGAAGAGTCCCTAGGAGCACAGGCTGTTGTGTCTTGAAATCTTTGTACTGAACCTCATATAATTATGAATGAAATAACTACTTTTTGTTTGTTTCATTTTGGCCCAAGTTCGTTTATATAATTGCATTATGATTTGAGTATTTTGTTGATCTGTGAATTGTTTAACATGAATGAAATTGTTTTTATTTTTTTTATGTAGTATAGTTTGAAAATAAAGTTTGCTGGGGACTAGCAAAAATCAAGTTGGGGGTTGTGATGAGTATAGAATATTGTTCATCATGCATCTCTATTGCTTACAATTTAACTTGTTTTGTGGTGAAATTTGGGGGAAACGGCTTCAAATGGATAATTAATAAATATTTGTTTGATTGTAGGTAAAGAGCTAGTAAGGGCATGCATAAAGCACCCCATCAAGTGCTCAATGTGACGCCCCTAAAATCGGGGGTCCTTTATCATCTATTGATTATCAGTCAACCAGCGGAAATACTCATGATTGTCACCCAATTCGACATCACATCAATAGAATCCCTTTAACCAAGATTGTTACCTACACATATAACACATGCATATTTTGCCATTTGACCCAACTGGGTCCAATATACCACAATTTATAATTCATTTATATCATTGAATTGGCAGAACACATAGCCCAAAGGCCTGGTAAAGCGTTCTTAAAATTTCAGATTTTTGGAAGACCTACCGGTAGGTTTTGTCCACTGGAAAAGTTCTACCGATAGATTTTGCCTACTGGACAAAGTTCTTTCTGTGCAACATTCTATGAGTAGGTTAATGTCCTACCTGTAGGTTTTGCCCACTGGACAACGTTCTACCGGTAGGTTGATGTCCTACTGGTAGGTTTTGCCCAGATTTGTCTATTTCACCTATTTTTCATTTCCAATTCATTTCCAAAACCAACCCAACTAATATAACACTATATTTACACATCAACCTAGTTAAGAACAAGTGCTCTTATAGTCATTTTCAAAATATTACATGTCCAAAACATTAGTTTCACAATTTTTTTCAAAAATATATGGATTAAAGGCCACAAGTCAGGCTCTTTTCATCCTCGAGGCCCGGAATAAGAGCCGTCCATCGGCGTGTATCCCCCACCTAAACTATTTTCCCGTATAGGGTGAGCTACGCTCAATAAAATATCTCCTACAGAGGCTACTCCCCAACCTAGATACATATGAAATGTGCTCATGCAACAATCAACAACCATTATCCATTCCAATCAAGAACATGTAATTCAAGATGGGAATTCTACCATTTCATGTCATGATATGAGATGATACTCACTAATGCACTTTAACCTGAGTCCTCACCGACTCCCACAATACAATGCAATACACGTGTATATTACATTTGTCATTGATGAAATACATGTAATGTTTGCTTGAAATAAAAGTCATGTGTTTATAAAACAAAATTATTGTTGGATGTTACCCATCGAATGAGTACTTTATAAAAAAAAATTCATGTGTCTTTATTGGGTATCGGATTTTGGAATCGCACTGCTGGCTCCATACGCCATTACACTTTTTTGGAATTTCACCACAAGGGAGTGTATGAACCAAGTAGCTGGGTTTTTCACCCGAGGGAGAATCTATCCCTTCTTGCTATACCCGACATAAGTTTTTTATGCAACCATATGACTTAACTGGATCTTCGATCCTACCTTCCCGAGTCCATTTATCAACCACCAAGCATGGTGTTTGATCCACCATTCACACACATATACACTCATGCCCACTGCCCATGAATGTGATGCCAACATTATGCCCACTATGAAATGAGTGCCAAATGAGCAATTTAACCGTATATCATCATATTCCATGGCAACTTACATCATATGCATATAATCACCAAAATTTATCACATCGTCAATATATCACTAAGCATATATCAACAACAATACCACAGGCATGTTATTACATAATCTGTCACTAACATATTTCATTCACAAAGGCACAATATAGACACATAGCATGCCTACATAACACTAAATCCCAAGAAATTTCACAAGTAACTTCCACACCTCAAATTCAAGCTAGAAATTGGTTCAAGCCATTTCTATACCCATTTCCTCATTTCCATAACAATAGGCAATTTCTATACACCTAAACATTCCCTATGGACACCATTCGTTAGAAATAAACCAAAGTAAGAGGGAACCCTATATCTTGAAGCGTAAAATGAAGGGTAGAACCTTCAAGAACACCAACCACAACTCTAAACTCTTGATTTCCCAAAATCATTTATTTGGATATTTGGTGAAATTCTTCATTCTTGGTACAGTTACGTAGCCCTCATTGATATGATCGACTTTAACTCCTGACCCGAAGAATTTTGATTGGCGAAACTCTGTGAATCGTAGAGAAAAGCCTTGAAATTTATGTTTTTATTCTCCTTTTCCTCCCCCTCTTCCTCACACATTTACACACTGATTTCAAAAGATATTTTTTCCAAAACCTCAGATTTTTACTGATATTTATAGCCCTTGATGCTTGGTGCATATCGCACCACAGGCCCCTTTGTCGGGTCCGTTTTCTCTCCAAAATGATTAATTTCATCCCAGTTTCAATTCAAATTATTTTTATTTAAACTTTCTTTCAATTATAAGGAAATTTTTAATTTTATTTTTGTGGACGTTTTTGAGATCATTTGACACCCAGTTGTCTCTTAAAAAGTAAAAAATCTGACTATCTCAGAATTCGATAAAAATTGACAGGATAACTAGATTTTGTGAGACGAATCTAACGGTAAGGTCTATTGCATCATTCGAGCTCTAGACAAATATAGATTTTCAACAAACAATCTAGTGGCAAATTACTGTTTTTCCCTTATTCATAAAAAGTTTAAATTTACATGGGTTTTACACTCAAAGTCAACAGGGGAAGAAGGGACCGCTTGATGGATGGCTCTGGACCTCAAGGAACCAAGACAATTCCATGACAAGACAAGACCTATCAGTAGAAGTTATTCAAGACCTATTAGTAGAAGTCGTTCAAGACCTACCGGTAGAAGACTCAACACCTATCGGTAGAAAGGATCACTGGAAATCTTCTACCTCAGCCATGCAAAAACCTATCGGTAGGAAAGCTTGCTCGAAAAAACCTACCGGAAGGTTTTCTACATTCTATTGGTAGAACATGTCCAAATATGCCCAACACTTCTTCACACGACTTCACCTACTCTGAGGGCTAACCTCTTGTCGTGTAAACCATACCTTGACATGTTTGACACCCCATGATGCTCTCCTAACCGCTAAAGTCATATTTGAAGTATTAGGGAGAGGAGAAGCAAGAGAGAAAAGAGCGGTGGTTGAAAAAGCATGGGAGGACCATACTTGGATAGAAATTGCTTGTTTAAGTGGACAACCTCTCTCCAATCATTTCAATTCAGTCACACATGCTAAGGGAGAGGGAATGGAAGAAATTAGGGAGTTCTTAAACCATTATTCAGATTTCATAGACTTGTAGAGAAAGAAGCTTCATGGTTGAAGAAGAAGTTTTAAAGAGAGAAGTTGTGTTTTTATATTTTCCTTCACCATTTTCATTGTAGTAAGTTCTATTTTACTTGCAATCTTTCCCTCTTACACTCTACATCTAGTTTGAACTGGCTCAACATTTTGGGCATGAATGGCTTTGCTCTTGTAGTTTAAACATTTTCTTACATTAATACAAGTTTCCTAGTTGATTTCACTACCATGTTTCTTTACATTATGTTTGTTCTTGCCTTTATTATGAGTAGCTAAACTTTTAGTTGGCTAATCTAAGAGGAATTTCTTCTTGGGTATGTGAAATTGACTCTTTTTCATTCTTCCTCGTAGTGCAAAGTGTTTGGTTTGACTAGATTGAGTGCGGACATGGTTATGGTCTCTTAATACACCATAAACTTGTAATGGGGTATGCTTTTGTCCAATAATACCACATTAGTCTCTCACTTCCTACGAATCAATCAAACATTGGGACACCATTAGTTGAATGAAAAGAGTCGGTTAGGCATTCCCATTGGAATGACTTCCATGGATTAGCCAACCTTATTTTCTTGCATATTTTTCAAAACATAATTCACTAATACACAAATCACAAGATTTTTCAATTTTTATTTCTTTTCAAATCACCCTTCAAAAGCACTTGACCTTTCCTTCCCTGAGGGGATGACCATGGAATACCCATTCCAAGGAAAACACAATATTGCAAGACACTCTCTACGCTTGGGGAGCAATTTTGCACACACACAGAGACACATTTTTGTTCATCCACAAACGATTTTCCCCATTTCTCGCATTGAACTCAAGGGAAAGTGACACTCACCAATCTCTATAATCCATATATACACATAATTTGGGTTCGAGGATTGGAGATTTGGGAAAATGATCAAGCATATACCCCTTCATATCTTGTACCACCTAGTCTACCTTCAAAATTTTTTCTCTAATCCGGAGCACACAATCCTTACACACCTCTCTTGTACGCAACTGTTCTCCCTTTGGCAAGACAATACTCAAAGCATTTCCTAAATTAACAAATTCTAATCCCAATGTATTTGCATATGTATGGCTTATAAAGAAATTAGTAGGATCGAGATCAAACAAAATATGTGCCCAAGAATTATAGAGGAGAAAAATACCTTCAATAACTGCATTTAAAACGTCCTCATCCTGGTAAGTTAAGGCCAATACCCATCCCTAGTTAGGACCGTCTAGTGCTCCGGTTCTAAGGTTTTTTGTTTTTTTGTTTGTTATGATAGCTTGTTTTGTGGTGGGATGATCGGACAATGATTTAGAATTTTCTCTATACCTCCACAAGCAAAACAAGCTTAAGGATCTACTCATATCTTCTCTAGTAAGCCCCAAGCTCTTGTGCTGGTTGAGATATCTTTCCAAACCCTAGATCCAAACAACCGTAGGGAGTTGCCCCCTATAGTTCACCACTACTACTGTCTACCCTGATTAGACCTCCCTCACCAAATCTTGATGCCTCTGGGTTTCCTTTGTATCCTTCTCCACCAATGTAGTTTGATCCACTAAGTCCCTATAGTCCCAAATCTAATGTGCGATGAGCTAAACTGTTTAGCCGTCCTATGCTAAGATATAAAATCCATGGTATAATGCGATACCTCAAGGGAAAAAATTGGAATCCAAGGTGATGAAAAATAAAACGAAAAAGTTCTTTAAGTTCAAAAATTTTAAGAGTTAATTGGTAATGAAATTGAAATTCAATAAATGGAAAAATTGGATAATCTTCATAATTTGTCCCACCTATGAATAAGAGTTTCTACCTTAAATTTATAACTCAGCTTGTTTTGTATTCAAACTACTACTGACGGATGATTTTCAACTAAAATTTTGGAAAGAACTAATGTAGCAATTGGAAGATGGTTTACGAGTGAAGAATCGGTACTGTAAAGGTTGCGGGAAAAATGACAATTATTTGTACCAAGCATAATTGCATACAACTAACAAGGACGTATGCAAACCAATTAGGTTTCTAAAGCATAGCATGTTCAATTAATCACATAAATGTTAAAACTCTAGCTTAAGGCATACACCCTCCTTCATAGGTTTGGGACTCCTTCCTCAAATCATCTAGAAGAAGACTACTCACTCATGATAATGAAAATGACATAAAGCTCAAAAGAAGACATAATCTAATGCAAAAAAAGTAAAAACCAAATTGAAATTGATTGCTTGTATTAAAGGTCAATATAATGTCAAACTAAACTGTTATGGATAAATTACCAAGGCACCATCTAGTTATTCTTCCCTTAACTTATCCCAAAGATGCTTCCCAAGATTCAAATCACTCCTAATGAATGCTATGTCCCCATTCCTAAACCATTTATTATTCATGTAATTTATAATATACATTATGCATTATTTTAAATACATGGGGGTTTATAGATTTTAATCTAGATTGAATATGACAACTGATTGTGATTTTTTTTTTGGTATTGTGTAGTAGGTTTTTATTTTTATTTCTACTTTTTGCAATTTTTTTTTGTTTTAAAGTTTGTTTTTTAGTACAAGGATTTGGTACTGATGTTGCGGTTGCAAGTATTCCTTTTACCCTACCTTGATTGTAGTTTATGATTTTTCTTTCTTTTATTATTCACAGAGGACAATGCTTAATTTAGGTTGGGGGTGGCATAATTGGTATGCACAATCTTTACCTATTTGTGTGTGATTTTTATTTGATTTTTTTTATGAGTATTGAATTTAGTTAGGACATTGCATTTAGGATATTAAATCAACAAAGGGTTAGGGTTGTTAGCGGAGGATGTCGGTAAGTTATGAGAATTCTGAGGAAAATTTTTGATTGACTGAGTGTTTAGGTGTAATAAGGGCAATTTTAGAATTTAAAATTTGAAAATATGGTGATTTAAAATGTTTTTAAATAAACAGACGCGTTTGAATGCAACCTTCTATCCAAAGCAGCTGACCAAAGAATTATCACTATTTAGAAGCACCTCTTAAATGGTGAAGTCCTCGAAATGTCAAAGGATATCTCCTTGGGAATCTATAGAACATTAATGCTTCAATTAGGATGTGCCTTGTCAATCTATGTGAGACCCGAACATGCATAACATTACATTTTAAGAATATTGTGGGTTTAAGTGTAATTCGTAAATATTTACAAGGGGTTCAAATCATGATACTTCTAATCAAAAAAGTTAAGTATCTTTAAATTGAGGAATTTAATTATCAAATTATGAGGTATTGAAAGTAAAGACAAGACTTTAAAAGTGTCGGGAAGTTTGGGAGTTAGATATAGGAATAAGTGCAACCAAAGGGAGATCTTAGTGTAATTATGGGAAAAGAGGTGAGTCAATAAGACGCCTGACTTGATGTGGTGCCTCTAGCCTTTGGAACAGTGGGCATACAAGAGGGCTTTGCTTCAACCAGTTGGGAGAAGGGACTTGAGGAAATAAAATTTTGAGTTCATGGGGTGTGGGAAAATTGGTAGTAAATTGTGTGTTCTTGTGGTTGTGAGTGAAAATTCTTCCTAGAAGCTTGAATAATCTAGTATTATTCTCAAGGAGTGGAGTGAAGAGTTGAATAACTTTAAGTTTAGGGTGTGGAATTCAAAAGAATTAGAGGGAGTTGGGTTACAACAAAGGTAAGGAATTCTTGTGAATTAATATGTTTGTCCACTTGTAGATGCATTGTTGATGAGCACGTAATATTGCATATTTAGCAGCCTCATTACTTGCATTTCAACTCAACCTTTCATTTAATTACTTAGAGTTAGTCGAATTTATGAATAATGTGGAAATTTTGATGTTGCAGGTAATCATAAGGTAAATGATGGCTTTCAGAACCCAACAACTAAGTGTGGATGAGTGGTGAAGATATATGGACACATTACATAAGGACTAGGAGGCTTAAAATTAAAAAAATCAAGGAAGTAGTGGTAATTGGTATCATAGGTACCGGTATCTAAGCCTACTGGAATTTTAGTACTGGCACCCGCACCAATTGGTAGTAGTACCCCCATATTTTGCAATTTTTACCATGATCCACTTCAAATTTGAAATATTTTAAAATAGAAAAGTTGTAGATCTGGTTTTCCTCTATCTTTTGTCATAATTTCAGATCAATTAACAAGTGGGATCAAAAGTTATGATAAATTTATGAAAACTAGTCAAGAGCTACCGATAGCAGACCCCTAACTACCTACCTATAGCATCCCCCTTATGACTTACTGGTAGAACCTTAAAACCTACTGGTAGAATAACCTACTGGAAGTTATCTATTGGTAGAAGTCCCACGACCTACCGGTAGAACTTGGCCAAAAAGATCAAACACTTCCCCATACAACTCCACCTACTTTAGGGGTCCACCCCTTGACCTCCAAACTATACTCTGACATGTTTGACACCCCATGATGCTCTCCTAACCCCTAAATTCAGATTTGAAATGAGACAGAGGGGAGAAGCAAGAGAGAGAAGAAGGGTGATTTGAGAAGCATGGGAAGACCATGTTTGGACTGAACTTGCTTGTTAAAGTGGACAACCTCTCTCCAATTATTCCAATTCAGTTCACAAATGCTAAGGTAGAGAGGATGGACAAAAATTAAGATGCTTACACAGTTATTTAGATTTTTACATTCTTTTAGAGAGAGAAGCTCCAAGGTTGAAGATGAAGTTTTAGAGATAGAAAGTTGAATTGTTACATTTCCTTCACCATTTTCATTGTAGTAAGCTTTATTTTACTTGTAATCTTTCCCTCTGTCACTCTAAAATCTTTAATTTTAGTTGTAATCAAGCTTGGTTAAGTGTTCTTACATTTCCATTTCTACAATTGGGTATTTTCTCTTCAAACTTTGTATTTTGGGTATAAATGACTTTGCTCTTGTAGTTTAAACCTTTCTTTGCATCAATACAAGTTTCATGTTTCATTTCACTTCCATGTTTCTTTACCTTGTTGGTTCTTGCTTTTACTATGAGTAGCTATACTTTTAGTTGGCTAATCCAAGGGGAATTTTCTTTGGGTATGTGAAATCAACTCTCTTTCATTCTTCCTTGTAGTGTAGAGTGTTTGGTTTGACTAGGTTGAGTGCAAACGCGGTTGTGGGCTCTTGATACACCATAGACTTGTCACGAGGTATTCTTTTGTCCAATACAACCACATTAGTTCCTAACTTTCTACAAATCAATCAAACACTGAGACACCATTGGTTGAATGAATGAAGTCAATTTGGCATTTTTATTGGAATGACCTCTGACTTGATTTGAAATGTGTACACCCAAGTGTAGGCGGTCAAGTTGTAGTAATAATCCAGTGAAGTCCGGAGTCGAATCCATAGGGAACTATGATCAGTGTTTAGAAGTAAGCAGTGATAGAGACCAAGTAACTGGAAGTCTTGCGAATTTGAAGTTTTGGGGTTTTCTGGACAGAATATAAGATTCTTTCCAATGGATCTTTTTCTAGACAAAATATAAGATAAATTAGCAAAGATAGCAGCCACTATTTAGTTTGAGGATCAGAACATGTATTTGATTATCCGATTTATTATGTCTGTGTTTTATAACTCAATTAACTCCCGTGTCAACAGCAAGTTAATTGGAAGATAAATATGGACTGTGAGAATTAAGCACATAATTTCGATGCCTTTCTAGAAGTTTACAAGAATTGTCTGTGCTGAGACTTAACCTGTCTACAAACAAGCAAGTGTTTCTACAAGGCATCCAACCATGGCATTAATGTTCCATTCTTTGAATAAAGTGTAATAATGGTGGAGATTGAAAGGTTGTCATGAAGAGCTAGCCGGGGTGCTTGCCTTGAACCAATGGGTCTTTTTATGTAGGAGTCATCCGTATCATAGAAGAAGCCCTTGGTTATACAAAGTACCTTAGTTTTGCTAGATGCAATCAATCATCTAATGAGCAAGTGGAATATAAAGCATTAAAGCATAAAGGAGTTGCACAAACATAACTTCCGAATAATCTTTACATATTCATCACCTCTTACTAAAGAGTGAATGAAGAACTATTCACTTTTCATGGCCTTGGCAAAGCTAGAAAAGTGAGTGATACTCATCCCTCTAAGTAAAGGAGCTACTAAGTGAAGCAAACTAAACAAAGATCTTATCTTCAATGAAGAATAAGTGAATCACGTTCCACCCTTCACGACTTTGGTAAAGCTCTAGAAAAGTGGAAGAGTTTTACTCTTCTAAGAAGGAAGGAAGCTCAAGCATGGAAGTGAAATAAAGTAGAAGAAAGCTAGTTACTTTTTGAGGGTTTCCACCACAACCAAAAGATGAGCTATCTCTCGTGATACTTATAAATAAAAACAAGTACAACTACAAGGGGAGTCTAAGCCTCCATCATGGTTGTCATAATATGAATATAAAGACTTAGCTCAAGTAAATAAAAGATTTCAACTATAAGGGGAGTCCAAGCCTCCATCATGGTTCTTACAAATGAAAAATGAAAACATAAACAAAAAATGTACAAGAACTATCTCTCTACTCTACTTTACAAGAGAAAAGGATTCCCCTTGATGCTCCCTTAATGGGGGTATTTATAGGCAAGGAAGGGGAGGGGGGAAGATAGGAGAGCATGAATGAATAGTGGATGCCGCCCAAGTCCAAGTGAAAGACCAACTACTCTGCAGACAGTCTGTGGAGAACGTTTGAACGTGAGTTGACATTCGAACGTTGTCTATATTTTTGCAGTATGGACGTTCGAACGCCAGATGGGGTTTGATCATATCACTCAAGTGGTTTGTGGTCCACTGAGGAAACCCACTTCCATACTTCATGCAGGACTTGGCATTTTTCACTCATTACCCAGGTCTTCAGTGGATGTTCGAACGTGATTGGCATTCGAACGTGGTACTCAAGTGGACTTCCGTCCATGCTGCAACATGCCATGTCTTCACAGTCTGGTCATGTCTTTGTTCCAGTGGACATTCGAACGTGAGCTAGCATTCGAACGTGGTACTCAAGTTCCTCAGGGCCTTGGTTCTTAGCTGCAACACACCATGTCTTCACAATCTGGTCTTGTCTTTGTTCCAGCTGACCTTCGAACGTGAGTTGATGTTTGAACGTTCCTGCTTTGTTCCAAGCTTCTCCAATTTTGTTCCCTAATGCACTGGGGTTACATTGAAGTGTGGTTTTTGTTGCCCTTGAACCCTTTTACACTTTAGAACCTGAAATGTCATCATTGAAACTCCATCAAAGTATAATTAGTCCAAAAAAGGCATAATAACATGCTTCATTTAAGTAGTAATCAACCTCCATGGATTAATGCTTGATGTTTTCCATTGTATTCCCTAGCCTCCTAACATCATCCCTCAATGTGTATGGCTTATAGGAATGGGGGAGTGTCACTCTCCCTCAAAATGATGGCGGAAAACGGGTAACGGAATTGTGCAATATGAAATGTACAAAATGTTTGGAATGAAATGTGTGTAATGTTGTGAACAAAAGTGCTCCCCAAGCAGAAGGAGTCTTTTGAGTGTTGTGTTTTACTTGGAAAAGTATTCCAAGGTCGTCTCCTCAGGGAAAGAAAGTTCAAGTGTGTGAAGTTGATTTTGTGAAAAAGAGAAAAGTGTAAAATCTTTTGAGTTTTGAATTTGATGATTTGTGTTTTTGATGGAAATGAAATAAAACAAGTGTTGGCTAATCCAAAGAGGTCATTCCAATGGGAATACCAACTCAACTTGAAACATTCCTCCAATGGTGCTTATATGAACGATTGATTCATGGAAAGCTAGAGACGAGATGGAGGTGAGGATC
Organism: Ilex paraguariensis; assembly: GCA_963454935.2. NCBI lineage: Eukaryota > Viridiplantae > Streptophyta > Magnoliopsida > Aquifoliales > Aquifoliaceae > Ilex > Ilex paraguariensis. The sequence continues at coordinate 45,931 of CAUOFW020001974.1, forward strand.
CAAGCATAACCCGTGACTAGCCCTACGAGATATCAAAGACTCACAACTGCATCCACTCTCAACCCAGTCAAACTGAATCATCATATACCGAGAGGAGGAAAGAACATGAGTTCGAATGGCATGCCCAATAGGAGGTCTCCCTTGGATTAGCCAACTTAAAATCTAGCTATTTATAACTAAAGGAAAGACATGCATAATGTAAAGAGACATAATGAGGAAATGAAGCATGAAACTTAACTTAATGCTGGAAATCTTAAACTATGAAGAAAAGTATTCAATACCCATTTTAAAAGTTGAAATGAAGAAAAACTTAATATAACAATGGTAGTTTCGAGAACATGTAACTCAACTTGCAATAAACTTGAAATGAATGAGATTAAAGTGTCAGAGTTAAGCATTACAAGAAATTGAAAGCTTACTACAACTGAAATGGAAAAGAAAATGCAAAAAATCTAAATTTTACACTATTCATCATCTTCTTCATTGTATTTTCTAAGCTTAGGTAGCCACACTTCAATGCTTGGTGAATGCTGAGTATATGGAGTGTGAGCGCTCTGCATTTTTGTCCACGAGAGTCCCCCTAGGTGTGTGATAAGCCTCCCATCCATAAGAGGCTGAGTTGATGCATTTCACAAGCTAAGACAAGCTTAGCCTACAACTCTCCTGGTTGCCCCCTGCTCTCCCATCCCGGTTAATGCCATTGCCTTCAAAGTCTTCCACAAGGGTTTAGGAATCATGTAATGTGTAAGTGATGTCAGGGGACAAGTGGGGGAATCAATGATGGGACCCATAAGGAAGTGGAGCATGGTTTGCAGGTGTTTTGGGCTATTCAGCAGACAGTACCGGTACTGTATACCGATACCCCGAACTCTAGAGGCAGAGTCGTACCGGTACTATTTCTGCTGCGGACCAATTTTCAGCAGAATCATCCTAAATTTTGATCAAACCATCTGATTAAGCTGAATTTTGACACAATACCGAAGACATCCAGATCTACAACTTTCATGTTTTTTTTTAGATTCGAAGCGGATCATGGTCAAAAAGCACGACAACTGAGGTACTACTACAAAATGGTGTTGGTGCTGAAGCCTATGTTACCAAACACCAACACCTCCTTGATTTATTTCACTTTTAAGCCTTCAAATCCTCATGTAATGTGTTCATCTCTTCACCACACATCCACACATAGTTGCAAGGTTCTAAAATCCATCATTTATGCTGTAATTACCTGCAACATAAAAAATTCAACATTATTGACAACTTTAGCCAACTCCAAGTACTTAAATGCAAAAGTTGAGTTAAAATGCATGTAATGAGGCCTTCAAATATGGAATATCATGTGCTCATCACACCCCTCAACTTAAGCTTTGCTAGTCCCTAGCAAACAAAATGTAAAAAGGAAGGAAACAAAATAAACATATGTGGACGAGTTTTGTCTTGTGAAGGTTTCCAGTGAAAGTACCTACAAATTTCTTTTCTTAGTATCCAATATTTAAAGCATATTCCCTTATCCTAACTAGCACAGGGATTTCAAAAATAGGTTGGTCCAACATACCCCGAACTAATCACTCATGAAACACATCATAGCCTTAAGTGCTATTCTAGAGTATTCACATACACATTCATTTTCAAACTCGTGTGTGTGTTAAATGGACATGAAATTTAAACATTTTCACAATGGAGTTCACATTCACTTTGGCTATCCAAATTAAGCTTCAATACAAACTCACCATGGGTGTCTCTCAACAATGAATCACACTATGATTATCCTGGCATGCTCTCCATGTGTATATGTGAGACAAAATCTTATGCACAAAACAAAGTATGCTCACATATAATCAAAAAATGAAGTACAAGCATAAAAATGAAACAACCTTAGCATAATCTCATGAAAGGAATGCTAGGCCATTAGATAGCAAAATCAACTTCTCTTTTTCTTTAAAAGTAAGCTATCCCCATGCTTTCTCTAGATCATTTAGGGCTTTCAAGGGTTGTAATGAGGCCTTGGGGTGATAATGAGGTAAGTGAAATGAAGGGTATAGGATAACAAAGAGGGTTGTTCCGAGTGAATGACTTTTATTTCAAAAAGATCTCCCCTTTTATGAGATTTCTAGGCTAACACCATCACCACACTCTTTGTTTCTTTTCTTTCTTTTCCTTAACATTTTCCTTTTTCTTTATCATTTTTTCTTCTTTTCACCCCTTGTTTCTCCTTTTCTTGGATTTACATTCTTTTTTCATTCAACTCTTTGAGTTTCGACATCATTCATCCCTTTTGTTGGAGTTTGCACGCCATACTTCATTCTCTTTTTCGATCACTCATATCCAGCTTTAGGAACAACCAAGGTGAGGTAGATTTTTATCATTTTGCATTGGCTTAGACAAATGTGTGGCATAGAAACAAATTTTTCATTTAAGGCTCAATCTGTAAAACACGGGTAAATTTAAACTTTTTCTAAAAAAGGGCAAAATAGTAATTTGCCACTATTATGCGGATTTAAAAATGCATATTTTTATAGAGCTTGGATGGAACAATAGACTTCACCATTGGATTCACATCACGAAATCGAGTTGTCATGTTAATTTTTTGTGGAATTATGAGATAGTCGATTTTTGCACGTTTTACGAGATAAATGGGTGATGAATGAACTTTTAAATGTCCCCAAAAATAAAAATTATAAAATTTCCTTATAATTAAATAAAAGTTCAAATAAAATTTATTTCAATTGAAATCAGGATTTAATTAAGTCGGTTCGGGTTAAAAACGGACCCGAAAGTGATAAACTAGCGAGGCGATGTGGACCGCGAAATTAAAAGTATAAATAGGGCTTAAATGTCTGAAAAATCTGATATTTTGCTCATTTTCTGGCTGGTTCCAATGTTGGAGAAGAGAGAGAAGAGAAAAAATTTGATTTTCAAGGCTTTCTCCTCCGATCCGCCAAGTTCTGTCTGTTGGAATCCGTCGATTCAAGAATTAAAGTTGGTATACGCGATGAGGGCTACGCGTATGTACCAAGAACGAAGATTTTCACCGAAGATTCAAAGATAGAGCTTTGGGAAAATCAGAGATTTTGGAGCTAGGAGGTGCCTAGAGGGTTCTACCTTTCTTTTATGCTTCAAGAGGTAGGTATTCTCTTACTTAGGTTGATTTCCAACCTAGAATGCTCTAAATGGATGGTTGGAAGTATGTAAGTATACATATATGTGTGTTGACCTATATATATATATATATATATATATATATGGTTATGGAAATGGGAAATGAGTCTAAGAAGGACTTAAATTAAACTCTAGCTTAAATATGATTTGTGGGAGTTACATGAACCATTTCTTGGTACTTGATGATAGTTGGTGTATGTGGAAATATTATGTGATGACATGATATCCTTGCCTTGAAGGTGTTTGATTAAATGCCTTAGATAAGTGAATGTTGTTATTTTGATGCAAATAACATGTTTGAGTTGTTGTGATATGTGGACATATGCTTATTGGTATATTGAGCATAATGATGAATTATGGAACTTATGTGCATATGACATGAAATTCCATGGAATATGATTAATATTGCTCATGTGGCATTCATTACATTTTGGGCATGATGTTGCATCACATTCATGGACTTAGGCATGAGTGTGGGTGTGTATGCATGAAGTAATCAATACCACTCTTGGTAATTGATATGTGGACTTGGAGATGTTGGATTGAAGATCCCTTGGAGTCGCATGTTGCTTGAGAAAAACTTGTGTCGGGTATAGCAAGAAGGGCTAGAAACTCCCTCGGGTGAAAAACCCGGTCACTTGGTTCATACACTTCCTTGAGATGAAATTCTAGAAAAATGTAATGGGGTACGGAACCAGCGATGTGATTCCGGAATCCGATACCCAACAAAGACACATGTTTTTGTTGTATAAAATGTTCATATGTATAAAATGTTCATACCAGCGATGTTTTTGTTGTATAAAATGTTCATATAAAATGTTCATATGAATCCGATTAATTCAAAGCATATGAATTATTTTTCAAAATGCTCATTCAATGTTTTTCATCAATGATAAAGGTTTTACATTTGCATTGCATAGTGTGGTGAGGGCCGGTGAAGGCTCGGGTTGAGGTGCGTGAGTGAATCTCATTTCATTCATGGCATGACATGGGTGATTCCAACATGAATTACATATTCTTGCATTGGAATGGATATTGGTTGTGTGTTGTTGCATAAGGCCATTGCATATGCATCTAGGTGGGGAGTAGCCTTTGTAGGAAACTTTCTACAGAGCGTGGCTCACTCTATACGGGAAACATTTTAGGTGTGGGGTTCGTGCCGATGAAGGACTCGCATTCGAGGCTTCAAGGTTGAAGAAAAGCCAAATTGTGGCTTTACGAAACAAGTTTTGTATAAAAACTTAGGTTATATTCCATTTTGAATTGTAATTATATGGAATAGGTTGTAATAACTTTGTATGGATCATGTTTTATGCAATAAACATCATTATATATGTTTGAAATGATGCTAGGGTGGTTTGAAATGACTTGGACATGGAAAATTGATGAAACAGGAAGTTTTGGGCATTCAGTAGAGCATACTGGTACACTAAACATTTGGAGTTTGGCGTAACGGTACACTTTTCTGCTCCAGACCAGTATTCGTAGAATCATCATAACTTTTGATCCAACCGTTGGACTGAGCTGAAATGTTGACACAATACAGAGGACATCTAGGTCTACAACTTTCCTGTTCAGAACTTGTCTAGCTTCTGAATGAATCATGGTCAAAATGGAGGAAAATGAAGGTACTTCCACCAGATGGTGCTAGTGTTGGTGCCATTGTTATCAAACACCAATATCTCCTTGATTTCTTCACTTCTAAGCCTCCAAATCCTCATGTAATGTGTCCATATCTTCACCACACATCCAACATAGTTGCAAGGTTCTCAAATACATGTAAATGCATTGGAAATCGAAAAAGGTGAAAAAGGCAAATTGGGCAGAGCGTACCGGTATGGCGTACCGGTACGGTACTGTGCAGAGAATTTAGCGTACCGGTACACTCCCTCAAACTTTGAAAATTTCTTATTTCTTGCTATGCCTTTGGACCTTGGTTTCCTTAGTTCCCTTGACACAAATGGACCTTAAAGAGAGATATATTGGGGTATATTGAACCTCGATAAGAGTAAATGAATAACGAAACACAAGTAACACATGTGAGTTAAAATCCCAGGTATTGGGATATTGTTTGTGAGATTTCGGCTCAAGTGACACTCACGGGCATTCCGCAGGTTGATGGGTAGTCAACGGGACCCCCGATTTTAGGGGCGTCACACAATCATGGCACTAGGGATAATTTTTTCTAGAAAATGGCTAAGGTTCAAAGCAAATCAAAGATGACCTAAGATCATTTCTAGATAGGCATGGGAGAGCACGTTGCATTTCAAGACAAAGTCAATCAACTACCCAAATGCATCTAGTCAAAACAAGCACAATGATATTATTGAACAAATGTGGAATTTGAAAAATTGTTCCTTGAGTAAATGTAAGTTCCCTCCTAACAAGGATTGACATTAAAACTCTCATGGGTTTTTACCCATCTCCACTATTCATGTCAAGCACTAAATATGAACTCAATCCGTAAATTACCAAAATTACAAATTCATGTTGCACTTATGGTTGAGTTGAAAAGCAAACAAGTATGTGATACTCTTATCAATAGGATAAACTTCTATAATGTACTCATGTATTCAATGTTCAAAATGAGTATCAAGTAATCAAAAATCCCATAACAATTAGGGTACGGGAATATAGTTCAATATTGGATATTTTTCACCACAAATTGTCCAAAAGTTTCAAAATTTTTACATTTGCAACTATTATGTATAAAAAATGGTGGAACATGTAAATGATGCACCTCACCCCCCAACTTGAACTATGCATTGTTCTCAATGCACAAGGAATCATGCAATGAGAAAAATGTCCTCCATAAGATTTAGAATGGAAAAATGAAATGACTTGACCGATTTCATGATTGGGTACACAAACATCTTATTATTTGATCTTTCCAGTATTTAAACACAGAGATTTCCACAAAAGAAATTACGTACCTCTCTTAAAATTTTATTCTTGGCGATCCAAGTATAATGAAAAAGAATAGTACTTGTGGCTAAACAATTGGTTATATCTACATACCGTTGTACCTCTGTGACTACAAATAATTACTCATCTAGAAAAGTTCTTTGGTTGGTATTGAATTTTATTTTGTATCATAATTTATCATGGATAAATGATCAACTACAACATTTTCAACTCCTTTATTGTCTTTGATGATATGGTCAAATTCTTGAAGCTGTAGTATCCATTGTAGGAGATGTGGTTTAACATCCTTATTGGTAAACAAATATTTTAAGGCTACATGATCAGTAAACAGAACAACTGAGGATCCAACAAAATATGATTGAAATTTATCTAATGCAAATACTATAGCAAAAAATTCTTTTTATATGGTGGAATAATTCATCTACGAATCATTCAAAGTTTTGCTTGGATAATAAATCACATAGGGTCTTTTATCTTTCCTTTGACCCAAAATAGATCCTACTACATAGTCACTAGCATCACACATTAATTCAAATGGAAAAGACAAATCAGGATGTTGCATAATTGATGCAGAAATAAGCATGCTTTTAAATTTATCAAATGCTGATTTATGTGCATCATTCCAATTGAATGGTACATCATAACATAGAAGATTACACATCGGTTTGGAAATAAAACTAAAATATTTAATGAATCTTCTATAGAATCCTGCATGACCTAGAAAGGATCGAACATCTTTTACAATCTTAGGTGGATTGAGATAGGCTATTAAATCAATCTTTGATTTGTTAACTTCAATTACCATTGTCGAAACTACATGTCCTAAAACAATACCCTATGTGACCAAGAAATGACACCTTTCCCAAATCAAAACAAGATTTGTCTCCTCACATCTAGTAAGGACATTTTCAAGATTCTCTAAACATAACTCAAATGAATCTCCAATTATAGAAAATTTAACCATAAAAACTTCCAAAAATTGCTCCACCATATCACTTAAAATGTTTAACATACAACGTTGAAAATTGACTTAAGCATTACACAATCCAAATGACATTCTTTTATAGGCAAAAGTGCCAAAAGGACATATAAAAGTAGTTTTCTCTTAGTCATCAACTACTATTTCAATCTGGTTATAATCGGAGTATCCATCCAAAAAATAATAATATGCATGTTTGATTATTCTTTCCAAAACTTGGTCCAAGAGAGGTAGGGATAAGTGATCTTTTATGGTGAGAGAATTCAACTTCTGATAGTCAATGCACATACGCCGACCAGTGATTGTATGCATAGGGACTAATTCATTTTCTTGGTTTCTTGTGTTGGCCTAACCTATTTACTATCATATATAGGATATGTAATATCAGAGTCTAATAGTTTAAGTACTTTAGCCTAGGCAATTTCTTTTAAATGTGGATTTAACCATTTTTACGGTTGTCGGGTGGTTTAGAGCCTTCTTCCAAGTATATGCAATGAGTACAAAGCAGAGGACCTATTCTCTTTATATCTGCTACCGTCCAACCAATTGCACTTTGATGATTTTTATGACTCTTATCAATTTCCTTTCTTGGACTTCTAGCAATTTTGAAGATATTATCACTGAATGAGTTTCATTCTCCCCAAAGTCAACCGAAAGAGGTTTCAACTCTAGTTTGGGGACTAAAACACTAGACTCAACAAACCTAGTTCCAAAAGGCAATAACTCTTTGAATTTTGAAATCCATGTTTCATTAGTTGACATATCTACAGACTCAACATTATTTATAAACTTAACTCCTTATTTGCACAAGCATTTTCAAATAGATTTTGAGTTAAGGACATAATACAATTTATTTTATGCAATTCTTCTTCTTCTCCGGATTGCTTAGCAATATCAAATACATTCAATTCTACTGTCATATTACCAAATGAAAGTTTCATGATTCCATTCTTACAATTAATCAATGCATTTGATGTAGCTAGCAATGGTCACCCTAAGAAGACAAAAATTTGTGTAGAGACATGCACGATTGGTTATGTATCCAAGATAATAAAATTCATTGGAAATAAAACTTGTAAACTTAAATAAGTAGATGCTCCATAACTCCCCTCAAAATTCTCACAGAACTGTCTACCAATTGATATTTGTGGGTTTTAATTCACACAATCCTAACTGCTCATAGATAGAATATGGAAGCAAATTAACACTGGCTCCAAGATCATGTAGAGATTCCTCAATCCTAAAGTTATCAATTATGCATGAAACTGTAGGACTTCTAGGATCTTTGTACTTGAGATGGGCCTTGTGTTAAATGATAGCACTAGTCCATTCAGTCAAATATTCTATTTTTTGTACATTGATCCTTCTCTTAACTGTAAAGAGGTCTTTCAAAAACATTGCACAAGATAGGACTTGCTTGATTGCATCCAACAGGGGGATGTTAATCTTTACTTGCTTAAAAAACACAAAGATTTCACCATGACTGTTCAATGGTTGAGGTTTTTTGACTCTTTGAGGAAATGGTAAATTAATAGCACTTGATTTTTCTTTTTCATTTGGCAAATCTATTTCCTTTTCAATCAAAGTTTCAAGCTAAATTGGTTCATCAACATGGATTGACTTAGCTATGGGCTCTAGGGTTTTGGCCTTAGTGGTCTTGTCAATCACCTTTCCACTTCTCAGTGTGTCTTTTACTTGACCTTGTAGAGGCTTAGGTTAAGATAAAAATTTTTCCTTCTTTGTTGAGCTCAAACACTGAGTCAATTTGGCTAGATGAATCTTAATATCCTCAATATTATATGAAGTTTGAGCCTTAAAATCATTGAATGCATAGGTGGACTGAGTATTAAAATTCATTTGACATTGAATGAACTAGTTCATGGTCTCCTCTAAATTCATCTTATGTATGGTTGCTGAGTCTAAGGTTGTGGTGGTGGAACTGGCTGTTGACTCACGGGCTGTGTGTTTTTACAACTAAAATTTGGGTGATTTAACCACCCTAGATTATAGATTTTAGAATAGGGATTGGAATAAGGCTAGTTAAAGTTTGAAATGGCATTGGTTTACTCCATCAAGATCTCTTTGAATGCTGGCATGGTGGGACATTCCTCCATGGGATGTCCTGACAAAGCACAGATTCCACACAACTGATCTGTGGGTGACACAACAAAAACTCCTTGACTTTTTCTTTTTAATCTCTAGAGCTTTAATCTTCTGAGACAAAGTAGCCATTCTGGCATTTAGTTCATCATCCTTTTTTAACACATTTTCCATTGGGATGAAGATGACTTGGTTTCAACAATATTTGGCGAGGTTGAGTCCCACATTTAAGAACTCTCAAAAATGGTATCAAAAAACTCGAATGCCTCGACGGGGCTCTTCCGATGAATTCTCTCTAGGCCATCATCTCAACAAACAAATGCATTGTTGACGAGAGGGCATCATAAAAGAAATCAGCTAAAGTTCAACTTTCAAATGCATGATGTGGTAAAGTTTGAAGATGATCTTTAAGTCTCTCCCAACATTGATAAAATGTTGATCCTTCTTTCACAGAATAATTTATGATTTGACATCTCAATGCATTATTGTGGTGCACGATTTTGTTTTTGAAAAATTTGGTTTGTAAAACTTGCCAACTTGGAATGGATTGAGCTTTTAAATAATTTAGCCACTATTTAGCCTTATAATTCAAAGAGAAAAGAAAAAGCTTTAACCAGGCCATTTTAGAATTATCTTCCAGTGCACCACGTACTTCCTCAAATTCTTTCATATGTAGATAAGGGTTTTTAGACTCAATGATTAACCCTAATTAGTGTTTAAATTAATAGAGTAAATAAGCTAACTTAGTAAAATAAAACAGTTATAAACTGTTCACTAGGGTTTGTGCGAAAACTAGGGTTTTATCTGTGTAATGTTTTAAATTTCAAGGTTTTATGTGGAATTTTTGGAAATTGCTAATGGGCAATGTGTCAAAGCTTGAAATCAATAGGGATCAAAGTGTAAATCAACCAATAAATAGCCAGCATAACATGAAGATCAGGATCAATTTTATAGCAATGCACCTCCTGTTTCCTTGATAGAAATGGACGGTGGCTCTTGATGGTTGATCTTCATCCTCCACCTCTTGCTTCCTTTTTTCCTATATATATAGGCCATGTATGGCCTTCTTTAGAAAGAGCCTACTAGAGAGTGTAGTTCTAGGAGAGAATAGAGAAGAAGAGAAAAAAGAAAGAGAAAGAGAGAAAAGAAAGAAAGTCATAGAAATATTCCAGATCCGGTGCAACCTACTCCTCAGCCAAAACTCTGTATTTCTACATTTTTGTTTTATATTTCTATTTGGATAATTAAACTGCCACCACTTTTTTGTCTTAACTAATAATAAAGATGGTTGTATTTCAGCTGTTCTTTGTGAAAGAAGTATCTGAGTCTTTATTTTAGTGATTGTTGTAATGAAAACTACAAACACTCATTGCTTGTCGGAATTATGTCATCAATGAATCATCAACCTATCGGTTAAATATCTATGGTGTTCCAACGGCATGGCTTGACCTCCAGGAGCACCGAGGATGTTCTACTGTTGCGTGGTACCATTTTCAGATAAATAACCTAAATGATCCTCATGAATGGCTTATCCTTCAGGGTTATTTAGGGTATGTAACTGATATAGAAGATTGCCATATGAGCAACCTAAATGATCATCATGAATGACTTGTCCTTTTGGGTTATTAGGGTTATTTAACTGATACATATTATCATATTATCAATTGAGTAATTCAAGTATCCCTCATGAATGGCTCGTCCTTCTAGTTTATTTGGATTAGTTAATTGTCTTATATATAACCACCTAACCTAAGAAGTTGTTGCGTTATGGCCTATTAATACCACCAACTAACCTAAGAAGTTGTTGTGTTATCATTTATTATGCACATACATATTATCATATTATCAATTGAGTAATTCAAGTATCCCTTATTAATGGCTCATCCTTCTGGTTTATTTGGATTAGTCATTTGACACATATTTAACCAGCTAACCTAAGAAGTGGCTGCGTTATGACCTATTACCACCAACTAACCTAAGAAGTTGTTGTGTTATGGTTTATTATGCACATACTCACTATCATATTGTGAATTTAGTAATTCAAGTATCATTCATGAATGGCTATTACTTCTGGTTTATTTGGATTAGTGAATTGTCACGTATACCACTAGCTAACCTATGAAGTTGTTGTGTGATGGTTTATATACATCAAACCTACCGGTTGCCTTTCCAGTGACTTGGAAGTTAATTGCTGTAAGGTAGCATTTCAAATATTTAACTAATATAAAGCATATGGGATCCTTAAACTAAATGGTACTTTTTATATTATAGTCTTCTCACAATCTATATGCAAACAACTATTTAATTAGACTAGTAATCAATCTAAGCTCACATCACAAGATATCTCATGTTGTCCTAGTTAAACAACAACTGCACTATTTTAATTTTATTTCCTAATTATTAAAACTCTTCATGGGATTGATGTTGGACTTAATCCGAGAAAACTACAATTCAACCACTTATACTTTGGTGCATAATATAAATTCGATCAACAAAATAGTTCGAATCAAGTTTTTGGTGCTGTTGTTGGGGAGTTACGATAATTTGAAATTAAATAAAATACGAAAGTTGTGAAATTTGTATTATATATATATATAAATTGTGTGTTTTCTTAACTAGTTGATGTTTGTTCATTCATTAGTAAGTTCGGTAAATCAGTCATATCCTTCATCTTTGTCATCATCATCTTCATCTACACAAGAATCATTTGAATTAAGTATGATTAGAAACGTACCTAGGGAAGAACAACCTAGAGAATACAAAGTAATTCAAAATATTCGACTATTAGGAGAATATTTACATCCTCCACGAAATTGAGGAAGTAGTTGAACTGTCCCCGTCTTTATAGTAAAGGGGGTGCATCTTCAGGAAAAATAAAACAAGAGGGGGCACTATTCCTTTTGCGATTCAAGTAATCCCTCAGAGTTCGAATGTTAGGTACTTCCCCTTCCCTTGCAGGAATTTCCTCTTGTCTCTCACCATTTTCCATTTTACTTTCACAAGAGTATGCTACTAATCTAGGTGAAAGTAGTTTAGATTGATTCACAGATCTAGAAGATTCAACTGGAAAATTTTGATAGTGAGGAACGTTTTTAGACATAAAAGTAATTAACACAACTTTATATACAATAAAGCAAAGTTATACACTAAAATGAGGTCTTTTTACCTTTTACCGTAAAACACCTTTTATGGCTCCCCAGCAATGGCGCCAAAAACTTGTCTTGATCTGATATGTGTACACCCAAGTGCAGACGGTCAAGCTATGGTAATAATCCGGTGAAGTCCGGAGTCTAATCCACACGGAGCTATAATTGGTGTTTTGAAGCAAGCAGCAATAGAGACCAAGTAACTTTTGCAAATTTCGCGTGTTTGGAGTGGTAGGGTTTTCTTGAATAGAATAGAAGATTCTTTTCAAGAGTTTTCTAGACAAAATATAAGATTCTCAAAAGGGAACAACCACTCTTTAGCTCGAGGATCAGGACATGTAATTGATTATCCCGTTTATTATGTTTGTGCTTTAAGACTCAATTAACTCCCGTGTCAACAATAAGTTAATCGGAGGATAAAGATGGACTGTAAGGATTAAGCACAAAATTCCGATGCCTTTGTAGAAGTTTACAAGAATTGTCTGTACCGAGAGTTAACCGGTCTACAAACAAGCAAGTGTTTCTACAAGGCCTCCAACCATGGCATTAATGCACTATTCTTTGAATAAAGCTCAATAATATTGGAGATTGAAAAGATGTCATGAAGAGCTAGCGGGGGTGCTTGCCTTGAACCACTAGGTCTTTCTATGCAGGAGTCATCTGCATCATAGAAGGAACCTTTGGTTATACAAAGTACCTTACCTTTTCTAAATGCATTCAATCATCCAATGAACAAGTGCAATATAAAGCATTTAAAGCATGAAGAAGTTGCGCCAACATAACTTTCGGATAATCTTTACATATTCATCAACTGTTACTAAAGAGTGAATGAAATACTACTCACTCGTCATGGCTTTGGTCATGCTAGACAAGTGAGTGATACTCATCCCTCCAAGTAGAGGAGCTACTTAGTGAGAGTACAATAAACGAAAAGCTAATCTTCAATGAAGAATAAGTGAATCACGTCCCACCCTTCATGACATTGGTAGAGCTCTAGAAAATTGGAAGAGTTTCACTCTTCTAAGAAAGAAGGATGCTCAGGCGTTGGAAGTGAAATACATCAACAAGAAAAGTAGAAGAAAGGTAGTTGCTTTTTGAGGGTTTCCACTACAACTAAAAGATTAACTACCTCTCTTGATACTTTGTAAGTAAAAGCAAGTACAACTACAAGAGGAGTCTAATCCTCCAATATGGTTGATATAAATGGAAAATGAAAGTATAAACATAAAATATTCAAGAACTAGGTTACTAAACATTCTTACAAGAATAAAGATTGCTCCCCTATTTACTCTGCAAGAGGAAGAATGCCCTTTAAGCTCCCAACAAGGGAGTATTTATAGGCAAGGAAGGGAAAGGGTGTAGGAGATAGGTGAGGATGAGTGAATAGTGTTTGTCGCCCATGGGAATCAACTATTTTGCAGGCAGTCTGTAGGGGGACGTTCAAACATTATTTGGCGTTCGAACGTCAAGTCTGCCTTTGCTTTGAAGGCGTTCGAACGTCATCTTTCTTCCACTCAAGTGGCCTGTGGTCACTGAATTGATCTCTGACTTAGTCACTTCCACACATCTTGACATCATTGACTGTACACTCAGTCATTTAAGACAATGTTCGAACGTGGAGTGACGTTCGAACATTGAACTGAAGTGCTTCTGGTTCTTCTCTCTTACTGCAACATGCCAGGTTCTTTAAATCTCTCCCAACTTTGGTAAAAGGTTTCTCCTTATTTGATCAAAAAATTCATGATTTGCCTTTTCAATGCACTTGTGCGGTGTAGAGGAAAAAACTTTTTGAAAATTCATTTTGTAATACCCGCCACTCAGGTATTGAAAGAGCTTTTAAAGAATTTAGCCATTGTTTAGCGTTCTCCCTTAGAGAAAAAGGGAAAAGTTTCATCTTGGCCAGGTCAGAATTGTCATGAAAAGTTCCACATACTTCCTCAAAATCTTTTATATGCGTATATGGATTTCTGTTTCGAGTCCACGAAATTGAGGAAGTAGTTGAACTGTCCCCGTCTTTATAGTAAAGGGGGTGCATCTTCAGGAAAAATAAAACAAGAGGGGGCACTATTCCTTTTGCGATTCAAGTAATCCCTCAGAGTTCGAATGTTAGGTACTTCCCCTTCCCTTGCAGGAATTTCCTCTTGTCTCTCACCATTTTCCATTTTACTTTCACAAGAGTATGCTACTAATCTAGGTGAAAGTAGTTTAGATTGATTCACAGATCTAGAAGATTCAACTGGCAAATTTTGATAGTGAGGAACGTTTTTAGACATAAAAGTAATTAACACAACTTTATATACAATAAAGCAAAGTTATACACAAAAATGAGGTCTTTTTACCTTTTACCGTAAAACACCTTTTATGGCTCCCCAGCAATGGCGCCAAAAACTTGTCTTGATCTGATATGTGTACACCCAAGTGCAGACGGTCAAGCTACGGTAATAATCCGGTGAAGTCCGGAGTCGAATCCACAGGGAGCTATAATTGGTGTTTTGAAGCAAGCAGCAATAGAGACCAAGTAACTTTTGGAAATTTCGCGTGTTTGGAGTGGTAGGGTTTTCTTGAATAGAATAGAAGATTCTTTTCAAGAGTTTTCTAGACAAAATATAAGATTCTCAAAAGGGAACAACCACTCTTTAGCTCGAGGATCAGGACATGTAATTGATTATCTCGTTTATTATGTTTGTGTTTTATGACTCAATTAACTCCCGTGTCAACAATAAGTTAATCGGAGGATAAAGATGGACTGTAAGGATTAAGCACATAATTTCGATGCCTTTGTAGAAGTTTACAAGAATTGTCTGTACCGAGAGTTAACCGGTCTACAAACAAGCAAGTGTTTCTACAAGGCCTCCAACCATGGCATTCATGCTCTATTCTTTGAATAAAGCTCAATAATATTGGAGATTGAAAAGATGTCATGAAGAGCTAGCGGGGGTGCTTGCCTTGAACCACTGGGTCTTTCTATGCAGGAGTCATCTGCATCATAGAAGGAACCTTTGGTTATACAAAGTACCTTACCTTTTCTAGATGGATTCAATCATCCAATGAACAAGTGCAATATAAAGCATTTAAAGCATGAAGAAGTTGCGCAAACATAACTTTCGGATAATCGTTACATATTCATTAGCTCTTACTAAAGGTGAATGAAATACTACTCACTCGTCATGGCTTTGGGTCATGCTAGACAAGTGAGTGATACTCATCGCTCGAAGTAGAGGAGCTACTTAGTGAGAGTACAATAAACGAAAAGCTAATCTTCAATGAAGAATAAGTGAATCACGTCCCACCCTTCATGACTTTGGTAGAGCTCTAGAAAAGTGGAAGAGTTTCACTCTTCTAAGAAAGAAGGATGCTCAAGCGATGGAAGTGAAATACATCAACAAGAAAAGTAGAAGAAAGCTAGTTGCTTTTTGAGGGTTTCCACTACAACTAAAAGATTAACTACCTCTCTTGATACTTTGTAAGTAAAAGCAAGTACAACTACAAGGGGAGTCTAAGCCTCCAAAGGGTTGATATAAATGGAAAAATGAAAGTATAAACATAAAATATTCAAGAACTAGGTTACTAAACATTCTTACAAGAATAAAGATTGCTCCCTATTTACTCTGCAAGTGGAAGAATGCCCTTTAAGCTCCCAACAAGGGAGTATTTTATAGGCAAGGAAGGAAGGGGTGTAGGAGATAGGTGAGGATGAGTGAATAGTGTTTGTCGCCCATGGGAATCAACTATTTTGTAGGCAGTCTGTAGGGGGACGTTCAAACATTATTTGGCGTTCGAACGTCAAGTCTGCCTTTGCTTTGAAAGCCGTTCGAACGTCATCTTTCTTCCACTCAAGTGGCCTGTGGTCACTGAATTGATCTCTGACTTAGTCACTTCCACACATCTTGACATCATTGACTGTACACTCAGTCATTTAAGACAACGTTCGAACGTGGAGTGACGTTCGAACGTTGAACTGAAGTGCTTCTGGTTCTTCTCTCTTACTGCAACATGCCAGGTTCCTTAAATC
>CAUOFW020001975.1:0-62179 GCA_963454935.2 Ilex paraguariensis
AGAGATTGGACACAAATCACGTCAACTTTTGACGTGATTTAGCATAAGTTAACTGTGTTCATATTTAAACACACAATCTTACCGTTGTTGCTTGACACTTACCATTGCTCGAGTCAAGTTTAAGAACACGTCAGTTTGAAGTAGTTTGGCAAGTTTTCACATACAGATCAAATTTTCACCTTAATTGGAATTAAGAATCAGCAGAAATCTCTAACCACCCTATTATCGATAGTGCAGGGTGCTTCATCATTTTTACCATGTATTTCAATTTTTAGTACTAAGCATGCTAAACCATCGAATTGCTTGAACTCGGCTTATTCAAACTCATTCTACTAGAAAGTTAGTCAAGAATGATCAATTTATTTTTTATATTTATAATTAGCTAATGCTCAAGCCAGAAATGTACCAATTAACTTCATAGGCTCAAGCTTGATTCCTATTATGATAAATATAAAGATTTTTTTCATAATGAAAAACTCAAAATGGGTACCTCTTTATTTAATGGATGAGGCATTCGACTTTTAATTAAGGAATTGCGAGCTTGAGTATCACTGAACATATGTTTCATTATTTTTGTTGTCTTGAGTCTTAGTTTAAATTCGAGCTGTTGTGAAAAGAAAAAATGAGCTGTGTTGATTCAAAATCTAAGCATATGATTTAGACGTGAGCTCGAGTCGGGCTCAAACCTATGACACTCAATTCGGATTGAGCCTGGCTATACTAGAATTTGAAGCCTCAGATTAAATAAACAGATAATAATCACACAATTCACCACTAATTGCTACCATAACTCTAAACAACAATACTACATGAATCTAGTTTGCTTATCTAGTCATTGTTATCATTGGATTGATAGTAGATCTCATTATTAGTTGAGACTCGTGAAAATTAGATTCAAAAATACATTTTTCAACTCTAAATGAACTTAGGTAATTGGAGGAATGTAAAAACTAGCGAGACTAATAGGCTGTTTTGTAAGATGAATGAAACACGCAAACGAAAAAAAAAAAAAATAGAAGAGATGTACTTTTCATATGCTCACTGGAAAGAGATGGTTGAAAAGAAGAGGAATGAATTTTCTTTATATTTTGTATTCATAGAAAAACAGACGAAATGAAAAGTACATCTGCATATTTTATTATTAGTGGTGTCTCAAGCGATGCACCATGTTTTCAATCTCCTTCATCATAATTTTACCATTGTAATTGCCACCGCCATCTCCATCCTCACCCCTATTGCCACCCCTCATCCCACTCCCAGCCCCACTCTGATCCTAGTATATTTAGAAAAGTATTCATTACTGTACTAAGTTAAGGAAGATGAAATAAAATAATTTAGTTGGAATAGTTGCATAAACAATATGAAATGATTTAATTTGATGAAAACAATGTATTGTTATTAAATAATTTAAAATTAAAAAATATAATAGTTGATGAGAGAGAGTTTCATAATTAAGTACTCTCTCTCTTAAATTAATTGTTTACTATATAATAAATATAAATTTAGAGGATAGAGAATGTGTGTGAGAGATAGACCTCACAATTAACCAACACGAATCGATATAACTTAAGCGGGTTTTGGTGAGACTTTAACGAGTTCGGGGGATAAACGTGTTAACTCGTTAAACACGTTTAATAAACAGGTCGTGTTCGGGTGAGACCTGTCAACCCGTTTAAAAAATTAATAATTATTTTAAAAAATTTAGTCAGCATTTCTGGTTTATCTCTCTATGTTTTTTCCTAGCATTTCTTGCTTCTTTGTTCTCTATTTCTGGCTGGCGCAAATAAGATGGAGCTTGGTCTAAGTTTGGGAAGCTGCAGTGGTGTTGCTGGAGGCTGCGATGATCTGAGCTTTGGTCTGAGCATTGCTGGAGGGTCTGCACAGTGAACACAATGAAAGAAGGAGAACACAGTGAAAGTTTTTGTCTTGAATCCTACATCGACAAATTTAAATGAAGGAGACCTTCCATGCCTCTAAAAGGCTACAACCCCTTTCTTTAGTCATTCAATCTTCTCACTTGCTTTTGCAAGTGGCAGCCAATTATAAATCTTTTAATTAAAAGAGTTTAGTTGTTGTAAGTAATTAGTAGAGTTTAAAATTTTAATAAAATAGTTTTTTGGTGTGGGTTAAAATTTTAATAAAATTAAACGAGTTGTGTTGTGTTACCCGTTTATTAAACGATTCGTGTTTAATTTTTTTACCCATTTATTAAACGTGTCGTGTACGAATTTACATATTTTTCGCCCGTTTAACCCGACACGTTTGACACCCCTAGTGAGAATGAGACTAAAAAAGAAGATATAGGTACTCCCCATACCTACCCAATCATTTGTGAAATACTACAATTGTTCCATAAGCCGGCCAAAAATTTACGGAATTCAAATAATCGGGTCAAATAGGGTCGGAATAGTTTGGGTAGACGAAATTTGAACACCCCTAATGCAAATCATAAATACAGAATACTCACCATCCATAAATCAAAATCAACATTTACTTCCAAAAGGGCCTAGCTCTTTGAGCCATTGAAAACTTAGGTTTATTAATTCATATTACATTCAGGTGACCTTATAACCTATAGTAAATAGTAGCTCACAAGTCAAAACATACAGAAAAACGTTTAAACAGCCACCAAGTCACAGTGGATAGGCCTCAATGATGGACTGAAGTGCTGGGATTTTGATGATCTTGTAACTTGAAAAGCCTCCTTCCTCTAGTATCTTTTTCCATTCAACCTCAGTCCTCTCTTTCCCCCCTGAAAAGTGGGTGAGCATCGCCAGATCAAGCATCAGGCCTACCTTGTCAAATGGACCATCACCGCCCGGCTGCAAAACTACCTCCACAATTATAATCTTTCCAGTTTTTTCTGGTATTGCTTCTCGACAATTTTTCAGTATCTTGATACAATCTTCATCACTCCAGTCGTGCATGATCCACTGCATTGAAATAATACTATCAACTGCAGATCTCTAAACTAATATTAATTTATATGTGTAGATGCACCAAGTGTAAATAAATAGAACTGAGCTCAGTATCAAATTATTTGGCTACGTTTGCTTGTTTACGTGACATATATGGGAGTATGATAAGCTTTAAACATCTTATTCAATCTCAAATTGCTAGTTTTTTTGTCACATCAAACTTAGCTTGGCACACTTCAATTGATTAAATCAATCAACAATACTACACTTACCAAAAAGGTTGCCGAATTTTGTTTATTAAATCAATATGAATTGTTAAATTAGCAAGTCTATATTAATTTTAATTAATTATTTAATAACTATAATTATGTCACATCATTTTATAAACTTTTTCGTTCATTTGCGTTAAAAAAACTGACCTCGAGCTTAAAGTTTTCATTCAAACCAAGCTTAGCCTTTGTATATATATACTAGTTATTGTCTGTGCCTGAAGGCATAGAGTAATAAAAAATGGTAAACAATAAATATATTTGTATTCATATCCAAAATTAAATCGCAAACATAAAGAAGAGATAAAAAAAATTTAAACATCAGTTTGTAGTGAGGATGATAGATAGTGGGCGGTAGTGGTGGTGGTGGTAGTGGCGGCAGCGGCGATGATGATAGGGGGTGGTATTGGTGATGGTGGTGGCGGTGGTGGTGATGGAGGTGGAGGTGGAGGTGACGGTGGTGGTGTCAGTGGCAGTGGTGGTGACGGCAAGGGCGGTGGTGGGGGTGACGGTGGACGTGGGGGGTGGTGGCAGCGGTGGGGGTGGCAGCGACGACGATGGTGGCGACAGTGGTGGCAACGATGGAGGTAGAGGTGGCGGTGGCGGTGGTAGCGATAGTGGTGGCAGCAACAATGGTGGTGGTGGTGAGGGTGACAGTGGTGGTGGTAATAGTGGTAAAAGGTAGTGGTGAAGTGGTTCAAAATAATATTATATTTTTTTAAAAGTACTTATGAGAAATAATTCTTAGAAACACTTATAAAAAGTTACTCCAAACACACCCTTAGAGGTTTATTTTTTCCTATTAAATTTAGAATTTTTAATATTAGCTGTTAGATTAACTTTAAAATAAAATTTAAAATGATCTCAATTGCGAATAACAAAAATCATTTTGTTTATCTTTTGAGATTTAAATTGTAAGTTACTTTATTATATAGATATACTAGTTATTGTCTGTGCCTGAAGATACAAAAGTAATAAAAAGTGGTAAGTAATAAATATATTTATATTTATATCCAAAAATTAAATCACAATATAGAGAAAAGATAAAGAAATTTAAAAATTAATTTGTAATGGGAGTAAAAGGTGGTGGGTGGCACTAGTGCAGGTAGGAGATGATGATGATTGTGGTGAGTGACAATGACTATGGTGGTTGTAGTGGGGGGGGGGGGGGGGCGGCGATGGTGGTGGTGGCGGCGGCAACAGTTATGGTGGCGGCGATGGTGATGGTGATTGTGACAGCGGCGACAGTGGTGGCGGTGGTGGTAGAAGTGGTGGTGGTGGTGGTGATGGTGGTAGAGGTGATAGGGCGATTTCAAACACTATTTTTAAAAAATATATATTTATAAGAAATAATTTTAGAAGTATTTTTAAAAAGTCATTCTAAACACACCTTTGTGTGCTTATTTTTTCTATTAAATTTAGGGTGTTAATATTAGCCGTTAGATTAACTTTAAACTAAAATTTAAAGAACTCTCAACCGCAAATAACAAAAATTATTTTGTTTATCTTTTAAGATTTAAATTACATTACATATAAAATATACAAAATATATGAAACATATTATGTTTAAATTTATTATGCACAGATGCACTGACACACGAGTCTAAAGTGCCCTTCATCGGGTTTGACTCACTTATGAGAAAACATTGAATATATGAACCAGTTTTATCTTCACCGTCCCCATAGTAATTCATGATTTACTTGGTTGATTTGCAACTGTATTTAGCTATTTACTAAGGTGAGAGCTTTACCTTCATGAAGATCGCATCAGCCTGAGGAATGGCCTTGAACATGTCACCCCCAACATGGGTTACTCCGCTATATACTGGTGCTGTAGCAACTACATGGGGCAAATCAAAGTTTTTTTCCTTCGATATGTGGATACACTTTCACAATCTCAGCTACCGCAGCTCCAGTCCCACCCCCAACATCAACCAGAGATCCAATCGAATCAAAACTTCCTCCATACTCTGAAATCATTGCCTTCGTTGTGATCTTCGCTGTACATGCCATGCCTTGGTTGAACAGCAAATTAAACTCAGGATTTACAGAAGCAAACTCAAACATCTCTCGGCCATGGGTCTTCTGGAAAGCAGTGCCGCCCTCTTTCACGCACTGGCTAAGGCACTGGAAGGGAGACGTAATAAACGGGTGGTTGCGCATGAACACCAAGGGGACCAAGCTCTGCTCGGCGTCCTGTAACAGCCACTTTGAGGACTGGTTCAAACTGTACAAAGACTCTCCATTATTGGATTGAGACATTTCGTCGAACACTTGTTTGTGGACCAAGAATCTCATGATGCGAGCCAGGCAGTTGATGTTCAGTGAGGGAGAAGTAGAACCAATTTCAATGGCGATTTGGGTCAGGGTCATTGGGCGGCCATGGGAGTGTATGATGTCCGGTATGCGGAGCTCCACGGCACACTTCAAAGCTATGGATTCCACAGAGCTATATAGGTATTGCAATATATTTGCTTGGCCTATTATTGCAGCATCTACTTCTGAATCCATTGCTTTTCCCATTCTTACTTTGTGTGCCTGTTTTTTAGCTTGTAAATGGTTTCTTTTTGTAAGTGTGTTTTCTAAGCTACGGGAACGTGCATGTCTTCTGTTATATAGACTTCAAGGTAAAGGGGGTGCGGCCGGGCAGGCAAGGGAGAAGAGAGAGAAAGAGATCCAAAACAGAGTTTGAGTTGAGGTCCACAATATAATAACATCCACCCAAAATATAATAAGTGGTACGGTAACAATTTTATATATATACATATTTATATTAAGGCACAATAGCCAAACACTCAATATTCTGGCTCTATTACAAGTGTTTTTTTTGATCAAGTTGGGTGCGTTAAAGTTTGGGCTAAGTGTCTGCAAGGAGTTAAAAGAACGTCTTCTTATTTTACTGATTTGGTGGGAAAAAGTCGAACAAGAAACGCTACACCACTCCCCTTTAAGAAATGAACAAATTGTTAGAGATCGGGATGGATTGGTCGAAGATACTCTAATACTTAATTTAATAGAAGTTTATGATCAGAGGTAATTTACAGAAAAATATAGTGCGTATTTTTGACTTTAATCTACTCAGAATTTATAACGGTTTTTAACCCCTTCTAGAGTTTCTCTGCTCTTGCATTGTGAGGTAGTTTATCTTACATTTAGTCGGATTGTTAGTTATCAAAGTCAGGATCCTTCGTGTCATCCCTTATCAAGCCTTTTATTCGGGAACACGAATAATGTTTACCCAAGATTTGTTCTTATCAATATAACATCTCCTCTCATTCTTCGTAATAAATTGATCTTCGCAATTATGAATAGTGATTATGCCGAGCTCGACTTTATTTTTTCACGTTCCAAGGGACCATCATATTGGCACGTGGGTCAGTCACGTGCATGTACTGATTTCAAATCACTAAACATCTAGTTAGGCATAGTAATTCCAAACGTAAAATAACGTAGCAATTGAGTGTCCTAATCTGTGCTCTTCTTTTAACAAAATTCCAAACATGGAATAGTCGAAACTTGTACTTGAGAACAAATCTTATTCTTTTTTTGTTATAAGTTGTTTAAGCTTGCGTTGATTATTCTTTCGAACTCAATCGATTACTCTCTCAAGCTCTAAGCAAGTCACTGTAATTCGAGTTAGTTTAAAAATATGTCTTATGAAGAGCAAAAATGGTTGTCCATGGAGAGTGTGGGAAATACTAAACCTAAGATTTGTTATTTTAAAGAAAACAAACTTGACCACTGAATCACCACTAAGGGTGGGAGAAGAACGAGTTATCTTTATAATATTAAAGCTCTATACATTAACAAATTTAGTTTATTTTACAATTTAAGTTTGTGATTTATTTTTTTAATAAAAATTAGTTTGTTGATATGAACAGATTCTCACCTGTCAAGATGAGTTTCAATGATCCCGTAACTGTTTAAAAATTAGAGAGGAATCGAATCCCAGCAAGAAAATCTCTGAATCACATGTTTGTCGCATACCAACCTCTAAAAGAAATGGTGTCAGATATCGTATTTTAGATTTCATGTTCTATTAGATTTGCATGTGCAATCATGTGGGATAACTAAATTATTTTAATACATGTTTTGTCTCATTTTAATTCTCAATATTTTAATTATATCATTTTAGTCACTGAAATATTGAATATATTCTATATGGTCTTTCAAACAGACAACGTCCAGATGACTAATAATTTTTTTATAAACTTGTCATCTAATATTTAAATATGAGCAAAAAATTAATTTAGAAAAATCTTGACCAAATTTTTATCCAAATTTTGGTGAAAGAGCTCCAGAATTACACAGTTTTGATCATGACATATCCAAATATTGGTTAATAGCTACTCTTATTACACATTTTTTGGGTCAAGAGCTACCTAAATTTTGATCAAGAGCTATTCAAATTATTTTTTTCCCATTTTTAGGTATCACATGAAAAGTTTATGATAAAAAAATCGTTAACAATTTAAATGTTATCTTCTTAAATGACCATATAGAAATATATTCAATATTTCAAGGATAAAAAAGATGCAATCGAAATATTAGAAATAAAGTTCATATTTTAGGGACTTTCAATATAATTAATCCTAAATTAAATTACTACATTTACCCACAGAAAATTGTGATCTCCCAATTTTTGTCGTTGCATCTTTGTTCGATTAGAATTTTCTTTATGAACCTTGAAAATTAAGTCTCTTGATTACACCATTTTCTCTAATTGGTCTATTGGAACTTTTTTATTTGTTCAGTAAAAAAATGAATTTATTGATAGGAAACGAGACTTTTACAGGAAAAAAAAAAAAAAAACCTTGAAAAACTCCTCTATGGCGACTACACTGAGGATCATTTGGTCGTTATATTATAGGATATATTAAAAAGTTTTGTTGAATTAAAACACTTTAATACGGATTTATATTAGATTTAGATGCAAAAAATTATTTTGTATTATATGTGGGATTAACTAGATAAGTATCACATATGTATAATTCTAATGCTATCTAGGATAAAGTACATTGACACCCTCTGTAGATTGGTCCAAGTATAAAGACACCTCTTTATTTTCTAAAATTACACTAACACCCTTACTATTTATCTACCCATTTCACAAAGTACTCATATAGTTAGCATCTTTATTGGCAATGTCAAAAAAGTGATTACATCATCAACTTTTTACACTTTAATATCCATATTATACCTAGACAAAATAAGGCTAACATGTTTATTTTCGTATTCATGTTCATTTTTGTTTTGTTTTGTTTTTTTTTTTTGTAACATGGAATCTCTTCAAGCTTGGGCCACATTAGACCCATCCCTATGAAAGTAAACCCCAGATACGTGTAATCAACTGTAAGCCATAGGTATGAATTAAGTTCGAGAGACACCAACAAGAGTCGAACCCTTGACATTCGGGTCTACGGTTCGTGTAAAACCCGAGCATGCATGTGGATGAAAAAAAATATCGGCACATATTTATAGTACATGTTTTAATAGGTTTATAATTATAAAAAAAATGAAATTGAGTTATTTACAAAAATGTCATTGCATGACATTTGTTTCCAAGCTGCTGCCTGACAACACAAGAGGAGTTCTTCTCAGCCTTCTCCATGATTCTAGATGTCTTTGAGGAGGTGTTAAATACTTCAGCAAGTCTCTGGATAAGGGAGAACCGCCAAGAGAGGAGAGAGGGAGAAGAGAAGCTAGAAAGAGAAAATTAAATTTGAAATTTCGGATTTGTGGAAGAAGCTACTTCGAACGATTAAAGATATGCTACTAGGCTAATTTGAGGGCTAGAAATCTCCTGGTATCATTAGAATTTCATATGATGTACTCCAATTGCTCGAATTTATGTTTTAAATTTTTGGATTCTAGATTTTTATGAAATAGGTTTTGAGTTTGAGGTCATTTTGGTTAACTTGGTTGGCTTGACTGTGTTTTGGGGAGGTAGAGAAGTATTTTGGTGGTTATTTCAAGGCTTCTCGTGGTCGGAGGTGATGGGGTGGTGGTGATGAAGTTTTGGTCATGGTGAGTTTTTGATCTCTTGGTTTTAGGGGTTAAACTTCAGAGGAAATGTTGTTCCTAGCTAAAATGGAGCTTAGGAATCCATTGGTGACCTTAGAAATGGATTTATAAGTTGTTAAGATGGTTAAAATGCAAGTTGCAGGTCTGACCATAAACTAACAACCTTATTTTTGGGTTACTTTGACCAGTTTTTCTTATGGGTTTAAGCTTCATTCAAAGCTTGAGAATTATGGGGTTTGTTAGAGTGATGTGTGGTGAGTGTTTAGGATCAAAGTTTAGGTGAAAAGGTGTATTGAGTAGGGAGAAATAAGGGTGAGAAGTATGGGGGTTAGGGCTGGTGGAAGGAGCTTAGGATTTTGGTTAAAGTGATCAAGGAAGAAGATAAAGTACACCAGTGCACCCCAACGACGCATGAGGTCGCTTATAAACTCTGATTGACCTCCGATTGGTGCCAAAAGTTACGTAACATCCGTGCGGAGGTTCCGATAAAATTTAAAGCCGATTCGACGGCCGAATCAAAATGAGGATTAAAATGACTATTTTGACCTCCGGGGCCAATTTGACCCAGTTTTTGGGTGATTTTTGAAAAATAAATTTTATATTCATTCCTAGGTAGGTTATTTGAGTATGTGTATGAAAATTCATTGAAAAATAGTATCGTTTTATTTTTGGCTATTCCGGATCGAAAAGTAGCGCAAAATAGAATTTCTCTATTCCGAATCAATCAAAGTTTTTCAAATTCATTGTGAAATCATGGATTACATTACTTATGAATTATTAATATATTTTAAGACTTATGATTGATGATCTTGAATCTGGACTAGAAATCATATATCCGAATTAGAGTTTTTGAGTGCGGTAACTCATAGTGGTCCTATACGATGCAATTGTGGTGAATATGAAACGTTAAGAAATACATTCTTGTGCATTGATTTTCATTAGTTAAGCTATTTTTGATTCGATACTCATTTGTATTAATCAATGTGTTAACTATTAGGGTCGGAGGCTACTACCTCGGTTACGCATAGGGATTGACCGTAAAGAAATGAAGGGTATCTGTCAATGGTAAAGGTGAAGTGTACTGCTTCAAAATACTTTTAAGTAAAATTATATGATATATCAAGTTTATTCTCTTATATGTGAGAAATCAATTTTGCTGAATTGATTTAAGTTGAGTTGCTTAAGCTATGGATCAAATATGTTTTGTTGAGAAGTTTGTGGTTTGTCGAAAAGCTTGTGATTTGAGTAGTATCCACTTTGCTAGAGTTGTTGATAGCTTGACATGACTTACATGTTGTTGATTTGGACACTGGGTAGTTATCGTGAGATAGCTTGACATTGTTTAAATGTTGTAGATAGCTTGACATTGCTTAAATGTTGTTGATAGTCTGACATTACTTAAATGTTGTTATTGACTCATAGCACATGTGGACTATTTATTATGTTGTTATATTGGCAGAGATTATGGGATTTCAAAGTGAGTTGAAAACACTTTGATTTTGACATTCTCCTCAGATTGTGAACATATTTGGTGAAATGATATTTGATCCATAATTTTTAATATCTCCATTTATTATGATACGCAGTACACTCAAAAAAATTATTGGTTTCAGGATGCCGAAGTCTAGAGTGAGGTCCACTATTGCACTAGCATGGTAGAGATGGGGGAAAAACTAAGAAAATTTGGTTATGTACATACTGTACAAGAGTGTCTGTTTTCCTGTTGTTTGTTGTAAAGGGATGAAATCTCTAATCCTTTATTTTGGAAAAAATGACACTGTTGTATACCATATTTATATAGTTCTCTATATTGATGGTGGCATTATGTGGCATTATTGATTTTTAAAATACATTACTGCATTTCAAATGCAGGTATTGCCACGTGTTGAGTTACACTTCAATCTCTGAAAAACCAAAGAGGGTCTCTCGGGATGGGGTGTGACAGTTCGTCTGGGTTCAACTCTACACTGCTGGGTTACCCGTGTATTTATGTTCTTATTCGTGTTGATCCATATAAACTTTAAATAAAAAAAATTTAACGCAAAAATTTAAGTTTAAGTTTCTATTATCACTTAATTGAATTCATGCTCATACTTTCTCTATAAACTAAAAATTAACTTAATAAATATAGCAATAATAATGAGTAAAAATATCTATTTTTATAAAATAATTATGTTAGTACCTAATAAACAACAATAAATATAATATTTTATTTTGTATGGGAGGATGGTAAGTAAAAAATGATGTAGGGTAAAAGTAATTGTGGAAAATCACATTTTTTGTTCTATTTGTTAAGGGACAAGACCAGATTGGGGGTGTCAGTGTAATTTTAGAAATTGAGGGGTGTCTCTATAATTAGACCAATCTACATAGGGTGTCAATGTAATTTACCTTACAATCTATAAATACTATTGAACAATTTTAATGCCACTCAGAGATGTGATATTATAATACAACTCAAGTATATTAGATCGCTATTTTATAATTTTACCCTTAATTTATGTGATCATTCATTCTTATTTATTTTAATGAAATTTACACAAATTTCCTACCTTCACAACAAATCACCCTTAACTTTTTTGCAATAACTCCACGTCCCCCTAGTATGGACAACTTATAAAAATACAACTCATTTGTCGTGCACATGGATAATGATAAATAACGATATCAATAATAAACAAATGCATATATCCAAAATACGCTTTTACACAATTAAAACATGCTTGTTTAATTTTAATATTATTTAAAAATATTCATAATTTGTATTGGACTATAATGTATCAAATTAGAGATGAAAAAGGGCATTTTAGTACACTCCACCAAATATTATATTGGACTTGATACTTATTATCCAACTCTTGATACCGTACATAACAAACGCTTGACTATAATTAGTATAATCTTTATTCCCCATTTAACCTTAGATTTTATCCATCTATCTAGGGTTGTCACATAATCCCTAATACAACCCCTCTTTTCTTTATATGACATCCAAACGACCCTTAGAGTTTTTTGATTAGTTTACAAGAGTTTTGTAAGTTTTTACTAAAATATCCTAATTTCAAATTTAGTTACAGAATTATCGCTTTTTCTATGAAATAGTGTTTTCAAAACGCAATATTTAAGTATAAAATTTTGAAAGTATGTTTTATGGAGCTATGTTTTATTAAAAGAACAATATATTTTATAAATAGATTTAAAACTATGACATTTCCATAAAAATATAAAAAAAGACGATAGGTGGAGAATTAATTTACACAAATCCTTAGAAGTAGAAATGCAACATTGGAGAAGGCTATGGTACTAAAAAAATAAAATGGTAGCATACTTCTAAAATTTATAATTTTTTTGTGTGTTTTTACAACTTTTAAGGGTTATTTTATAACAAAAAGTTTATAACTTTTGAGGTCCTATTACAAGTTTTGTGGTTCAATTTGTAATTTTTGTGGGTCATTTATAACTTTTTGTGGGCAACTTCAGATTGATCCAAAAAAAATTGGATGAATTTAGCATAACAAGATAAAATAGGTTATAACCAACACAACTCCTCACCAGATGCCTGCAACCGTAATATTCAACCTTTCAAAACCTAATTTTAGGTCTTAATTAATTAATCTCAGCAACTAAACAGTAGTTCTTACCTTTCCAAAAGATCTTCAATCCATCCAAATAGAAATTTTAACTCCAAATTTTATCAAACCCACAAGAAAAATTAGAAGAAATTTCAGCTTCTAATGCTCCTAAAGATAATCGACTGAGAGAAAGTGTAGAGTATGTGTGGAAGAGTGGAGAGCGTCTACCCAAAGATGTCCCCACCGATACCTTCATCCCTATTTATATATTTGACCTATTTATATATACAGGTTCCATTCTTTTGTAATATGTCACTTTAGTCATAAAATTTTTTAATGTCAATATATAGTAAATAAGAAAACTCTTATAATTTATTCCTATAACATTTTTTCTCGATAACTTCAATTATTGTAATTCAACCTCAAACTTCTTAACTTTAATTCAATTCCACTCTTGTAACTTAAATATAACATCACGTATTAATTAATTCCGACATATCTAAAACTTAACCCGCCAAAAGTTTCAAATAATCACACTTACTATCTGAAAACTTTTAAAATAGTTTACTTCCACCATTATTTAAAATTAAATGCAATGAAATTCATAATCGAGTTTCATAACATATGAAAAGGGACTGCTATCAAAGAAAGCGAGATCTATAGGATGAAGAAAATATGTGAATTCAGATCAAGAAAGCATTGCAAAAGATGATTCAGACAATAATGGTGATTTATTGTCTGTTACCACAGGTATGAATTGTTGTTCTAGGAGGGGGAACCCGAAATGGATCTTTCCTCATGATTATACACATGGAGACCAAGACACTTAACTTAGGGTGATGAATAGGTTTTATAATTTTAGCCCAAATTCAATTACAAATTAAGACCTATATTTACCATTATTACCTCTTCTCACAAGTATGTAGCAATGAATGTGAGAACCCTTTTAATTACCAAAACCATTCACACACATGATGATTAATTAAATTAAATATTTAATTAATTCACTTGTAATCAATCTCACGTCGATCCCACAAATTCAATTGCTTATTTATGGGTTATGAAAAAGATGTGAAATGTTATGAACTTTGGGATCCAGTTACATGTAGGGTTGTAGTTAGCAGGGATGTTGTCTTCAATGAAGATTATATGTTGAACTTAAATAAGGAGAATGTCAATAAGTAGGTGGAGGATCAGGCAGAAAAATTCTCAGTCCAGATAGAATCAGAAGATACACAATAGCCCAATAAAGAGGATGATACACCAATGTCCTCTCAGAAAGATACATTTGGTGGTGATGATGAGCAACAAGAATCCGCAACTATGGTTGCTAGAAGCGAAAAAGAACCCATAAGGCACCAGTCAAGTATAGTTTTGTTTTGCATTGTGGAGATCCATCTTCTTTTTAGGAGGTTGTCAATGATAAAGAAATTGAAAAGTGGATGATAGCAATGCAGGATGAGATGGACTTTTTGCACAAAAACAACCCTTTGGAGCTCATTGAAAAACCTAAGGGGCGAATGGTGATTGATTGCAAATGGGTATATCAGAAAAAGAAACCTATAATAGACAATAAAAGAGAAAATTTTAAAGCTCAATTTGTAGCAAAAGGGTACAAGCAAGTCAAAGGGATTGACATGAAATTTTTTCTCTTGTTGTGAAGATTTCTTCTATTGGTGTTATGTTAGCCATAGGTGGTTGCTATGCTTGACCTTGAGTTGCAGCAGCCTAATGTCAAGACAACCTTTCTTCACAGAGAATTTGAGGAAATATATATAGAGCAGCCAAAAGGATTCAAAGTGCAAGGTAAAGAGAATCTAGTATGTAAATTTAAAAGGTCTTTTAATGGTTTGAAATAGTCTCCTAGGCAATGGTATAAGAGATTCAATTCCTTTATGGTACACATTGGCTACATGAGAAGCAGCTATGATAGTTGTATTTATTATAAGATGATTGGTCATGGTTCTTTCATTATTATTATGCTTTATCTTGACAATATGTTAACTGCTTCAAATAACATGCATGAGCTAGATTTGCTAAAATCTAGATTACGGAGTGAGTTTGATTTGAAGGATCTAGGTGCTGCTAAAAAGATCATTGGCATGGAAATCTGAAGGAACAGAGAACAAGGTAAACTATAGGTTTCACAAAAGAAATATGTGGGGAAGGAGTTAGATAGGTTTAACATGGTTAATTCAAAACCGGTCAGTACATCTCTAGCTAAACACTTTAAATTGTCTACTAGATTATGTTTGTCTACAAGTGATGAGGTGGAGGAAATTTCCCAGGTTCTGTATGCTAGTATAGTGGGAAGCTTAATGTATGTCATGGTTTGCAGTCAGCCAGATATCTCACATATAGTCAGTGCTATAAACAAGCACATGGACAATTCGAAAAAGGAGCACTAGAATGTAGTTAAATGAATTTTTAAGTACTTGAGAGGTATGATGGATTTCGGCATCTTGTATCAGAGATAACATGAAACAGGACAGGTTGTGGGATATGTCAATTCAAACTATGTAGGTAATTTAGACAAGTGGAGGTCTACTACAAGTTATATCGTCACTCTTGCAAGTGAACCTATTAGTTGGAAAGTTATGCTTCAATTTCCCGCTTAATCTATATCTGAAGCGGAGTACATGGCAATAGTAGAAGTTGCTAAAGAGACTTTGTGGTAGACAAGTTTGGTCAAGGAACTGGGGTTGAAGCAAGAAAGATTGGAGTTGTATTGTGACAATCAAAGTGCTAGTTACTTACCAAAGAATCAAATTTATCATGCTAGGATGAAACACTTCAACGTGAAGTATCACACTATCAAAGAATGGGTGGAAGGATTGCAAGATAAGTTTGACAAAAGTAACACAGAAAATTCAAACCCAACTCCAACAACCCCCCACTGTTGATTGCCATCGATCCCTCTCTCTCTCTCTCTCTCTCTCTCTCTCTCTGCGTTAACAATAGCCTTAATACCCTTTATATAGCAACCTTAGTACCTCTTATATTGTTTCTTCTCCAACAGACTATTCCCTTTCTATAGCTAACACCTACCACTCAACATTAATGGCACAACACAATCTTAGCCACCCCCCTCTGTAAAAATCTCCATACCACCACCACTAAAAATCCATAGCACAACATAGATGGTTCCAACAACATAGATGATTCCAATAGAGATGGTTCCAACAGACCACTCCCCGTCAAAATCAAATCAAAACGAAAGTGAATAGGAAGGTTTGAGCTGGTGGCCAGATGGTTCCAGCAATGGAGAGAGAGAGAGACAGTGAGACTGATGGTGGATCTAAGTGTAGTTTTGTAATTTTAACATATATATTCACACCAACCCTCCTTTTGTAGCTCGTGGCTCACAAAATCTGTTAAATTGGACGGAATGTCTAACTTTGCAGTTTAGTCCATTAATCATATGAGGTTTATGTGGAAGCTTTTAAATATTAAGGTAAAGTGCATTTAAGGTATACCATAGGAAGGTAAAATAGGTATGCCCTAATTAATTTCTTGGAATGTGATTGGTTAGGACAACACATGCAAGGGCGGATTTACTGAAATTTTAAAAAATTTTAAAACTTATGTAAAATTTTAAAAATTTCTCAATCTTGCCCCTATGAAATTTTCATAAAGTAAAAAGTGAGTTAGTATAAGGTTTAAACAATCAAAACATAACTTTGGCACCCTCATATTTCACATCGTTGTCTTCGTTCGAACTTCGACTCTGCCCTTTTTTCAGTCCACCGCCACCTGCCTCGTGCAAACCCACCATCGTAATCACAACTACCTCAAAGATAGAGTACAACTGGGCATAAATCAACCGAATTTAGCCAAAAAATTAGACAGGGGAGAAGATAAAGGAAGAAGGGAAGGTGCCAAACCTGCCGGTGTAACCTTTCTAGACAAACGAGTTAACCAAAATTATTAAATTCGGAGCGGGTTTAGATTTTATTTCGGGTCAAATCTGATCAACTTGATAGTTGACACCAAATTTGATTGAATTTAAATCAAGTTCTGAAAATTGCTATTTAAATATTGAACTTTTCAAGTGAAGTACAAGTTAACCAGATCAAATTACAACTTCACTAGTGAATAATTTTTCGTATTTATAAGGCTAGAAAAGACTTTTTGCAAGTGTTTTTTTTGTCACATCTAGTTTCACATAGCTCATGTATCCGTGTTCTATCCGTAATGGGAGATTTTACCAAAATCATACTAAAAAAAATGAAAAATTAATATTTCTAAGAAAAATATCAATAATGTTAATTAGATCTAATTTGATGACTAAACTATTACAATCATTGGTTTGGCTGCGTGTTTTAAAAAATACTGTGAACTACTGTCAATCCAATGATTATAAACAACTAGATCATTAAATTAAATTAAAAAATTATATTCAAATAACATTACTCAAAAAATATTAACATTATAATTTTTATTAATTAATTGATTTTATTGCCACCACTGCCGAACTTGTCTGGGTCCGCCCCTGAACACATGCAATGCAAAATAATTGCATTGCATGTGTGACGGTCTTTTCTAGTTTTAGAAAGAAAACTTGAACATTATTGGTGCACTTTTAAAACCAGCATGTGTGCTGGTCTTTTTCGTCCAATTAAAGGCTTTCAAATTGCTTCAATTCATGTGCTTATCGAAAGAAAAATGGGCCAGCATGCCTTCTATACCACACGCATGAAGCTTGAGAATTTGCATGTAATGCATTGCTTGACCGATGAGTCTTTGGTTCAATATTACTTCTTGCCTTGAGGTTAAGAGTTCTAGTTTCTCTCCCCCTTTTCCTCCCCCTCAAAAAAAAAAATGTAATGCATTGCTTAAAGTTGAAGGAATTCATCTGCCGTCTCTTTACTATCACCGCCTTGAAATGCCTATAAAAGAGCATGAGATCTCTTAGTTTCAAGCATCCGAAAACTGAATTCTCTTGTTGAGAGTTTGAAAGAATTTCTTTATTTTGGGGTTTGAGAGGGTAAGGTTGGGTGAATTGGACAAGGGGTAACGGATTTGGGTTTGAGATTTAAACTTGAGTGGTGAAACTTATATCATTGTACCTGCACGAGATAATTCCTACAATAGTATGAGACAACGACCTCCAAGCTGACAAACTTGAAACAACAGGGTCAGAAAAAAAGGAGTCAGGCGAGCGCTCGGCTAATCCCCTTCGAAGCTAAAGTTAGTATAAGGTCGAAGTGTTTTGCTCAATGGACTATTTTTTTAATTTAAGTTTGCGTACATTTGTTCATTTTTCTGAGGAGTATTTATACCTGAATTAGCAATGATTGTCAAAGATCTCCAGTCTCATCTGGACATCTTACATCTAACACATCATTTTCTTTTGCAATAAGTGTTTTCTACTCACATCTCCTATTGAATGCTAGGAAAATGGGGTAAATGCTCGGCCAAATGCTGAGCATTTATGCCACTCCCCGAGTACCCAAATCCCCCAGATCGGCATCCGACATCAACTGAACATTGAATACTCGGGGGGGGGGGGGGAACAGTTCCTCGGGAGAGCCGATAGCGTCGTCTCAGCGCATCAGCCATTAATGCTTAACCATCATGACAGTAGGCTTAGACTCCTAGAGGACAGGTGCTGGCAGGGTGTGCATTTATTTGCCTTGTCACTATCACTCATTCCACCATGAATGAGGGGTCACATTGCATTAAATACGATGTTAGCTGTCGTAATCGGCTACTCTGTGTCACCATACCTCGGCTTACCTCCTCGACACCCGTTGAATATCCCAACAGCTTTATTATTCCACGTGTCAACTCGGGGGCTGTAGAGCCACCTAGAGTCCCGCAAACTGCCCCCCAGCCGCCATCCTTTTCGCAGTGTAAGACAAATGGCGTAAAGAGATTGGGGGCTCTATCATCACGCCTTATTAATAGCGATGGTTACTTGCACGTCTGGTGCTGTCCTTTTCAAATGCCCTAATGATGACCCAACTTTTCGATTCCCGTTCCCTGTGAGGCAGTATAAATAGGAGGTTTTCATACATTTTCAGAACTTTTGCATCCTCAACCTCTCTTCAGCAATCAGACCTCGAGTGCTCCTCTGTTCTCCTCCAAGTTTTCTTCGTCCTCCGAGCTCTCTCTTTGAAGACCACTTTCCTGTAAGTACTTCCCCTTGACCTTTTTCTCTCTTCATTTCCTCTATATCTCGTCCTTTTAGTGCCCACCAATGGCTAGAACTAGTAGAACTAGGGGGGAGACATTTGTTAGGGCTAGGACTACCCACAAGATGAGGAGAACCCAAGTGACTGATGAGAATATCCAATCTATTAGGGTTAGGTACCACATCCATGAGCCTGTCTCTGCTTTCCTTTTCGACCCCACTCACCATAGGAGGGATATGGGAAATGTGGACATGATGTCTTTCTAGACGAAGACCATCATGGAGGGAGGGTTGACCTTCCCCCTCCATCCCCTGTTGTTGGGAGTGTTGATGTAACTGAAGCTCTTTCCCTTTCAATGTGGAGTTAACTTCTTTAGAATTGTGATGGGCATAGTCACCTTAAACGCTCGGCTGGGGACCAACTTAGGAGTAGATGAAATTTTATTCTGCTACGACCTGAGGCTAGTCACTGGGGGGCGATATTACCTCTAGGCTCGAGACGCCTCAATGTATCTGGTAACCCACATGTCTGACTCGGACAAAGGGTATGTAGACGATCTGATCATGCTCGACGAAATTGGAAAAAAGGGATTGGGCCCAAGTATGATGGATTGTACTACCCCAAAGTGCTGAGGGATGAAGGTGTGTTTTCTTTTCGACTTCTTGATTTTGCTATTCTTGGGTCCGAGGGACGCACTGATTTTACTTTGTTTTTGTAGAAGGATATCGTCGAGACGTTACTCAACCGTTGAGGTCCCAAGTCCGGTTTGCTGACCTGCTAAGGGTTTGGTCTTCAGACCTAGTTGAGCGAGGGACGCATATTCTCCTCGGCTACACGCAAACTTACAGTCGATTCTCCCAGAACCCACCTCCTTTCAACCTTCTATTTGGGAAGACCATTCCTCGTCGGAAGAGGAAGAATTCGAGGGAGATTCCAAAGAAGAGTCTGATAATCACGCTCCTGAGCCCCTTGCGCCTGAAATGTTTAGTTCGCTACTACTCACCGCTGCTACAATGGAGGCCGCCGTCGTGGCAAGGAGAGTCAGGCTCGCCAGGTTGGCCGGGCCTTCCAACACTGCTCCCATCATCCCCCCCCCGCCTAGTTATCCTTGGAGGCAACCGCCCCTGCCGCGACCGCGTATGCAACAATCCAGGGACCTGGTCGTGCCGACCAAACAAAGGCCCCAATCTCAACAAGTCCCCGCTCTGGGAGATCGGCTGAGAGACAGGCGTGCCTACAATGCCGAAGAATCTGAGGAGCGCCGTGTAAAGCGGAGACATGATGCCCCGGCCCCCGGGCCCGTCTGTCTCGGGCGAGTGGGTTAGTCGGGCCTAGACCAGGAGCGGCCGCCCTGTTTTGGAAGCCGACTCTATCCTCCAATCCCCTGAAGTGGCATTTGCCGTCGCGGGGATGCTTCAATTTGATGCCGATATGGTCGTATACAAAGGTTACTCAAAAAAATCAGCTTTTGATTAGCACTGTCCAAAACAACTTGGTAGTAAGTTTAACACTTTTCTGAATATTCCTCGCACCCTTTTGGTCGTTCCCTAAGTTTCCTCCTTTTTCAGGCCAGCCAGCAGGTGGGGGCCATAATTAAATATTTTTTGGAATATAAACAAGAGGTGAAGAACGCCGAGCGAGCCGTAGCTGCTAAGGACGACCACATCCTTAAGGTCGAGAGAACCCTCGGCGACCAAACCAAGCACATCGCTGAGCTCATCCGCCACCGAGATGCCGTTCATGCCGAGC
The DNA here is from genome assembly GCA_963454935.2 of Ilex paraguariensis. Lineage (NCBI taxonomy): Eukaryota > Viridiplantae > Streptophyta > Magnoliopsida > Aquifoliales > Aquifoliaceae > Ilex > Ilex paraguariensis. The sequence continues at coordinate 20,670 of CAUOFW020001975.1, forward strand.
TAAAAAAGACTAAGGCGGGTGAAGCTGCGATGACAAAGAAGGTCGAGGAGTATGAGCTGCGAGTGTCCTCCTCCGAAGCCAACTTACAAGAGTCCGAGTCTGTAATCAACGCTCTTACTGCCAAAGTGGACTCTTTGACAGCAGAGAAAGCGGGGGAGCAAGAAAGGCTGCAATCAGAATGTTAGAGGGTGTGGGCACCCACTCAAGACCAAATGGTCCTTGTTTTCAAGGAAGCCAAGAAGAAGGCTTTCAAAGAAGGTTGGGACGCCGCCCTTCACGCCTGCCACGTCGTGGTAGGCTCGGACTTGTTCGCCATGCACAACCTTCAAAGGGAGGCCGATGACGAAGCCCTGGATGAACAGATCCGATCCGACCTAGGTGACCACGTGGAGGCAGGCAGAAGGGTCGGTCGGGGATGAAGGTGGAAACGAACCCATCACACTCAGCGACGGTTCTGACCAACCTTCTCCTGCCCTTCTGTCTTTGCCACCTGTCGAGCCAACAGATGATCTGCCCCCTCTGCCCTCCATCATTACTGGGGTGTATGATACCGAGCTAGATAAGATATTGGGGGTCGGAGACGAGCTACAAAGGCGACGTGGAGGCCTCGACAGGGGAGGATCCGAGGAGGAATGAGCCAAGGGCCTTAGCAGCTGGTAGCCTTAGTCACTTTTAGGTTTCGTATTTGTTTCGTAGTTCTTTATAGCTCTTATTTGTATAGAATTTAGTTACTATTTGTATGCTTGGGGACGCAGAGCCCCTATTTGATTTGCAATAATTTCCTGCGTCAATTGTGTTTCAAGGAAATGGCCTTGACGTTATGTCAATAAAGACCTTCTGAAATAGCAAGGCTTCACGTCAAATTCATAAAAGTAAACGCGTCGAACTTGCTGTTGGGTCTTTGGACTCCTCGAGATCGAGTATATATGGGGGTGGACTCTTACACCCCTCAGGGCCGTATCCTTAATGACCGAGCGCCTGGCTCGTGTTACTAATTTGAAGACGTTGCTCCAAGGGTGGAGTCTTACACCCCTCGGGGCTGTACCCCTAACGACCGAGCGCTTGACTCGTGTTAATAATTTGAAGGCGTTGCTCCAAGGGTGGAGTCTTACACCCCTCGGGGCTGTACCCCTAAAGACCGAGCACCTGATTCGTTAATATTTTGAAGACGTTGTTCCAAGGGTAGAGTCTTACACCCCTCGGGTCCGTACCCCTAATGATCGAGCATCTGGCTCGTGTTAATATTTTGAAGGCGTTGCTCCAAGGGTGGAGTCTTACACCCCTCGGGGCCGTACCCTTAATGACTGAGCGTCTGACTCGTGTTAATAATTTGAAGGCGTTGCTCTAAGGGTGGAGTCTTATACCCCTCGGGGTCGTACCACTAACGATTGAGCGCCTGACTCGTGTTAATATTTTGAAGGCGTTACTCCAAGGGTGGAGTCCTACACCCCTCAGGACTGTACCCCTAACAACCGAGCGTCTGACTCATGTTAATATTTTGAAGGCATTGCTCCAAGGGTGGAGTCTTACACCCCTCGGGGTCGTACCCCTAACAACCGAGTGCCTGACTCGTGTTAATAATTTGAAGGCGTTGCTCCAAGGGTGGAGTCTTACACCCCTCGGGGTCATACCCCTAACGACCGAGCGCCTGGCTCGTGTTAATGCAACCATGAAGACTGAAGCCTGATTTAATAGTAGTATTTCTTTAAATTCAATGGCCGGATTACATCGTCACCGTTCATATTTTGCAATCGATACGCGTCTATGCCCCCCACAGAGATCACCTTATAAGGGCCCTCCCAATTGGGACCCAGTTTTCCATCAGTAGGCTCGCGCGTATTGCCCACCACTTTTTGTAGTACCAAATCTCTGACTTAAAAATCTCTTGTTCGAACCTTCTTCCGATGCTGTCGTGACAATTACCCTTGGAACCTCGCCAGCCTGATGGATGCCGATGACCTCCTTTCATCGGCTAAATCGAGATTCCTAGCGAGAGTTTGATCATTGTTTCCCAATTCGAAGGCTCAGCTCTGTATTGTTGGGAGTCCCACCTCCAAGGGGATGACAGCCTCGACCCCATATGTCAAGGCGTATGGGGTTTCTCCCGTCGAGGTCCTCGGTGTGGTTTTTTATGCCCATAATACATTAGGTAATTCCTCGGTCCACCTTCCTTTTGCTGCCTCAAGTCTCTTCTTGATTCCCGCCAGCATGATTTTGTTAGACACGTCAGTCTGTCCATTACATTGGGGATAGACTAGCATAGAATAGTAATTACATATTCCGTACCCCGAGCAAAATTATTTAAATGGGCTACTGTTGAATTAAGTCCCATTGTCAAAAACAATAGCTCTGGGGATTCCAAATCGGGTGATGATGTTCTGCCACACGAACTTCTTTGCTTCCACATCCCGAATACGGCTTAAGGGCTCGACTTTGATCCATTTCAGTGAAGTAATCGGTTGCCACAAGCAAGAATTTCTTGCCTAGTGGGGATCTCGGGAGAGATCCGACAATATCCATCCCTCATTGTGAGAACGGCCAAGGGCTTGTCAGTAAGTTCAAATCTCCAGCAGGTTGCCAGATAATGGGGGCAAACTTCTGACATTTGTTGCACTGTCGCACATAACTCTTCACGTCTTTTTGCATGTATGACCACCAGTACCCTTGCATCATTGCTCGGTGCGCAAGAGACCTTTCGCCCGTGTGGCTTCCACACACCCCTTCATGGATTTCGTACAACAGGGATTCCATTTTGTCTTCGGGGGACACAAAGCAATAGTGGTCCCGAGAACGACTTTCTGTATAGTTGTTGATCATTAGACATCCAGAATCTAGGGGCTTTGAGCTTAATCTTCCTAGCCTCTCTGACGTCTTCCGGAAGCACTCCGTCCATTAAGTATGCAATGATAGACTTCATCCATCCCGACGGTGTTTGCATTACGGTTGGCAACACTTGTTCGGCCTTTACTTCGTCTATGCTCGGACTTTCTCGGGTCTCAATCAGTATGCACCGAGTTACCTCTGAGTCCAAAGTCGAAGCCAGACATGCTAGTGCGTCGACATGGGTATTATGATCTCTAGGAATTTGGAAAACTTCCACTTTTTTCTAACTTTTCCATCCTAGATTTTGCCTTCTCATGATATGCCTTCATTCTGCTATCCCGGACCTCGAAGTCCCCATTTACCTGGTTTACGACCAGCTGGGAATCACAAAAAATATAAAGGTGTCTAACCCCAATTAAACATGCGACATCCAGTCCTGCTAGCAACGCCTCATACTCGACTTCGTTATTGGACGCCTTGAATTTTAATCTGATTGCCCTTTAAATGATGAACCCTTCTAAGTTGACTAGCACAATACCTATCCCTGCCCCCCTTGCGTTCGAGGATCCATTAACATGAAGATCTCAAACGTCCCCTGTTAGATCCTGTGACGTTGGTGGGGGCTCGGACGGAAAGAACTGAGCGACAAAGTCCGCCAGGACTTGTCCTTTTATTGACATTCGAGGCTTGTACTTGATTTCAAACTCTCCGAGCTCTATAGCTCATTTGGCAACCTTCCCGGACATATCGACTCGGTGAAGGATCGGTTTGAGAGGTCGATCTGTAAGGACGTCTATGGCGTGAGCCTAGATGTACTGTGGAAGTTTTCACGCTGAGATTACCAATGCCAAGATCGATTTCTCCATTGGAGAATACCTTGTCTCGTCATCAAGCAAGATCTTGCTTACGAAATACACGGGTCTTTGGGCCCATTCACTATCCCTGACCAATGCTTCACTCACTGCGTCTCGAGATACGGACAAGTAAAGGCTAAACACATCCCCTACCGCTGGAACAGATAAAGTCGGAGGATGTTTTAAGTACTCCTTGATCCCTTCAAGAGCTCGACCGCATTCCTCCTCCCAAACCCCCTTAGCTGCCCCCCTCAACTTGGCAAAAAACGGTTTGCACTTATCGGACGACTTGGAAATAAATCTATTAAGGGCTGCCAACATCCCAGCTAATTTTTGAACATCCTTAATGGTCCTAGGCGCCTGGACATTCTGAATTGCTTGTATTTGCTCAAGATTAGCCTCGATTCCCCGATGAGTAACCAAATACCCCAAAAACTTTCCTGAGCTCATTCCAAAGACGCATTTTGAGGGGTTTAGTTTTAGGCCATACTTCTGGAGGATGTCGAATGTCATCCCGAGATCATAGAGATGGTCGACCCCCTCTTTGCTTTTGACCAACATGTCATCAATCTACACCTCCATCGTTTCGCCGAGCTGGTCTTTGAAAATTTTGTTCATCAAACATTGGTAAGTCGCCCCAGCATTCTTCAACCCAAAAGGCATCATCGTGTAATAGTAAATTCTCCGGGGCGTGATGAATGTTGTTTTCTCCTGATCTGATTCATGCAGGGAAATCTGGTGATATCCAGCCCGAGCATCCATAAAAGTGATGCGCCTGTGGCCAGTTGTGGCGTCTACCAGCTGATCAACCTTGGGCAAAGGGTACTCGTCCTTGGGGCAAGCCTTATTCAGGTCCGTGAAATCCACACAAACTCGCCATTTTTCTTCTTTCTTCTTGGAGCACTCGGTATTGGATAGCCACTGGCAGAACTGTACCTCCTTGATGGAACCTGCCCCCAACAACTTATCCACCTCTTCATCCACAACCTTCGCGTGATGAGGAGCCGTTCTATTGGCCTTTTGCCTAACTGGTTTGAATGAGGGATTCACATAGAGCCGATGAGTCATCACCTCGGCACTTATCCCAGTCATCTCAGCCTGGGTCCACGCAAAGACATTGGCATTTGTGGCGTAAAAATGAGGCTATATCATTTCTCTTTGCGTCGCCGAGTGACTCTCCTATCAAAAAGTACTTCTCACCGCTATCTGGGCTTAGGAGAATCTTCACCAAGGCCTCAGTAGACCGGTCGACCGGCTCTGTAATGGGCTCGTCCACTCCCAGACGACCGCTTTGTGATTGCTATTTGGCAACCACCACATCGGGATCACGTTCCTGACTTCAGCCGCTGACTCCCTTTTTCACCGCAGCATAGAAACAGTTTTTCGTCGACGCCTGATCACCCAGAATTTCCATTATGCCCTGCGGTGTTGAGAATTTTATCTTCTGGTGATAGGATGAGTGAACCGCCTTTATTGCATGCAACCACGATCTCCCCATAATAGTGTTGTAAAGGGAGTCGGAGTCTACTACCACAAATTCTACTGGCGTGGTCACCACCCCTGCCTGTACCATGAGGGTGATTTTTCCAAGGGGCAGGCGCTGGAACCATTGAAGCCAATGAGCAGGATTTTTACGGGTTCCAGATCCCCCTGAAAGAGTCCCATGTTGCGGAAGAGGTGATCGTACATTACCTCGGAAGAACTACTCGAGTTCACTAAGATCCTCTTAACGTTGAACTTTCCAACCCGCAAAGTGATCACCAATGCATCCTCGTAGGGGAGGACTACCCCGTCGAGATCAACATAGAAAAACTGGATAACCTTGGCACCGCTCCGCGGCTTCTTGGGCGGCCGCTCATCACCCCTTTCGTCCACCCTGATTGCTTGAAAGACCCTTTGTAACTCGGCGTGCAGGGAGTTGTATGTAGGCCTCTCCATTGTGCAAACATGAATAACATCAATCACGGGTGCTACTTCAGTTGGCACCTCGACTCGCTCCCTCGTCGACCCGCCGACCCGCCGAGACGACCACTGTCGATGAATTTCCCGAGGTGTCCGTCTCGCACCAATTGTTCGAGGAAGGATTTATAAACCTTGCAATCCTCCGTCAAATGGTCGATATCTTTATGATACGAACAACTGAAGGCCGCATTCCTTGTCAACGGGTCTCCAAACATCCTCAGGGGCCACTTGAAGTAAGGTTTGTTTTTATTTTGGGAAGTATCTTGTGAATGGGCTCGTTGAAGACCGTGTTCACTACCTGGAAGGATAGACGAGTTGGGGGTGGAATAGGCCCTCCCCTTCGGGCCGACTGCTCCCTTTCCCTTTTTCTCAGCACCGTGACCCTGCTTTCGGGCGCGACAGATTCTTCCTCCACTCGGATATATTTGTTAATCTGAGCCATCAAGTCATTCATATCCGTCGGAGCCTTCTTAGTCAACGATTTGTACAAATCAGTGTCCCGGGACAACCCCAGCCTAAATGACGTTGCGGCCAATGCCTCCGAACATGCCTCCACTTCGTTCACTTCATTCCAATACCGGACGGCATATTATCGGAGTGTCTCTCCCCCTTTTCGCCTAAGCGTCAACAGAGCGCCGATGTCCTTCGATTTCTTACTGCTGGTGATGAATTGAGCTATGAAAAGCTCCGTCAATTGTTTCCAGGACCTAACGCTCTCAGGAGCAAGGTTCTCATACCACCTCATGCCCGTGTCCCTTAGGCTCATGGGAAAAAAATCGACACAACACCCTTTGGTCAGTATCATAGATTGACATCAATTGTCGGTATTGCCGAAGGCGGCTCTCGGGATGGATTTTCCTATCATAGACTTTGAACCGTGGGACGGTAAACTTCTTCGGCATCTCGGTCTCCCTGATAGCCCGGACGAACGGTGAGATAACTTCGTCGGAGTAGACCTCGGGCTCATGGTTGCGCTGAGCAATGAAGGGGACCTTGGGATCCTTTTTTGATCTTTCTCCTCGAGGCCTTTGGGTTATGGACTCCGCTTGTGATTCGGCAGCTCCGACATCCTCGGGTATCCCTCGGCGCAGGTCCCACCTGGACAGGCTTGCCTTCTGGCCCGATTCAGACTTCCCTTTGGAGGCCGAGAACCCTCCTTGGCGGTTACGTCCCTCGGACGAGTGCCTAATCCAATCTTTCCTAGAGGGCCAATGCCAGGGGGTCTGGACAGGTTCTGGCAAGGCACCTGGTCCCCGAACCCGCGACTATGCTCACCTGCGCTCTCTGACTGCTTTAAATCGTCAAGACGTTGCTAGACTTTGGCGTTTTCCCTTTCAATCTGCTTAATGCATTTGCCCATCCACTTTTCCACCATCTCAACGATGGCATGGGCCATGAGGTCACGCCCCCAAGGCCCTGATCCATAGGGAGCATTCTTTGCGAAGAATGCCCCACCTCATCTAATTAGCCCAATGAACCCGACTCTAGAACCATTGGAAGCCAGACGGGCTCTGCGTTCCTGGCTCGTACACCTGCTCCCTCACCCTGAGATCAAGTGTTCACCATCAGACGATCGCTAACCAAAAAAATGCCTCCGTTCCCACAGACGGCACCAAATTGCACGGGATAATTCCTACAACAGTATGAGACAGCGACCTTCAAGCTGGCGAACCTGAAACAACAAGATCAGAAAAAAATGGGGCCAGACAAGCGCCTGACTAATTCCCTTCGAAGCTTAAGTCAGTATAAGGTCGAAGAGTTTTGCTCAATGGACTATTTTTCTAATTCAAGTTTGCGTACCTTTGTCCATTTTTCTGAGGAGTATTTATACTTGAATTAATAATGATTGTCAAAAGATCTTCAGTTCCATCTGGACATCTTACTTCTGACACACCATTCCTCGTGCAATGAGTGTTTTCTACTCACGTCTCCTATTGAATGCTAGAAAAATGGGGTAAATGCTCGGCCAAATACTGAGCATTTATGCCACTCCCCGAGTACCCAAATCCCCCAGATCGACATCTGACATCAATTGAACATTGAATACTCGGGGGAGAACAGTTTCTCAGGAGAGCCGATCGCGTCGTCTCGGCGCATCAGCCATTAATGCTTAGCCATTATGATAGTAGGCTTAGACTCAGGCGCTGGCAGACGCGCATTTATTTGCTTTGTCACTATCACTCATTCTGCCATGAATGATGGGTCACATCGCATTAAATACGATGTCAACTGTCGTAATCAGTTGCTCTGTGTCACTATACCTCGGCATACCTCCTCGGCACCCTTTGGATATCCCAACGGCTTCATTATTGCACGTGTCAAACCGGGGGCTGTAGAGCCACCTAGAGTCCCGCCAACTCATTTTCTCTCAATAGTAAAAAAAAAAAAAAAAGAGACTGCATCACGCCTTACTGACGTAGGCAAAGCAAATTTGCTTAACTACGTAAATTTTGGTGTTGCGAATTACGCTTTAATTTTTATTTCGCTTATTTAGTTTTATTTGTCATTATACTAATCAAATTGTTGCGAGGTTAATTCCCAACAAAACACACAGGCACACAAAGTAAGATTGAGAAAAACAATGGATGCAGAAGTAGATGCTGCAATACTAGACCAAGCAAAATTATTGCAATACCTATTTAGCTCTTTGGAATCCATAGCTTTGAAGTGTGTCGTGGAGCTACGCATACCAGACATCATACACTCCCATGGTCGCCCAATGACCTTAACCCAAATCGCCATTGAAATTGGTTCTACTTCTCCCTCACTGGACATCAACTGTCTGGCTCGCATCATGAGATTCTTAGTCCACAAACAAGTGTTCTACGAAATGTCTCAACCCCATAACGGAGAGTCTTTGTATAGATTGAACCAGTCCTCTAACTAGCTGTTACAGGACGCCGAGCAGAGCTTGGTCCCCTTGGTGTTCATGCGCAACCACCCGTTCAGTACGTCTCCCTTCCAGTGCCTTAGCCAGTGCGTGAAAGAGGGCGGCACTGCTTTCCAGAAGACCCATGGCCGAGAGATGTTTGAGTTTGCTTCTGTAAATCCAGAGTTCAATTTGCTGTTCCACCAAGGCATGGCATGTACAACCAAGATCATAACGAAGGCGAAGATTTCAGAGTATGGAGGAATTTTTGATTCGATTGTATCTTTGGTTGATGTTGGGGGTGGGACTGGAGTTGTGGTGGCTGAGATTGTGAAGGTGTATACATATATCCAAGGAAAAAACTTTGATTTGCCTCATGTAGTTGCTACTGCACCAGTGTACAACGGAGTAACCCATGTTGGGGGTGATATGTTCAAGGCCATTCCTCAGGCTGATGCGATCCTGATGAAGGTAAAGTCTCTCTCCTGATTAAATAACAAAATAGAGTTGCAAATAAAGCGACAATTAGGATCAGTGTAAGTAAAAACTAGTTCACATATTCAATCATTTATCAACTAGTAATACACCATGTGTGTTACACGTGAATAATTTTTTTAAAAAATTTAAATAAATATTTGGTATAAGTGTATTTGAATTAAATATCATCTCAAATTTACTAAACTTATTTTTTCATCTCTAATGCTCCATTGTAGAATTTTTGAAAACTTTGTATATTTTTAAGAATTTTTTTTTCTCACGTTAAGAAAATTAATAAAAATGAAATAATTAATGTTCTATTTTGTTTTTATAATTTTGTAATTGAAAGTGTTTTTTTAATGATGTTTGAAAATTAAATTTTTTTAAAATTAATTTGATTAAGATTCCACTTATAATTCATTGAATAAAATAAAAATAATTATTAATGGTACCCAAAAATGCTCAACCCCAAGTCCAAAACAAAGTTTAATAAGATAGGGAGGGGGTAGTGTAAATCTCTAAGTTAACAGAGAAAAATGGATGGTGAAGTTGTATCAAAGATAAAATGTAAGTGGTTCACCCTAGTCGACAGACCCGGGCTACATCCATTGTAATAGAAGCTCCTGCTCCATAGGGTTTCTATTGCTTGAGAAAGAAGAGAATTATAACAGGTTTACTAGCTTAGAGCTAGTGTGAATAGGGTATCCTGAGTACAGGTTTTTCTGATGTATCTCCCTTTTTTTACATAATGTGATGGTGTTTTATTTATACAAATGGTTTTCTAGGGTTTTCTACGACCTTCTTCTTCCCTTGGTTGATTCTATGGTCCCCTCATTTTTGTGTTGTAGTAGTGACCATTACTCTGACATAAATCGTATACACTGTCCTTCCATGGAATGTGCACAAATATCCCTTTTATCAATGAGTGCGCGTTCGTTAGTGGCTCCAGAAACTATCCCCTAGACATGTGGTATGATGGAAGGTGTTCGAGTTCTGGCAAATACCGAGCTCCTTGCTCCCGGACTGCTTACTGCTGAGCTTGTCATAACCGAGCAGGATTGTGCCAACCTCAATTTTTCTGAACTCCCTTCTTGGAATTACGGCACATTCCTATTGTGGAGCAAATGGGCTCCAGAGGGGTCACTTGAGTTGTCATATAACCATTGAGCCCATTGGATGTTCTAAGTTTTGGATGGGTAGTCCACGTCACAATTTTATCATTGCCAATTATCAATATGTCAATCATATTAGAACTTTACTGTATTTAGGATTAGTTAGGTCAATTGAGATAAAATTTAATAAACAACACTATAATATATATTATAAAACATATTAAAATTTTAAAAAAATTCAAGTTTTCACATAAAATGTTAACATAGTTTAAAAAGTTTACTGTGACTAAAAAATATGTAAAACTATATATACATTATTTTTTTATCTTAAAAATGAAATGGTTAAACATATTTTGATAAAATTATATATATACATATGTAGTCATAATATTATTTTTATAAATGAGATGAGTGATATTATATTGATGGAGCTTTTGAATATTTTGTTAAAACTTATAATAATGCATATATTTTTTAAGAATAATATAATCAATCAAAAATTTTCATAAAAATTGACATTTATAATAGAGAATAGATAATTAAAAAATTAATTTGATTAAAATTTCACTTATAAATTATTGAATAAAATAAAAATAATTATCAATATGCCAATCATATTAATACCTGATGATGCATAAAATAGTTTTGCACACCACCTGTCAAGTATCGATAATAAATGCAAGAAATAATATAAGGAGATGGAGAGACACAAGCAATTTATAGTAGTTCGGTCAACTCGACCTACATCCACTCTTGAATGGCTCTGGTCACCGGGTACTTTATTAACTCAAGGGTGTGAGGAGTAAAGAATACAAGTTTTGAGAGAGAGGAGAGAGTCGTGCTCAAGTAAAAAGTGATGCCCCCCAACCTGTTCGGGGGCCACCCAAAATGAAGAAGAAGACTATATTTATAGTCGAGGGTTTTTAAAGTGGGAAAAGCCCAAATTGAAAATTATGGGCCCTCTTAAAAATCCTAGCAAAAGTAGGAAAGGCTTGAAGTGTGCACACAAGTGACGAATCATCTAGCAAAGGAAGTCTCTGCCAGTTATAACTCAAGATGCAATGCCTCCACCTCCAAGTTTCCTTAGACATAGGAGGCATTGGGGGGGGGGGGGGCAAATGATGGGTCAAGCCCAAATAACCCAATTTATGTGGAAAGTCCAAATCTCAATTGAGGAGCCCAACCTCATTAAAGATCCACCAAGCCCAACATAGTTCAAGACCAGTCAGACTCTCTACTTAGCCACGTCATCAAGAGGGAGAGTAGGGGGGTCTTACCTGCACCGCAGAAGGAAACGGTCCACCCTCACCTTATCTTTGACCGCATCTCATAGAGAGCTCCTCAACCATCTTGCCCATTGAGAAGAGGTCGTGAGCTCCACCAAAATGGTTGTTTAGTTGCTGAAATATAGCCCCAACCTGTTAGGGGTCCACTATAAGTTGTACGCCCCATCAACATTTGGGGGGCATCACTTTTTACCTGAGCATGACTCTCTTCTCTTCCTCAAAACTTGTATTCTCTACTCCCCACACCCTTGAGTTAATAAGTACCCGGCGACCAGAGCCATTCAAGAGTGGACGTAGGTCGAGTTGACCGAACCACTATAAATTGCTTGTATCTCTTCATCTCCTTATATTATTTCTTGTATTTATTATTCATACTTGATAGGTGGTGTGCAAAACCATTTTGTACATCATCAGTTTGGCGCCGTCTGTGGGAAACGACAAAATTCTCACTCTTAAACATTCCATTTGCTGAACCAATGACGATCACTACCAGATCCATGAACCAACACGAAGACAATCCACCACGAGAAAGAGGTTGTTCCTCCACCTACCAACCCTGTCCCAAATGCTCCAGCTCCAATCCACGGCAAATGCTGGAGACCATGTAGTAGCTGGTGGCCCAAAACTAGTAGATATTGCAACTCATGCTTGCTGGACAAGAAGGAACACAACTTGGAGGTGCACAACATGGAGGACCCAAGGAGCTCCATGCCCTGGACATCAAGGAGCTCCACACCCTGCTGCTCCATACCTAGGTGCCCCCTTTGGAGTCCCCTTGGGAGCCCCACACAAGGGAGCCCCTCATGAGGGATTTCCACCTCCTCCTCCTACTTCCTATGGTGAAGACCTTCATCTCCAAAAGGATAAGGGCAAGCATCAAAGCATGGATTATGGGAGTCATTGCCATGATCGTTCCAAGGGAGACCCCAACCATTGAGACGAGAAGATCAAGAAAATGCAAAATCAATTGGGTGTCGTCTTCAATGCCATGAAGGCACAGGGACCCAAGACAGTAGACTACATGGTAAGGCGTACAGACACGCCCTTCAAGCCTGACGTGGCGAACTATCTCGTCCCTCAGAAGTTCAAAATGTCATCCGTGGAGATCTTTGATGGAACAAAATATCCACTAGATCACCTCGACACCTACAAAACTCTGATGCAGTTGCACAACGTCCCAGACGAAATCATGTCTAGGGCATTCCCAACAACATTGAAGGGGTCAGCACGACAATGATTCGATAAGCTCTCCCTAGCCTCCATCGCCTCTTTTGCTGAGTTGAGCAGGTCATTCGTATCGCATTTCATGGAGGGGTGTCACCACCAGAAACCTGTCACCCATCTGCTTAGCATAAAATAGGACTGGGAGGAGAGCCTGAAGAGCTACCTCACTCGTTTTAACGAGGAGGTACTCCAAGTTGATGAGCCCGATGACAAAGAGACGATGACCGCCTTCTTGGGAGGCCTCTGCTCGTCAAGTTTCCTCTTCTTAGTGATGAAGCGCCCGCCAAAGAGCATGCCGAGCTGCTAGCAAAAACCCAGAAATACATGAATGCTGAGGACATCACAAGGGCCACGCAAGGTGAGTCCTCTAGAGTAGGGAAAAGAGGAAGGAAAAGGGAGAGGGAAGATAAGAAGGAGACTAGCAACAAACACGGTAGAACAGAGAGGGTTCCTGTCAAAGACCGACTAGGTTCTATTCCTCAGAGGGACCGACAAGCCTTCACCCCTCTCAATGTCGTTGTCGGGCACATCCTATTTCAGATCCAAGATGATTTGGCCATAAAGTGGCCAGACAAGATGAAGTCTCCTCCAAATCACAGAAATCCTAACAAGTACTGTCGTTTCCGCCACGACCATGGGCATGACACCGATGATTGTTATGACCTCAAAAGACAAATTAAGGAACTCATTCACCGTGGCCACCTACACCAGTATGTTGTTAGTAGAGAACGAGCACCACCACCTCACAATCAAGAAGACCAACAGCCTGTGGGGGAGATCCACACCATCTCGAGACGACTAGCAGGAGGTGGAGAATCACTCTCTACAATGAAGGCCCACGCTAGAAAGGCAAGGCACCTCGACGAGATGCACCCATCCAAAGTGCTAAAGCAGGGTGACAACAATGTCATATCTTTCTCAGATAAGGACCTAGAGGGAATCCAGCACCCCCATGACGACCCCCTGGTGCTCACCATGACCGTGGCCAATTTTCAGGTGCGTAGGATCTTAGTGGATAACGGCAGTTCTGTGGATATCCTATTCGCAAAGGCTTATGACAAGCTCAACCTAGACAGAGAGAGACTGCAGCCTATCAGATCACCCCTCATTGGGTTCTTAGGAGAAAAGGTATATCCCTTAGGGTCCATCACCCTACCTATCACAGCCGAAGCAGCGCCTCAGAGCTCCACAGTCATGGTCAATTTCTTGGTCATAGACTGCCCATCAGCCCACAATATCATACTGAGGCGACCTGTTCTTAACACATTAAGAGTTGTGGCCTCCACCTATCACCTTATCCTCCACTTTCTAACCACGAATGGAGTCGGAGAGGTTAGAGGAGACCAGGATGAAGACCAAGAAGCCACAGGAAACGTTGCAATTTAAGGTCCTTGATCTGAGGGATGACGCCACCATAAAGAAAGGAGAACCAGTCGATGAGCTCACCCCTATGACCTTGGATGAGGAACACACATACAGAAGAGTATACATCGACTCTTCCCTTTCCAAAGACTTGGTTGGCCCACTAATAGACTTTTTGAGACGTAACATGGACGTCTTTGCATGGTCACATGCAGACCTTGAGGGCATTAACCCAGAAGTGGCCACACACCGTCTCAATGTAGACCCACATCACAAGCCTGTTTGCCAAAAGCTAAGGGACGTCTCCACTTAAAGGGCCCAAGCTATGGACAAGGAGGTGAGAAAGCTAATAGATAACGGGGCCATCAGAGAAGTAGCATATCCTAAATGGCTCTCCAACGTGGTAATGGTCACTAAAACTAATGGAAAATGGCATCTTTGCGTCGACTTCACAGAACTCAACAAGACGTGCCTGAAAGACAGCTACCCGCTGCCACGGATCGACCTCCTCATCGACGCCACCGCAGGGCATGAGTTGCTCATTTTCCTGGATGCTTATTCTGGGTACAACCAAATTAGCATGTACCCCCCAAACCAGGAGAAAACATCATTCATCACTCCAAAGGGAACCTATTGCTATAGGGTCATGCCCTTCGGACTAAAGAATGCAGGAGTAGCCTACCAACGGTTGGTGAACAAGATGTTCCAGTCTCAGATCGGACGAACGATGAAGGTGTACGTGGATGACATGCTGGTGAAAAGTCTCGCAGCAGTAGACCACATTGATCACCTCCAAACTTTTAATGTCCTAAGGTCCTATCACATGAAGCTCAATCCTGAGAAGTGCGCCTTCGGTGTGGGGTCTGGAAAATTCTTGGGCTTTATTGTCAATCAGAGAATTGAGGCGAACCCCGATAAAATCAAGACCATCCTTGACATCAAGTCACCTTCCTCGACCAAGGAGCTCCAGTGCCTCAATGTAAGAATCGCTGCACTCAATAGGTTCGTTTCCAAATCTGCAGACAAATGTCTACCCTTCTTCAAGATTCTCCGGAAAGCCTTTGAGTGGGAACCTGTGGCGGAGGAGGCCTTCCAAAGGCTCAAGGTCTACCTAGCTACACCTCCCCTCCTATCACATTCCACTTGGGAGAAACTCTCCATCTTAATCTTTATGCTTCCTCATTAGCAGTACGCTCAGTACTCATCAGAAATGATGATGGAGTGCAGAAGCCAATTTATTACGTGAGTAGGACATACCGGGGGCAAAGATCAGATATTCGGGACTAGAAAAATTGGCGCTCTCCCTGATCATGAAGGCGAGACGACTACGACCCTACTTTCAGAGTCACAGCATAGTGGTCGTCACAGACCAACCTCTTAAAAGAATCTTGGGAAAGCTAAATGTATTCGGTAAACTTCTTAAATAGGCAGTGGAACTCGGGGAGTTCGACATTCAGTACCAACCAAGGGTAGACATCAAAGCACAAGTCCTGGTAGACTTCATTGCCGATGTGAAACCCGGGAAAAATTTTAACTTTTTCTTAAAAAAGTGCAAAATGGTAATTTGTCATTATAGTGCGGGTTAAAAATTGATATTTTTCTAGACCTCGGATGATGAAACAGATCTCACTGTTGGATTCTTCTTGCAAAATCTAGTTACCCAGATAAATTTTGTCAAATTCTGAGATAGTTGAATTTTTCACGTTTTTCGAGGTAACAGGTGTCCGGTGACCCCTAAAAACGAAATTTTTATAAAAATTTTCAAATTTGAAAAATATTTTAAATAAATTTCATATAAAATATTTTGAGCTTAAATCGGTATGAAATTTAATCGTTTTAGAGTAAAAAACGAACTCGAACAAAAGAGGACACTTGACGCAACGAGGGCCAAGTCTTTAAAAGTATAAAAGGGAAAAATATCTGACAAGTCAGCTATTTTCTACCCATTTGCTGGCTGGTTTTAGAGGTTGGAGGAAGAGAAGAGAGAAAGAGAGTTTTCAAGTTTTTCTTCCGTCAATCCGCTAGGCTACGTCGGTCGGAATTGTTTGAACCAAGAATTAAAGTTGGTCTACGCGACGAGGGCTACACGTGGGTACCAAAAATGAAGGATTTCACCCAAGGTCTAAAAGGGAGATTTTGGAAAAATTAAGTCTTGGTGGGTATTTTCTTGAGCTCAAACCGAAAGGAAGAAGAAGAAGTGGTGTTGTCAATCCTAGACAGTAGGTGAGTTTCTTATTCATTTCATAAGCTACGATTATTTAATAATTCTGGAATTTTGAGGTTATAATGTAGACTGAAAAAAGATTTGTTTGGTTTTGGTTTCAAGTAAAATGGAGATAAATACGAGTTTTGGTGATTTTTGAAAGTTAGCCCCAGCCTATAGAAACTGATCTGGAAAATCTGGACAACATGTAGTTTCGTAATTGGTTTTATGAGTTAGAGTTCGTTTATGAATCTTAAACTTTGAGGGTTTGAAATATATTCATAAAGGGTTATTTTGGCTTTGGTCTCATTCCAAAAGGATGAAAACTCTATTTTTGGTGAATTTTTAAAAATGATTATGACCTGCTAGAACCTGAAAATTCTGTAACTTACACTTAGTTTAGGAGTTACCTGGAACAGGTATTTAGTGTTCAAAAATAGTGATTTTTGGTGAAAGATAATTCCTATGAGTCTATGTTCATCTCCCACATATTTTGTTAGAATTGGATTTTAATAACTAGATTTAGAGTTGTTTTAACTCATGTAGGTTACCTGTAGAATGTTCAAAAATACTAAACGCTTACACTTAGTTGGAAAAGAACCCTACATGTGACATTAAAACTGAACAAGAGAGGAAGTGATCTTGAGACTTTCTACACTCATTTTGCACTTCTATTAAGGTAGGGATTCTCCTACTTTGGTTCATTCTTATTTAAAATGTTATATGTATTGTGTAGGATTTCTTCTATTTGGATCGATTCTTAATCTAGAATGTCCATATGAAATGGTTAGTGGTATAAAATATTTTATAACTTGCCTATAGTCATGTAAATGGTGAATTAAGTATGGACAAAGTTCTAGTTAAATTTGTTATGTAGGAGTTCTGTAAATAATTCCTTGATACTTGATGATATTTGATATGTGTGGGGGCAATTTTGTATGCTTACATGATTGTTGCCTAGAAGGTGTTTGCTAAAATGCCTAAGTGTGAATTAAGGTTGTTATGACATGACAATGTATAACATACTTATAGAATGTGTTGTTTATATATATTGACATTGTAATGATTTATGGAATTTATATGCTTATGATATGAATTACCATGAGATTGTCTATATATGTAGTTGATCTAGCTCATTGGACAACATGGCACATTGGGCATGACATAACATCACATTCAAGGGCTACATGCATGAGCGTGGGTGTATGGTTGCATGGGGTGATCAACACCAACATTGGTGCTTGATGGTGGCTCGGGAAAGTGGGATGGAACGTCCTACGGAGTCGCACGATTACATGCATAAGAAAACTTGTGTCGGGTATAACAAGTAGGGCTAGACACTCCCTCGAGTGAAAAACTCGACTACTTGGTTCATATGCTTACCGGCGATAAAATTTCAGAAAAGTGTAACGGCATATGGAGCCGGAGGTGCGATTCCTGAATCCGATACCCCATAAAGGCACATGATTTTGATATATAAATTATTCATTTGATGGGAAGCATCCAAAAATGAATTGGTTTTATGACATATGGTTGATTTCAAAATGATCTTTGGATGTGTTTCATCAAAGACGTTTGTTTTACACATATAAGTCGCATTGTGTTGTGGGAGTCGGTGCGGGCTCGGGATAGCATGCATGAGTGAGTTTCATCTTATTACTTGGCATGATATTATGAGATTCTATCTTGAATAACATATTCTTATTTGAAAGAAGTTGTTTGTGGCATGTGCGCATTGCATACGCATTTTAGATGGGAAGTAGCCTCTATAGGAGTTTTTCTACTGAGCGTTGGCTTACCCTATATGGGTAACATTTCAGGTGAGAGAGGTACACCGGTGGATAGCTCAAATTTGGACCCACATATTTGAAGAAAGCCAAATGTGACTTTATTTTGTGTTGATGTATAATATTTGTGGAAAGAATATTTTAAGTATGTCATCTTTTAAGTTGTAATAGAACTTATATGGATGATTGGACCCGGTGTAGCCAATGTTTAATTATAATTGGACCCAATGTGGTCAAGTTTTACTTATAAATGGACCATGTGTAGTCATTGTGTTATATGAGGCCTCGGATGGGTCATGTTAATGTATATTGCACAGGTTGTATTTTTGGTAGAGCTCCCCGTACAAAGGAGACTCTGCCCGAATTTTGTTAAATTAAGGACCTCGATAAATGGGACATAACGGTGTGATATCGAGCTACTCAGTATCCACGGATATTCCGTGGGTTAATGGGTAATCAACGGACCCCCGGATTTTGGGGCGTCATAGTCGAGCTCACACCAACTGAAGAAGGGAACTGTAGGGATACCTAGATGCCCAACGTCAACACCCTGAAGCCTAGCAAAGACTCTCAGACACCCAAGCTGGGCGCCCAAGTCAATTCTGGCACCCAGGTCTCCTTCCCAGGTGCCTAGACTTCATCTCCAAGTGCCCAGGCAATTCCTCCAGGCCCCATCTGGCACCTAGGCCGACACCCAAACTGCACCTCCAAGCACCCAGGCAATTCCCCCAGGTGCCTAGGCCCCATCTGGTGCCTAGATAGACACCCAGACTGCACCTCCAAGCGCCCAAGCCCTATCTGGCGCCCAGATTGCACCCCTAGGTGCCTAGGCTGGCGCCCAAGCCACTCCTGGCACACAGACTGGCTCCCAGGCAATCCCTCCAAGCGCCCAGGCTGCTCCTCCTGGTGCCCAGGCAGCCTCCCCAATCGTCCACTTTAAATTCCAAACCCTCATCTCTTCTACTTTGAAAACTCTATGTAGATGGCTCCTCGACCAGTGAAGGACGAGGAGTTAGCCTAATCTTGATCAGCCCAGATGACACCACTCTCAAGTATGTGGTGAAGCTCCACTTCATTGCCTCCAACAATGAGGCGGAGTACGAAGCTCTCCTCTCTGGATTAAGATTGGCAGTGGAAATGGAAGCTCAACAAAGCTCAACACCTCGCCACCTTCAGCGACTCTCAACTGATAGTTAATCAAGTGAAAGGTGAGTTCGAAGCCAAAGGAGCCAAGATGCAGGAATTCCTTTTGATGGCAAGAAGCATGATGACAAAGTTCCACTACTTCCAGATAAGCCACATCCCCAGAGAAGACAACATGGCCACCGATTCACTCGCGAAGCTCGCTTCATCCGTGGAAGCCTCATCAGGAGAGCCAGCATTCATCGGTCACCAGTTTGAGCTGAGCAAGTTGGATATGGAGGCCAAAAATATAAATTGTACATCAGTTGAGTCAAACTAGATGACCCCAATAAGGGCGTACCTCCAAGAAGGTGTGCTACCAGATGATCCTCAGAGGCTAGGAAGTTGAGGATGAGAGCCTCCAAGTTTGCCGTCTTGCAGGACATTTTGTACAAGAAAGGCTATTCCTTGTCGTTGCTACGGTGCCTCTCACCCGAAGAAGCTCACTATGCCCTCCGTAAGATCCACGAGGGGATCTGTGGGAACCACTCTAGAGGGCACTCCTTTTCCCACAAGGTGCTCAGACATGGCTACTTTTGGCCTTCCATGGTAAGGGATGCCCAAAAGTTCTCTAAGAAGTGTGACAAGTGTCAACGCTTCGCAACTATGTCCAGGCAACCACCGGAGGAGTTGACAACCATTTCAAGTCTGTGACCTTTCTCCAAGCGGAGCATCGACATCCTAGGCCCCTTGTCTCTCAGCAAAGGACAGCGCAAGTTCGTGGTAGTGGCAATTGACTATTTCACCAAGTGGGCAAAGGCCAAACCCTTATCTAAAATCACAGACGCGAAGGTCAAAGAATTTATCTGGAAGAGCTTGGTTTGTCCCTTCGGGATTCCACATGCCATTATCAGTGATAACACTAAGCAGTTCAACAATAAGTTGTTGAACTCCTTCTGCTTCGAACTTCAGATAAAACAACCTCACTTTAGCCTAGCACACCTGTAGGCAAATGGACAAGCAGAAGTCATGATGAGAACAATGCTACGCAACCTAAAGACGAGGCTTGAAAGAGCGAAGGGTCTTTGGGTAGACAAGCTACCAAGTGTATTGTGGGTCTATCGAACCACACCAAGAACTCCTACTAGAGAGACCCCTTTCTCCCTCGCCTTTGGAACTAAGGCGGTCATTGATAAGTGGGTTTTATACCTACGAATTGAATACTATCGGCTTAATGAAATTGCAAGTTTTCAATTATTTTATGTTCATTTTTATTTATTTTGTGTGTTTTGATGTTATTTTGTAGGATGATCATTTGGAAGGAATCGTGATCAATTGGGAAAAAACAAGGTCAATTTGGAGCAAAAATGGAGAATTTTTGGAAGAGGACAACAAAGGGCATTTTAGGCCTGCAGAGGGAGCGCGCCTAGGCGCCAACATTTTGTCCATGCAGTGCTTTTTCAGCGCCTTTCAAGCACCTAGATGCTTGTGTTGGTCCGTAACGCGAATTTTGACTTGTTTTGACCCGAAATTGGACTCTAAAGTTACATATATGCTAGGGTTTGTGTGGGGATAGGAGATTCTGACTTTTAGGGGCTGAAAACATTGGAGAAAAACCAAGGAATTAGAAGAAAATTGAAGACAAGAATCGAAGGAATCGACACGAAGAAGATTGGACTTGAAGGCTAGAGAAGGATTGAAGATTGCAACTAAGTTTTCATTCTTTTCTCTTACTTTTACTTCTTAATTTTCTAAGATGTTGTTTAATATGAGAATGATATTTTTCAATTACATTATGAACTAAATTTTTATTAAGATTGCAATGAAACCTATGTCTAGTTAAATTAATCTACTCTCGTTTCTAGTTCTTATTGATCTTATATGAGTTGTTTGTCATATTTTGTGATTAATATATGATTGTGTGGCCAACAATTAGTTTGGTAACCTAGATGAAATTGGGAGATGAATTCTAGGTTTAGATCTGAATATGATGACATGCGTCTGGTTAATTCTTCTTAGGATTGAATTGTTGGGTTTGTGTATAGGATAGGAATATACCTATATGCCGTGTGCAACTTTTATGAGAGTTTGAACTTAATGAATCTATTCCAACTTATTTTGCATAGGAATATAGTAATTTAATTTGAATAGATAATTTTATCTAACTATCGGAAGAGGTTTGATAAATAACTTTGAGTTCTTAGTTAACAACTTATTTTGATCAATTAACTGGAAAAGAGTTAGAAAGATTTATACAAAGCATTAGGGGAAGTTGTAATCTTAATTTCATTTACCCGGTAAATTCAACCCTTGATTATTAAATTTAGGTTCAATTTTAAATTAGTCATTCCATAGTTCAATTCCAATTGTTTAAATAAAATTGAATTGATATAAAGTTAGTACTTGAAATTTATTAGTAATAATTCTCCATGAGAACGATACTCAACTTATCACTTTATTACTTGTTGATTGTGTATACTTGCACGTAAATTGTCAATATCAAATTCGGACAACAAGTTTTTGGCGCCGTTGTCGGAGAATTATTCTAGTAATTATTTCAATATTAATTTCAATCAATTTGATCTTAGTTTAAACTTATTTAATTTTCTATTTTAATTATTTTAATTTTTGTTTTAATTATTTTCGCAAGCATTCTTGAATTTTGTATACTAACACGATCTAAAGGTCAAGAGCTACTACCGCATGAAGACGAAATCGAGAGAAGGTGCTGAAACTTGCAAAAACAACATCAAGAAATAAACAACCAAGAAGCTATGGCTGAAGAAGAACAAAAATCGCTAAGGGATTATGCCATGCCACTTGTTACAGAAATACAATCGAGCATTCAAAGGCCCACAATTCAAGCAAACAGTTTTGAAATCAAGCCGAATACCATCCAAATGATTCAAAATTGAGTGCAATTTGGGGGTTTGCCTAATGACGACCCAAATGATCATTTGGTGAGTTTTTCTGGATATTTGTGACACGTTCAAATACAATGGAATTTCCGAAGATGCAATTAGACTCTGACTTTTCCCTTTCACACTTCGTGATAAGGTGAAGAGTTGGTTGCATTCATTACCGCCAGGTTTTTTTTACCACATGGACAGATTTAGCTAAAAATTCTTAGCTAAATTATTTCCACCAGCTAGAACTACAAGGATGAGGAACGACATCACATCATTCACACAACATGATTCTGAGACTCTTTATGAAGGTTGGGAGCGATTCAAAGACTTACTACGAAAATGTCCTCACTATGGTATTCCTAAGTGGTTGCAAGTTCAGACATTCTACAATGGGTTGTTTAGTGCTACCCAGACTAATATCGATGCAGCTACAGGTGGGGCATTAATGGGGAAAAATTTTGATGAATCTTAGGAGTTGTTGGAGACGATGGCTGCTAACAATTATCAGTGGCCCTCTGCAAGAATCAATCAGCCAAAGGTAGCAAAAGTTTATGAAGTAGATGTAGTTACTGCATTAGCTGCACAGGTTGCTACATTGACAAAGAAGATTGATGCTTTAGGGGTGCAACCTATTCAAAGTGTGGCAGTCATTTATGAATTGTGTGTTGGGAACCATCCGAGCAATCAATGTGTAATTAGTTCTGAGTCGGTACAATACATTGGTAACCACAACAGGCAGTAATATAGCAATATTTTCAACAATTACAACCCTGGTTGGAGGAATCATCTAGGCTTTTCATGGAGTAATAATCAAGCCCAACCTTCTGCTCCAACACAATTATACCCACCAGGCTTCCAAAATCAAGCTCACCATAACAGGAAAAGAAGTCCAATTTGGATGAGCTGCTTTCTAGGTACATAGCACAGAGTGAGACAAGGATGAATAGTATAGATGTATCAATCCAAAACCTGGAAAATGCTAATGCCATTAACAACCAACCTCAAGGCACGTTACCTAGTGATATGGAGATCAATCCTAATAGGGAAGGTAAGGAGCACTGCAATGCTATTACATTAAGAAGTAGAAAAGAGTTACCTGAGGTTGTTGGTGTAACTCCAAAACAATCACATGGAGATGATAGTGAGGGTGAAGAAAAAGATAGCAAGAATGTGGAACATGAAAAGAAAGAAGAGGAACTAGTTGCATGTTCTAATGGAGGTAATTTGAGACCTATTATGCCTCCCGTGTCGTTTTCACAACGTTTGCAGAAACAGAAATGGGATAAGGAGTTCTCTAAATTCATGGAAGTGTTTAAGAAGCTCCAAATAAATATCCCTTTCGCAGAAGCAGTGGAGAATATGCCTAACTATGTGAAATTTTTTAAGGAAATTTTGTCAAAAAAGAGAAAAATATGTGATTTTGAGACTGTGGCACTTACGAAGGAGTGCAGCGCTATTCTTCAAAAGAAGCTACCACCAAATCTCAAAGATCCGGGTAGCTTTACTATTCCATGCACAATAGGCAGCCAATTTTTTGGAAAAATATTGTGTGACTTGGGAGCTAATATCAACTTGATGTCACTCTCAATTTATCAGCAATTGGGTTTGAATGAAGCGAAGTCGACAAATGTTACATTGCAGCTTGCAAATAGATCACTCACTTAGCCGAGGGGCATAGTTGAGGACGTTCTAGTTAAAGTAGATAAGTTCATTTTTCCAGCTGATTTCATAGTCTTGGATTGTGAGAAAGATAGGGAAATACCTATTATTCTTGGGCGACTATTCTTAGCAACGGAAAGAACAATTATTGATATACAAAAATATGAGCTAACTATGCGAGTCCAAGATCAAGAGGTGACATTCAAAGTATTTAAAACTATGAAATTGCCAAAGGAAGTAGAAGAATATTTTTGGGTTGATTTGGTGGAAGATGCCGTGAATTGGGTATTCATAGGAAGTTGTATTTTAGTTTCTCTTGAGAATGTCAAGCTATATATAGAGGAGGTGTTCCCACATGGGGTAGTCAAAGTTGAGGAAGCCAATTTGAAAAGAACTTTCAAGGTGAACGGGTAGAGACTAAAGTAATATTGGGGTGACAACATTGATCATGAAAAGACCTCAATTACCCTTGCCAACTTGGGATGAAATAGGAAGTAGTCAGGCTGAAGACTATAAAACAAGCGCTAATTGGGAGGCAACCCAAATTTTAATTTCTAAGTTTTATTTTAATTTACTTTTTTATAAGAAATAATGTAGTTAGTTAGTTAGTTAGTACATTTTAATTGGTATGTCAATTGCTTGCAGGTCCCAAGGATTGAACATAAAATTAGAGCACACACAAAGCCTTACTAGGAGCCAAGAACAGTCCACCTATGTTTCCCAAATACACTCCCGACTCAGCAGACGATGAAGAAGCTGATGATAATGATGCCACCTAGCGAAGTCTCAGGGAAGTCCTCTGTCCTAATTTTTCCTACTTTATACATTGAGAACAATGTTTAGTTTAAGTTTGGGGGTGTTTTCTTGTTTGCATTTGCATTATTAGGTATGCATTTAGATAACATGTTTTAAAACGACTTGAGCAATGAGTTGATTGAATTTGGTCATGGCCAGTGATGAATGGAATTAATTGTCAATTTAAGAAAAATTGATGAACATGTTAAGTCTGTAGTTTGACATATTAGTTGGTTTTACACTGTTTGTGATCTTTTCATTCATGAACACATATCTATCTGTTTGGTTAGTTATTATTTATAGAATTTATTTTGTTAAATGCTTATGAGAGATATCATTGAAACTTTAGAAAACTTATTTAAGCATCATTCAAAGCAAATTGAGGTATTCATATAAGTTTGGGGAAAATATTGGTTATGATAGGTTAGTTTAAAAGAAAAAAAAAAGAGAGAAAAAGAGTGTTTGAACATTATTTTGATTTGATCTTTCATGAGTTAGATGAATAAAAAAAAAAGAAAATATAGGAAAACAAAAAATCAAGAGAGGGACATGTGGTGAGTAGAGATAGAGCGTAAAACGCACTCACTCATAAACACATGTTGAGAACGAGATGGAGCGTAAAATGCACTCGTTCAAGAAAAGACGAGATGGAGCATAAAACGCACTCGCTCAATAGAAGGTGAGATGGAGCATAAAATGCACTCACCAAAAGAAAAAAAAAAACAAAAAGAGAGTGATAGAAAAAAAAAATCTATAGACCTTCTATTTATATGTTTGCCCTAATGAGTAGAGGTTGATGTGAAACATAAGTTTATAGAGTTGATATTGAGTATCTCCTATGAAGTATTTGATTACGTAAATGTATTTGGGTGATGACTAGCTTGATAGTCCGGATATGTCCATGTAGTTAAAGGGTCATGAGCGGAGGTAAAATTAAGGAGTATGTTGAATTGATAGACTTTGCACTGTTTTGAAATTACCCGTGAATTATTATTTGTAGTAACTTTTTGGGGCCATTGTTCAGATTTATATTAACCCATTGTTTGATTAGTTGGTTGTTAGTATTATTTTTTTTCTTTATAGTTTTTGTTCTTAGTATTTTGCTTGAGGACAAGCAAAGATTCACGTTTGGAGGTGTTTGATGAGTGGATTTTATACCTACAAATTGAGTACTATCGGCTTAATAAAATTGCAAGTTTTTAATTATTTTATATTTATTTTTATTTGTTTTGTGTGTTTTGATGTTATTTTGTAGGGATGATCATTTGGAAGGAATCATGATCAATTGGGAAGAAACAAGGTCAATTTGGAGCCAAAATGGGAAATTTTTGGAATAGGACAACAAAGGGCATTTTAGGCCTGCAGAGGGGAGCACGCCTAGGCGCCAACATTCTGTCCATGCAGCGCTTTTTCAGCGCCTTTCAAGCGTCTAGGTGCTTGTGTTGGTCCGTGACGCGAATTTTGACTTGTTTTGACCCGAAATTGGACTCTAAAACTACATATATGCTAGGGTTTGTGTGGGGATAGGAGATTCTGACTTTTGGGGGCTGAAAACATTGGAGAAAAGTCAAGGAATTAGAAGAAAATTGAAGACAATAATCGAAGGAATCGACACGAAGAAGATTGGACTTGAAGGCTAGAGAAGGATTGAAGATTGCAACTAAGTTTTCATTCTTTTCTCTTACTTTTAATTCTTAATTTTCTAACATGTTGTTTAATATGAGAATAATGTTTTTCAATTACATTATGAACTAAATTTTTATTAAGATTGCAACGGAACTTATATCTAGTTAAATTAATCTACTCTCGTTTCTAGTTCCTATTGATCTTATATGAATTGTTTGTCATATTTTGTGCTTAATATATGATTGTGTGGCCAACAATTAGTTTGATAACCTAGATGAAATTGGGAGATGAATTCTAGGTTTAGATCTGAATATGATGATATGTGTCTGGTTAATTCTTCTTAGGATTGAATTGCTGGGTTTTTCTATAGGATAAGAATATACTTATATGTCGTGTGTAACTTTTATGAGAGTTTGAACTTAATGAATCTATTCCAACTTATTTTGCATAAAAATATAGTAATTTAATTGGGATAGATAATTTTATCTAACTATCGGAAGAGGTTTGATAAATAGCTTTCAGTTTTCAGTTAACAACTTATTTTGATCAATTAACTGAAAAAAGAGTTAGAAAGATTTATATGGAGCATTATGGGAAGTTGTAATCTTAAGTTCTTTTACCCGATAAATTCAACCCTTGATTATTAAATTTAGGTTCAGTTTTAAATTAGTCATTCCATAGTTCAATTCCAATTGTTTAAATAAAATTGAATTGATATAAAGTTAGTATTTGAAATTTATTAGTAATAATTCTCCATGAGAATGATACTCTACTTATCACTTTATTACTTGTTGATCGTGTATACTAGCACATAAATTGTCAATACCAAATTCGGACAACAGTCATTCCTGTGGAGATCAAGGTACACTCTCTAAGGGTCCAGCACCACAACCCCATCACCAACGAGGAAGGACTCTGCATCAACCTCGACCTGGTGGAGGAGGCAAGGGAGATGGCTGTGGTCCGCAACGTGGAGTACAAACAATGTATGGCGAGGTATTACAATTCGAGGGTTAAGCCTCGTTCTTTACAACCAGGGGACTTGGTTCTCAAGAAATTGATCCTCACCACAAGGGATGCACGCGAAGGGAAACTGGGACTAAATTGGGAAGGACCCTATCTCATAATAGAGGTGGTGAGGCCAGGCACCTACAGGATCCAGAATTCTATGGGGAAAGTCTTGAAGAGGTATTACCAATGACACCTTGAGAGAATCAAAGTAGTAGAAGTTGGGATTTGATTTTATTTTTTGGGGTTTATTACCCAATATTTAATGTATTTTTTTGGAAATTATTACCCAATATTGTTTTATATAAGCAATAGATCAATAAAATTTTATACGTTTTTACTCCAAAAAAGATCTTTTGCATTTCATTTCAAAGGAGTATCAGTACAAAAGTGAGGCTATAAGCTGCCTTTCTTTAAAAAAAAGAATATCAAAAGTCCTAAACACTCTAACTGTTCTCACGGTTGTCCTCCACGTCATCCTTAGTATCATCAGAGCCCCCCTCACTATCATTAGTAGGCACGAAACCTGAGAAGTCAATGTCAGGGAAAGCAGCAGAGATCTTCCCTCGAAGCTCCTCGAAACCATCAATGAAAGCATCTGCAAGGCCATTCTCCAAGTCTTCCTCAGCATGGGAAGCTCTCTCCTAAGCGGCCTTCAACTCTGCTTCCTCAGCAGCCCCTCTGAGCATGGCCCTCCCATGGGCCTCTACAAGCTCAGCCTCCCTGAGCGCGTTTCTCTTGTGGGTCGCCAGAAGCTCAGCCTCAAGCTTAGTTGTCCGCTCACGGGCTTTAATAAGCTTATCCTCCCTGAGCGCGTCCCTCTCACAGGTCATCAAAAACTCAGACTCAAGCTTGGATGCCCTCTCATGAGCTGCCACAAGCTCATCCCGGGAAGTACTACCAGCTGCCTCGAACTCGACAATCCTCCTCTGAGCAATAAGAAGCTCCCTTTGCACAATGTCAAAATCCAGCTTCAGCTTGTAATGATTATAGGCCTTTGAAATCAAACAAATGGATGAAGTCGAAACCTGAAAAAGGTAAAAGGTGGAAACGTGACAAAAGAAGTAAGAAGGAAGTGGAGAAAGGGAAATAACGGACCTTTACCTGAGCCAGGCCTTCCAAATATGTGTTGACAATCCTCTCAGTGCCAGGAGTACTAAGTTGACAAACTTCAGGTGCGAACACAAACCTCCCAAGTTTTTCTCTGATGACTGGCGGTCTGCCCATCATGGGACCAAGCCAAGTTGGTCCTCTTGCGGAGGTTCCCGCATGAGGAGGGGACAAAGGAGGAGCAGAAAGTGTGCCTGGCAAGGAAGACTCTGGAGTAGCAACTGAAGAAGTCACTGGCTGAGAAGGTACCACCGTAGGAGTCACTTTGGGGGCATCACCCGTCCTCGCCACCTTGGAAGAAGGAGGGATCCTGCTATAATAGCAAGACACTACCACCCTTTTACTTGCTGCGAAGACAATAAAGTGTTAGGGAGGTGAAAAATACCAAGGGAAAGAGAAAATTAAAGGAGGAAACCAACTCACCCTTTTTCTTTGAAGAGGAGCCACTAGATTTCGGAGAGGGAGCAACGGCCCTAACATCCTTGGGCAAAAGAGCTCCCAAATCTTTGTAAGGGCAAGCCTTAACGGCCTCCAACTTCCACTCCTGGTCTTGAGAAAGCACAGACATGTCTACAAGGGAATGAAGAGCACACATACATATAAAAAAAAAACAAATGTGAAGTGTACCGGGTTTTCTTACAGCACCCCACAGTGTTGGCACCAAAAGCTCTGTCGGCTTCTGCAGCTCACTCTCCACCAACAAAGAAGAAGCAAGATTTACAGCCGTAACAATTGGAGCGTAGTCCCATGAGCACCGTACCACTTCTTGTGGTAAAATAATACCACCCCCTATTTGGTGCGGGTGTTTCTCTCAAATTGTAAGCTACGTGGAACTCCACAGGGGAAGCATCTTCATGATGCACTCTCCTCCATAATGCAAGAAAGCCTAGCAGAACTCTCCAACCATTAGGCACTAATCGCCTTGGAGTCAAGGAAAAATAATGCAAAATGCGGCAAATGGGAGGGGACATGGGAAATCTTAGCCTAGCCTCAAACATCTCCTTGTAAACATCAATATCACCAGAGGAGGCGTCGCAAACAAACTCACCGATCTCAGCCCGGTGACACAGTACAGTCAGAGGAATACGATAAGCAAAAACAAGCCTCAAGATATCTTCATCTAAATTGAAATAACTGGAAAGGGTACTCACCTTAGACCCATCGTCATCAAGTCCCAGTTTGCCTTTGCGCTTCTTCTTTCGGGCCATAAGAAGTGGCCTGATCTATCGTCTTAAGGGATTTGGCTTTGAGAAGTCATACTTGGAAGAGTCAGATCGTGATCACCAAAAGTGGCACCCAGAGTTTCCTTGTCGCCTATAGTGTTTAGCCCAACACCTGGAAGGGTGCCTGACACTCTATGCTCTCCCAAACGAGATAACCCAACACCTGGAGAGGTGCCTGACCACTTCTGCTCGCCCAAACAGAGTAGCCCAGCTCTGCCTGGGGCTCCAAAGTTGCACAAAACAGCTCCAAAGTCGGTCGGATCAACACCTACAGTGGTGCTCAGATCTGCCCTTGCGCCCAGGCTGCTGCCCAGTCTGCCTGCCTGCGGGTCTGCGCTGTCCAGCCCGCCAGTCTGCACACACAAGCTGCCTAGTCCGCCTGCCTACACGATTGCGCCGTCCAGCCCCCTATCTGCGCGCCCAAGCTATCCAGTTTTCCTTTGCGCTTATTCTTTCGGGGCCATAAGGAGTGGCCTGAGCTATCGTCTTGAGGGATTTGACTTTGAGAAGTCATACTTGGAGAATCAGATCGTGATCACCAAAAGCAGCACCCAAAGTTTTCTTGCCGCCTGCAATGTTTAGCCCAACTCCTGGAGGGGTGTCTAACGCTATATGCTCTCCCAAATGAGACAGCCTAGCACCTAGAGAGGTGTCTAACCACCTTTGCTCGCCCAAATGGGGCAGCCCAACACTGTCTAGTGCTCTAAAGTTGCACAAAACAGCTCTAATGGCGCGCGGATCAACACCTAAAGTGGCGCCCAGATATGTCCGTGCGCCCAAGCTACTGCCTAGTTCCCCTGCTGCGCGCCTGCTGGCCTGGGCAGCCCCATTTTTTGCCTACGCGCGGCTGTCCAGCCCGCCAGAATGCACACACAAGCTGCCCAGTTCATCTGTCTGCGCACCTGCGATGTCCAACCCGCCAATCTGCGCACACAAGCTGCCCAGTCCGCCTGCCTGCGCTCTCCAGCCCCCCTCCCCCCGTCTGCATGCCCAAGCTGTCCAGTCTGCCTGTCTGCGCGCCTATGCGGTCCAGCCTGCTTGTTTGCAGGCCTGAGTTGTCCAGCCTACCTATTTGCGCGTCCAAGCTGTCCAGGACAACTTTTTTGGCACCCAAGTTATCTAGGACAGCACTTCCAGCACTTGGGCAACCCCCTGCACTCCTCCTAAAACAAGAAAACTCCGAAAATTTGCCATGTTCAGCGGCTAAAGTGGCGCCTACCACCTCCCTTCCTTCGATCTCCACCATTTCAATGGAATTTTGCACATCTCCCTCTTCAATCCACATTGTCCACTTGAATACTCCACTCAAAAGGAAGAAATCCCACCTATATATATATATATATATACACAAATGGGTATATATATATTATTAGAAGGATTCAAGAAGAACACTATTTTCCCCTCTCAAGTTTCAATGAAGTGGGTAGACCTTGGGTTTTCAAGGTCCTCAAGAATGGATGCTCAATCTCAAGGCAAGTGAAATGGGTAGAACTTGGGCTTTCAAGATTTTCAAGAATGGTTTTCAATCTCAAGGTGAGTGAAATGGGTAGAATGAAGAAGAAGACTATATTTATAGTCTAGGGTTTTTAAAGAGGGAAACCCAAATTGAAAATTATGAGCCCTCTTAAAAATCCTAGCAAAAGTGGGAAAGGCTTGAAGTGTGCACCAAAGCAAAAATGTATCACACAAGTGACGAATCATCAAGCAAAGGAAGTCTCTGCCACTTATAACTCAAGCTGCAATGCCTCCTCCTCCAAGTTTCTTTATACATAGGAGGCATTAGGGGGCAAATGATGGGTCAAGCCCAAATAACCCAATTTATGTGAAAAGTCCAAATCTCAATTGAGGAGCCCAACCTCATTAAAGATCCACCAAGCCCAACATATTCCAAGACCAGTCAGACTCTCTACTTAGCCACGTCATCAAAAGGGAGAGCTGGGGGTCTTACCTGCACCGCAGAAGGAAACGGTCCACCCTTACCTTATCTTTGATCGCATCTCATGGAAAGTTCCTCAACCACCTTGCCCATTGAGAAGAGGTCGTGAGCTCCACCGAAATAGTTCTTTCGTTGCTGAAAAATAGCCCCAACCTGTTAGGGGTCCATTATAAATTGCACGCCCCACCAACACTTGGGGGACATCACTTTTTATCTGAGCACGACTCTCAACTCTCCCTCAAAACTTATATTATCTTCTCCCTACATCTTTCAGTTAATAAAGTACCCGGCGGCCAGAGTCATTCAAGAGTGGACATAGGTCAAGTTGCCCGAACCACTATAAATTGTTTGTGTCTCTCCATCTCCTTATATTATTTCTTGTATTTATTATTCATACTTGACAGGTGGTGTGCAAAACTATTTTGTGCATCATCAATACCTTATTGTATTTAAGATTATCTAGGTCAATTAGGATAAAATGTAATATACAATGCTATAATATATTTTATAAAGCATATTAAAATTTCAAAAAAAATCAAGTTTTCACATAAAACTTAATACAGTCTGAAAAGTTTATAACGACTAAAAAATTATTTTAAACTATATATACATTATTTTTTATCTTAAAAATGAAAGGATTAAACATTTTGATGAAAATAAAATATAAACATATAGTCATAATATTATCGTTATAAATAAGGTGAATAATATTATATTGACGGAATTTTTAAAGGTTTTTTTGAATAATTTGTTAAAACTTATAATGTTGCATATATTTTTTAAAAGTAATATAATCAATGAAAAAGTTTCATAAAAATTGACATTTATACATAGGGAATATATAATTAAAAGTGATCTTAGATATAATTTGGAGATTTAAATGTATAAAGATATGATAATAATTTATATATTAAGTGTGGAATGAATGGTCTTTTTAATTCTTTATGAGGGGTAAAATAGTAAATCAAAAAATTTTCATGCCATAGTACTTTTATTAGTAGTATAGATTAACCTCGAACTTAATGTTAAACTTGTTTATTAAATGACTCAAACCTAAACAATGGCACTTAAGACTCGTGAACACATACATGTGTGTGTGTAATTTAATTATATTTTGTATATATAATCTATTATATATGCAATGTAACATATACATTATATATACACAGGTTGAGCTTGGTCATCAACATGAGAATGAAAATTAGTTTAAGCTCAAGCTCAGTTCTACCAACGCTGATGAACAAAAAAAGTTTATAAAATGATGTGACATAATCAAAGTTATTGAAGAATAAAGATTAGTCAAAGTTAATATGGGAGGTGCTAATTCAACCACCCATTCACATTGATTTGATTAAAAAAAAATTTCAGTAGATATTTTGAGAAATATAGCATTGTTGATTGATTTCATGGCACTTGTCTCTTGAACTATTCCTACAGTAAAATCCTCAAACACATATCTTTCCCTGGATATACAATCATTGCCCTCAGGTACATAACTATTTTTTTCAAGAATTTTTAAAATTGTTCTTCATTTTTGATATGTTTTGGATTTTTTGAAATTTCAGCATGATTGAATATTAGTTACAATTAAACATTTCAATTTGGTGTTTTTTTATTCTAAATAGCTTGAATTTTTTAGTCCGTTGTGTACTTATAGTTACTTCCTACTACAATTTCTCCTTTAATACCTTCACGATAATATTAAAAAAGAAAATATGTCGTATTTGTATTTGCTTCCTAGCTAGTCCCTTCATTAATTTTTTGAAACAGTCGTAAAGAAGTATTTCAAAAGAAAGTTTGAGTCGGAGTTTTCACTACTTAAAAAAAAGGTGTTAATAAATTTTTAAATATTATATATGATTTAAAAAATTTATATGCACCATTTACTTTAATAGTTACAAAGCCAAAAATTAAAACTTGTAGTTAGTGCCTACCTTCATTCCTTCCCCAAGAAGACTTCAAGGCTAATTGGTTTGACATAGAATAGATTTTTTCCTTCATTTTTTTCTCGTCCTAAATATCTACTTAACTAACTACTCTTCCGGTTCAAGATTCTCTCTAATATATATTTTTATCATTCCCATTCTTGGCAAATCAAGTCACCTACAATGTATTAATGAGGGATTCAGTTATATATAATGGGTCTCATAGATTTAGTATGTACTTTTTTTTAGGACAGTTAGATCTTGATCCAATGTCCCCTAATAAAAGAAGTTCACAATTCAATAAGAACCTAACAAATTTGAGTAATGCCAGATGGACTTAAAAACTAGACTTAAAAATTAAATTTGATAATCTCAACCATTGAATAGGTAGTGGGTCCCAATAAATGTTGGGACCCACAATAAAATCAATAATTTAGATTATCAAGTCTATTTTTTAAGTCTATGTAGTATTACTCAACAAATTTAGACATTAAACTCAAAAGGAAACTTCAATCTCATATTAATGAAGATGATACTGACATAAGGAAAGTATTTTCTGGTAATTTTTTTTGCTGTAGTGCAAAAATAGTAAAAGTAATGCAGTGATGTTCATGTGATAATTATAATTCCCTCCATTCAAAGTAGTCTGTAGCCAAAGACCACCATGACCAAACATCTTCTTTTTTTTTTTGAGTAACCAACACTCATTATGTAGATATGTTCTTTTTATTTTTTAGATGAAAACACACAAAAGAATACATGTATATTTTAAACACATTTTATTTAATATTATACTACCGTCATAAAAGCTTAAGAAAACCAACAAGCCCACGTTCAAGAACCACCTCCAAAAGGGCCTAACTTTTAGAGGAGTGGATAGAGACTTATCAATCAACTTGAACCTCTCATCACAACCGATATGATATTTCAATTTATTTATTTATTTTTATGAATACACACGAGACAAATTAAAGTTTTGTCTTAACAAGATTTGTCTCATTTAATAGGTAATATTGTTGATGTAATCTATCTCATTTATTGATCAATCTTACCAGAATGAATTTGATGGTGTAAATTAATGTGGTGCAGACTTATGGTGAAGAGCATATGAGATGATCAGTAACTGGTTATCTTAGGATCTGAACTTCAAGGCTCAAAAGAGGGAAGAATAGTACCAAAAAATGGGAAAATGGGGGATTGACACAATAGAATTATAGTGGTTCACCAGCTGAGGAGCTCGGTTAATCCACTCTTCAATGGAGATTCTTGGTCATTTTTCCTTTTCTTCTTATTCAGTTAATTTACAGGATAGAGTATCTGCTATTAGGATTCTCTCCTCACCTTGGGGGAGTTACATAATATTTATAGAGTTATTCCTAGTTCTGTGGAATCTGCACCGAGATCCTCGCTATTTACCCGAGGAACCCTCCTTGATCTTAGGAGAGGATCCTGGCTATTTAAGGATTTTGTGCCTTAAATATGGCTCTTTTCCACCTATAAGATTTCTATTGTCATCCAGCAGCTCCCTTATCCTTTCCATTGCTGGCATGTCTGAGGGGAGCTCTAGTTCTGATCCTCTGAGCTCTGCGCATCTTTCTTGACTGCTTGGTCTGACCTGTTTGTCCGACCTCCGCGTCTGAGCTCATAATTGGAATTTATTCTAAGTATCATCAGAATTAATTGAAACAAAATACATAATCCATAGGAGTTCTTATAGCGAAGGGGTTAAGCCTCCCTGAAGTAACTATAGAAGCTCTCATTCCCCTCTCTGTTGTTAGTACAGATGAGGCAGCCGGCATATCTTGACTTCTCTCTTTCCACTTTCTCTTTTCTCACCTCTTTTTATATGTTCTTATCTATTTCTGGGCTCTCAGGGTCATCTATAATGAAGCCAACCACAGCAGATCTCCAAGCCAAACTTTCCCAGATAAAGAAGACCAGAAGTAGTGATAAACGCAAGGCTGAGGTTAGATCAAGTAGCGAGGTTGCTCTTCCAACCAAGATACAGAAAACGGATGTGCCCCCCGATTCCTCTACTTCTACTCTGACCTCAACCATTCATCCTTCTTTTAACCTACAGGCCACAGAGTGTTCTTTTCCTACAGGGTCTCCACTTGTGCCCAGCAGGGTTCTCGAGCAAGGGCAAATCTCCCCAACCTTTTCTGAGGTCGATAAGGCCCTAGGAATGATTTCTCGGTTCTTGCCTACCCCCAGCTCTCCTGCAACCTCTGGGCAATTTCCCCCATCGCGCCTTGTGGACACCAATGTTGGGAAAGGAAAGATCCCCAAGGTGGAAAGTAACATGGGCTCCTTCTTTGACAATATTGAGCTTTCTGCCAGGGAAATTAGCTCCATTCTTCCTGAATCTGACATTCAAAGAGCTTCATCAATGCCACTTGAGACTTCAATAAGCTCAGCCCTTGATGGAGCGACTGTTGTAGATGTCTATCTCTCTCTTTCTTCTTTTCCTGCACGTTGTAATCTGGTGCTAACCTTCGTCTCATCTATTGTTGCTTTCAGTTAGCTCTCCACGTGAAGGGTTTGATGGAGAGGATTTGCTCTTTGGAAAGTTCAACCAAGGTCACAAAGGCCTTTGAGATCAAAGTTGCTGAGTTGTCTTGTAGCAACGAAGATCTTCGCATTCAAAATCAGGAGCTCCAGGAGTAGGTGGAGAAGCAAGCCTCATTTATTAAGGATTTGGAGGCAAGGAAAGAGAGAGCTGAAAACGCAGAGAAAAAAGCCAAAGAGGAGCTCGAGCTTAAGAACGATGCCTGGGTTAGAGCTAGTGAGGAAACTCTTGAGGCCCTACGTTCTTCAAGAATATGAAAAAGGAGTATGATAATGTAGTCGAAGCAAACGATGCCATTCACCAGGATCTTGAGGAAAAGAAGGCCATCATACTCTAGAGAGACGATACAATATCCCAGCTGAAGGAAGACATAGCCCAGCTAAAAGATGATGTATCTACGAAGTGGATCACTAGGTGGCTTGCCTTCCAAGACGTTGCTGAGAAAACATAACCCGATCTGAGCTTCAACTTTGACATCCCTGTTGAGGAGGAAGCGGAAGGAACTGCTACAGGGGACAAGAGTGAAGCCTTGGATCCTTCTAATGCTGAGCTTCCCGAAGCAGATACATTGCCTACCACTTCTACTATTACTCATTTGTCAGCTAACCTCGTTTCCCGGGCGCTGGCCTTTAGTTTGCCAACATCTAGTGTCGAGATCCTAGGGGTCTTGAGACTTCTTCCTATATGCCTACTTTGGATCCTTCAGGGGTTTCAACTACTGAGATACCAGAGGCTCCATCTTCTGACCTGCCAGACCTTCCTGCTACTGAGCTGCTAGACTTTACTGCTCCTGATTCAACTATTTAGGAATCTTCAAAAACTCTTTTTTTTGTATTTGCTTTACAGCTTTTTTGAAGTATAGCTTTTCTGAAGTATTGATGTAACTGTTTATCTTTTGAAGTGAATGTGAATATCCATTTTTACTGGGTTGTTCTGTGTTTCATGTTACTGAGAGCACTACTGAGCTCTTCCATTGGTCTACTCAATGAGTGCTGAACTTTCTTCCTTTCATAGTACTACTGAGCTCTTCCATTGGTCTACTCAACGAGTACTGAACTCTCTTCCTTTGATTTACGCCATCCATCCCTTGCCCCTTTTTGCTTTGAGGAGTACTGAGGTCTTCTTAAAACAAATCTGTTGAAATTGTGAGCCTAAAGGAACTACTGGCCCACTGAGCTCCTTTCAGAGGAAGGGAACTGAGGTCTAACCTTTGGAGATTTTCATACTTGTGTTTGTTGGATTTGGCGAAGAGAGTGTGTAACTTGATGCTGAGGTCCATCACAAGTGCATCCGTGAGAGCTTTGATGGGGGGACAAGCTTGATAAATACCAGTCCCATTTTAGCCAGTATACCTAAGAGAGATGTAAATTTGTTAGTCTTATGGAGATCTGGAGGTCCATGCATCCATTCGAACTAGATTTGAGCCCATAGGTATCTGAGAAGTAGGGAGCTGCCTTGGAAGGTCCATGCAACCATACGAGCTGAGTTTAGTTCATAGGCATTTGAAAAGTTGAGAGCTCAGAAAGTCTACCAGGATTGCCAAGTTCTATCATGAACTCAAAGTTAATCTCTCAAGTTATATTGCATCTTATTGTACTGGGCTTCTGTTGGATTGCCGAGGGCTGCTAACGCTTGAGATGGATGAGGAGTATCAAGGAAACGTTAAGACAACTGGGTCCAAGTTTTTTTGGATGTTGACCTTATGGGAACATTCGATTAGAATCTCCCCTTTTTTTTATGCACTTCCCTAACTGCTTTTCAAAAAGTGTAACCACCTTCTTAAATTGGAAAAACCCAAAGGTCCGTCGACTTTGGTTCTCGTGTTCTCTTTGATTGCATTAAAGCTTGGTGTCCCTACGGTTTTGCTATATCTTTTGGGATCCTCCTTCTTCTTCAGAGTCTTTTTTTGATTCTTGAGGTTTACCATTTGTCTGTTTCTTCTCCTTCTTTACCTTCTCTGAATCTCTCGATGGCTGTCCCAATCTCGCCCCTGCTTAGGGAACGAAGCTCCTATGAAATTGAGTGAGAGTGGCAAATCCGCTACTTCACTCCTTCGTCAATATCATCCTCAAATTTAGATGGGATAAAGAAGAAGTTCTTTCTTGACGTAGAATTGGCCTCTGCGGGCCCCGTCTCCTGACGAGCCCTCCAAGTATCTTCCTCAAATGGAGACTTGTTTCTTTGAGGGGGCTTTGGACATGGGGTTGTGTCTACCCATTCACCCTGCTGTTGGTTACATCTTGGCTTACTGCAGTTTGTGTCCTTCTCATCTTTCTCCCAAATGATGGGCTACCATAATCAGCTTCTTCCTATTCTGGCGCTTGTGAGGTGATGGCAGGTTTCCCACTGTAGGAGAATTCTTTTACTTTATTAACCTTGAAGAGGATGAGGTCCCATGTTTTATTTGTTTTTGATGGAGGCACTTCAAGCTGCGCCGTCTAGTGCTTGACCTTCCTTCTCCACCTGAGGGGTGGATCACCACTTCTTTTATGTTTCTTGGGGATGCTTGGAGGTCTGTTGAGCTGCATTATAGAGAGTGCAGGGTTCCTAGGTCCTGGAAGAACTATTCTTACTCAGGTAAATATCTTGAGTGTCTTTACTTGTCCAGGTCTCCTAATGTCGTTTCCTAATTGTTAGATTTGCCCTGGTTAGTAGGTCCCCCTGAATTGGACTTGTTAGAGGAGATGCAAATAGAACAGATGATCGATGTCGAGCCTATGCCCTACTTTGAGCTAGTGACATCAGGCAACTTATTTCTGTTCAGTGCTGCAGGAGCTGCTATGGACTTAGTTTCTTACCCAGACTCTGTTAATTCATGTCCTTCCGAATCTAATGAGGACAAGGATGTTGGTACATCCTCTAGGAAACGCAAGAAGAGTGGCCCTACCAGCGATTCCTCATCTTCATCTGGTTTTTCACTGGCTACAATTCTATTCTCTTCAGCCGGGCAGAAACTTATAAATCTTCTGACCGAGGCCCAGAAGGAGAAGGATAAGCTAAAAGAAGAAAACATATGCCTGAAGGAGGAAGTTGCTGAGCTCCGGGGACGCCTCAAGGGTGATTAAGAACTGGGAATGTTTCTTGTCATCTTTTTGTTTTCTTTGATTGTATTGTTACTGGATTTTTGAGCCTTTGTTTTATCTGATGGTTACATTCTCCTCCGTTGATTGCCAAGCTTGTAATTTTGCTTTGAATTTTGTCGTATGCTTCTATCCTTGAGCTACTAGGCTTGTTTTTATGAACTAATGAGTTCATCGCGAACTATCAAGTTCGCTTTATGAACTGAAGAGTTCATCATGAGCTATTGAGCTCTTTTTATGAACTGAGGAGTTCATCATAAGCTATTAAGCTCTCTTTATGAACTGAAGAGTTCATCGTGAGCTATTAAGCTCTTTTTATGAACTGAAGAGTTCATCGTGAGCTATTAAGCTCTTTTTATGAGCTGAAGAGTTAATCATGAGTTATCGAGCTCTCTTTATGAACTGAAGAGCTCATCTTGAGCTATTAAGCTCTCTTTGTAAACTGAAGAATTCATCGTGAGCTATTAAGCTCTTTTCATGCAATCTCGCAGGGATGAATCAATGACTTGCAATTTTATTGAGAATAATCAAATTACAAAATTAGCTTACTGAAAAAATCTCTTGAGCTGTTCTGTATTCCAGAAGTGAGGGAGGATTTTCCCTTCCTCCGTTTATAACTCATAGTTCCCCAGTTTGATCACCTGCAAGATGATATAGGGACCTTCCCAATTAGGCTCCAACTTCCCATGAGTGGGGTCCTTGCTTACTAACAATAATTTTCTAAGTACCAGGTCTCCCACCTTGAAGCTCCTGTGTCTGACCTTTCTATCATAGTACCTGGCCGTCTTCCTCTGGTAATTCCTGATACGATGCAGAGCTGCCTCTCTTTTCTCTTCTAAGAGATCCAAACTCAATAGAAGCGACTCATCATTGAGCCCATCATCTGTGAGTTCAGTTCTGGGGGATGGAACCCAATTTCGACAAGCACCACTGCTTTAGTTCTGACGGCCAAGGCAAACGGTGTTTCTTGAGTAGCTGACCTGACAGTTGTTCTGTAGGCCCATAACAGTTCTGGGAGGTGTTCTACCCATTTCCCCTTCAGACCTTCTCGCTTGGTCTTCAGAGCCGCTTTTATGGTTCTAATGGTGACCTCCGCTTGCCCGTTAGACTATGGATGAGCTGGAGCTGAGAAGTAATTCTTAATTTCGAGCTCAGCATAGAAGTTTTTAAACTTTGAATTGTCGAATTGCTTCCCGTTGTTAGAGACGATTGCCCTGGGAATACCAAACCTATAGATTATGAATTTCCAGGTAAAGGTCTGGACTTTCTGTTCAATAATTATTGCCAAATGCTCTACTTTTGCCTATTTGGTGAAGTAGACTACCCCGATGATGGCGAACTTGCACTGTCCTACACCGGTAGGAAGGGGTCCCAGTATGTCTCGACCCCATTGCTGGAAGGGCCATGGACTAATTACCGAGGTTAAGAGCTCTGGTAGACAATGGGGGATGTTGGCGTGTATTTGGCAAATCTTGCACTTTTTGACCAAATCTGTAGTATCTTTGAGCATTGTGGGCCAATAATACCCCTGCCGTAACACCTTTCATGCTAGGGCTCGAGCTCCGATGTGGTTGCCACAGACACCCTCATGGACTTCTCTGAGTATGTAATTGGCGTCTTCACCCCCTACGCATTTAAGGAGAGGTGTTGAGAAACCTCACTTGTACAAGTTTCCCTGCAAGATAAAAAACCTGACAGACCTGATTCTTAGTTTTATAGCTTCTTTGGGATCTTCTGGCAAAGTTCCATGTTTAAGATACCCTAGGATGAGGTCCGTCCAGCTCGGTGGGATTTGCACAGACAATACTTCTTCGTCCTCAATACATACAGACGATTCTACTAGGTGCTCCACTGGAACTAGCCTGTCCAAGTTTTCCTGTGAAGCTGTTGCTAATCTTACCAATGCATGCTCGCGAGTTCTCAGTTCTCGGGACATGTCTAATCTTGACTTGCACGAACTTCTTAATCAACTCTTGTACCTTTCTGAGGTAAAGGATCATTTTCTCGCCTTTAGCTTCATAAGTCTCCTCTATCTGTTTTACTACTAGCTGGGAGTCATTATAGATCTCCAACTGTTCTGCCTCCATCGAGTGAGCAAGATTAAGTTCGATAATGACAGCTTCATACTCTGCCTTATTGTTTGATGCTTTAAACTCAAATCTGAGGACGTATTGACGTCTATTCCATCTGGAGAGGTTAGTATCAGGCCTGCGTCGCTTCCTTGAGCATTGGCAGTTCCATCTATAGAAAGCTTCCATGTGGAGAGGTCAGGCACTAGCCGTGTTGCTTCCATAGATACTGGCGTTGTAAATTTTGTGATGAAATCTGCCAAAATTTGCCCTTTGATCATAGTTCTGGACTTAAATCTGATGTCGAACTCACTAAACTCTATGGCCCACTTTATCAGCCTCCTCGAGGACTCTGGTTTATGCAGCACTGCTTCATTGGCTGTTCTGTTGGGACCTCGATAGTATGAGCCTGGAAATATGGTCTGAGTCTCCTAGCCGTAGTCACTAATGCTAAAGCAAGCTTTTCCATTTTTGGATACCTCTCCTCGACCCCCCCTCAGAGCTCTGCTACAGTAGGTAA
>CAUOFW020001976.1:0-62148 GCA_963454935.2 Ilex paraguariensis
ATATTCATTAATATACGTGGTCTTATGCAAAAATAGCCAGTCTATTTCATAAGTACAGATAACACATACGATCATACTGACTGTTGTCTTGATCTATAAATACAATGAAAATGAAGGACAAGCTATATGATATGAGTAATGCATAATGGTCTTTTGCCCAACGCAAACGTTGCTGGGCAGTTGACTCCATCAAATACTTGACCAAATTATGGATTATTTGTGTTTAATTTATTGTTTAATATTTATAGTCATTGTATTGACGAACTCGGTATTTATTGAAATTTATAATTAATTTAATTAACACTGCTATGTTGACTAATATTTTTTATCAAATTTTTCACCTCAAGTGATGTAATATATTTTTACTATCAAATAAGTGGGTTCTATTAATATTTAACAATAGAAATTATATCATATTATTAGAGAAAAAAAATTTGATAAACATAATATTACTGTTAACTTAATAATTATGATGAATTAGATCAATAAATTATATTAAAAAATTAAATCTAAATAACATTATTAAATTTCGCTGGCCCTGCTTTGCATTAAAAAACTATTGTTGCAGTCCACACAAGTCTTTGCAAAACAGATGCTAAACATCCTTTACTTGATTTTTTTATTTGTTGATTTGGTCAGGAACAGCCTACTTGATTGTAATCGTTATATTTATTTTAATTTAGGGTGTTTAGCGTTTGAAATATTTGGAAATTTCTCTACCACAGGCTTTTGCTTTAAAGTCTACCCAATAAGGCAGAATATAGTTTTCAGTACAGCTGCCTTTTGTCGGAATATAAATAACAAATAGAATTTTAGTTTGAAGCCAAGCCAATCACGATAAACAAATCGCTTCTGATGGGCCCGACTCAAGGCCCAACTCAGGTTGTTGGTCCAACTTGAATAAATGATTCACTAGACAAAATTCAATGAATCAAGTTTAAAAGAAATTCATGTTCAGTCAAGCTCATCAAGGATCCGAGGGTTTTGTCATCAAGGAGTAGGTCGCGTCATCTTAAGAGTCTCATCCAAGCCACCTTGGAGTAAGCGTCATCCCAAGAGGCTCATCCAAGCTCCCTTGAAATAAGCGTCATCCCAAAAGTCTCATCCAAGCCACATTAGAGTAAACGTCATCCCAAGAGTCTTATCGAAGCCACCTTGGAGTATGGATCGAAGAAGTCAACCACGTCATCCTAAGACCCGGTCTTGAGGAGAGCTCCGCAACTGCCTCATCCGTTGCGAAGATGACGCCACCTCCACCATTAACCTTTTAATTACTGATAAACTACCTCAATCTGTTAGGAAGCGATTATAAAATATAAGCCCCGCCTAAACATATGGGGCATCTATGACGGACATGATTCCCACATCTCTCACATCTTGAATCTGGCATCTTATCTCATACCTGACTCATCTGAGCTCTCATTACTCTCACCTGAGCTCTCGGCACTCCTACAACAATAAAACACTCCGACAACCAAAGTCCTTCAAAGTGGAGTAGGTTACCTTGACCGAACCACGTTATATCTGTGTGTTGCTTGTGTTAGCTCTCTCCTTATTTGTTATTGCATTAATTACTTGACAGGTGGTATGCAAAATCAATTTGTGCATCATTAGTTTTGGTGCCGTCTGTGGGAATGACAAAGTTTTCACTCAACCATCCTTTTTTTGTATCTATGAAAATCATCACTAAATCCATGAATCAGCTTGAGGATAATCCACCACGAGAGGAAGATGCTGCTCCTCTACCAGCCAATCATCTTCCAAACCCACAGCTGGAAACGATACAGCAGCTAGTAACCCAGAATCAGCAGATCCTATAATTGATGCTTGTTGGACAAGGAGGTGCATAGCCAGGAGAGTATCAAACCAGCGGAGCTCCTTGCCCAGGGCACCAAGGAAGTTGCAAGGACTTGAAACCCCTCATCATCACCATAGAGCAGCTCCTCCTCCTCCTCCAACTCCCACTTCCCATGTTGGAGACTTTCCTTTTCCAGGAGGATGAGGGGAAAAATCAAAGTGTGGACCATAATAGCCACTTTCATGATCCATCCAAAGGAGTCCACAATCATTGGGGTGAAAAAATCAAGGAAGTACATAAATCAACTAGGTGACGTCTTCAATGCCATGAATGTGCAAGGATTTGAAACTGTTGAGTACCTCGTAAGGCGCACTAACATGCCTTTTATAGCCGATGTGGTAAATTAGCCACTTCCTTAGAAATTCAGAATGTCATCGGTGGAAGCGTTTGATGGCACAAAAGGCCCACTGGATCACCTCGACACCTATAAATCCTTAAAGCAACTGCATAATGTTCCTAACGAAATCATGTGCAAAGTCTCTCTAATAACCCTAAAGGGATCTACCCGATAGTGGTTTGCCAAGCTCATCCTGGCCTCCATAGGCTCCTTCGCTGAACTAAACAGATCCTTTG
Organism: Ilex paraguariensis; assembly: GCA_963454935.2. Lineage (NCBI taxonomy): Eukaryota > Viridiplantae > Streptophyta > Magnoliopsida > Aquifoliales > Aquifoliaceae > Ilex > Ilex paraguariensis. The sequence goes on from CAUOFW020001976.1 coordinate 2,432, forward strand.
TGGCACATTTCACTGGTGGACGCTGCCATCAGAATCTTGTCACCCACATACTCAGCAAAAAATAGGACCTGGATGAAAGCCTGAGAAGTTACCTCACTCGTTTTAACGAGGTCCTCCACATTGAGGAGCCCGATGACAAGGTCACCATGATCGCTTTCTTGGGAAGCCTACGCTCATCTAGCTTTCTCTTCTCAATGATGAAGCACCTACCAAAGAGCATGACATAATTGTGGACAAATGCTCAGAAATACATAAATGCATGTCACCAAAGCCAGGCCAGGTGAGTCCTCGCCATCATCATCATCACATGTGCCTGACTCTGACAAAAGAAGCCACAAAGGCACCTGCATTAACATATTTTATGGCTGAGCTCACACCACTTTGAGGAGAGAGATCGTCAAGAAAACTCAGCGCCAGGCGCCAAGGGCCCATCAATGCTCCTACCTAGGCGCTCAACTCCTCAGGCACCAAGACTTAGGCACCTAGCTCCTCAAGCATCAGCCCTCAGGCGCCTAGCTCCTTAGGATCCAGGCCGCGGGCACCCAGCCCCTTAAGCACCAAGCCCTAGGCGCCCAGCACCTCAGGCGCTAGCCCTCAGAAGCCAACTTCTTAGGCCCCAAGCCCCAAGGTGCCCAGCTCATTTCCATTTATTGGAATGAGCCTCCTACTTGGTGACCCTCCCATGGCCTAACCCATAAATTTTGCCTCTACTCTCATGTGAATAGCCTCACAGTTAGCCTATCTCTAGCTTAGCGGCTCTCTACGCGGGTCGCCAAAAGCTTGGCCTATCTCTGCTTTGCTCTCAAGCAGGCAGCCTATGTCTCCAACTTAACAGCTCTTTCACGGATCGCCAAAAGCTTGGCCTATCTATGTTGTACTCTCAAGCAGGCAGTGGCTTTCTTACGAGTCGTAAAAGACTTGGTATATCTTTGCTCTACTCTTAAGCTGACAGTCTATGTCTCCAGTTTAATGACTCTCTCACAGGTCGCTAAAATCTTGACCTATCTATGCTCTACTTTCATGCGGGTAGCCTCACAGTTAGCCTACCTCTAGCTTAGTGACTCTCTCACGGGTCAGCAAAAGATCGGTCTCAAAAGATGCAGCTTAAACGACCCTCAAATTCTGCCTCTACTCTCATGTGGGCAGCCTCAAAATTAGCTTACCTTCAGCTTAGCAACTCTCTCACAGGTCGCCAAAAGCTCAATCTGAAGAAGTACAGTTCTCTCACAAGCAACCCTCAAATTTTGTCTTTACTCTCACGCAAGCAGCCTCTATTTCTCTACATCTTGAAGTGTCTGCATCTCTCTCCAAGTAATTATGTTGAATATTTTGATGTTGGAGTGACATTATTTTTTCCATCTGTAGGCACGCTCTTGAAACTCAAGTGGTTTGCAACCCGCGGGAGTACATTAGATTAAATGTCAACAATTTGGCCTCATTCTTTTTATCCATCCAACACCACCACCTCATTGTTGCAGCGCTGCCGCGTTTAACACCTAGCGCATACAAGACCTGTCTGCACTCCCAACACTAAGGATCTGACACTTGCTCTTGGGTACTAGCTCCCCTGATCCTGGCACCTAGCCTCTTGGTGCCCCTTCCTAGTGCCCAGCCTCCTGGCACCCCATCTTGGTGCAAGTGAAAAACAATAAAGGATGCGACAAACAAAGGAAGGTATGGGAAACCTTAGTTCTACCCGAAGCACCTCCTCATAAATAACAATATCCCTAGATGAGTCATCATAGGTAAGCTCATCCATTTCAGCTTGACGATATAGCATAGTGAGAAGAATGTTGTAATCCATAGAATATCAACATCAGTGTTGAGAGTATTGGAAATGGTACTTACTTTGGATTCGTCGCCATCAAGAGCTACCTTTCCTCGGTGTTTGTGAGGACAAAGAGAGACATTGTTTGGGTCACTACCAAGAAAATCTTGAGGGATCTGACTTCGTAGAGTTCTGCTTGAACGAACCATATCATCCACCACCTAACTAGAGTCATTGCCACCCAATGCACTAGTACCAACTCCTGGCTTCCCTTCCTTATAAACTTGCATAGTCCCATGCCCAGAATCCTTCGCTGCCATGCCTGGCTCACCTAGTGTTGACACCCCCACTGAGCACAGTGACGCTGATGCCACACTTGTCTGGCCGTGCCCAATGTCTTGCGACGCTGTCGCCATGCTCGCTCGTCCTCGCCCAGCCTCCAACGGTGCCAACTATGGCATGCCCTCTCCTCTGTGATTGGTGGTGGCTAAGGCGAACTCGCCATCCCATAGTGTCTTGCCCTCGATGCCAATCTGGCCCCTGCTTCGCTTACGCCTACTGCACATTTTGCCTCGTCGTTGCCCGCTGCCTTGCCAACGCCCACCAGGGACATCACCTTGTCGACGCCCTCTTGAGCTCATCCGCTGATGCCAACTACTTCAGCACCATCAGCCTCCTCTCTGATGTCAATGGCCTCTGGCTTTTCTCTTCCTTCATTCGATAACGGTCTTCAGTCACTTAACTCATTCATAGCAATTTATGTCCTATGGGCATTAACTGTATCAAGAAGGAAAAAAGGTCATCATTTAAAAGGAGTCTTCATCCACTAGAGTCCAAATTTAGCTAAATGCCCTCTTCTCCAAGTTTTATTGGACTCAGAGCATTAGGGGGCAAATGATGAGCCCCCAAGACCTAACTCAGGTTATGGGCCCAACTTGAATAAATGATCCACTAGAAAAAATCCAATGGGTCTAGCCTAAAAGAGATCCACGCCTAGTTAGGCTCATCATGGCTCCAAGGGCCCTGTCATCAAGGAGTAGGCGACGCCATCCCAAGAGCCTCATCCAAGCCACCTTGGAGTAAGTACCATCCCAAGAATCTCATCCAAAACACCTTGGAGTAAGTGTTATCCCAAGAGCCTCATCCAATCCACCTTGGAGTAAGAGTCATCTCAAGAGTCTCATCCAAGCCAACTTGGAGTAAGTGCTATTCCAAGAATCTCATCCAAGTCACCTTGGAGTAAGTGTCATTCTAAGAGTCTCATCTAAGCCACCTTGGAGTAAGCATCATCCCAAGAGTCTCATCTAAGCCACCCTGGAGTAAGCGTTATCCCAAGATCCTCATCCAAGCCACTTTGGAATAAGGAGTGAAGAAGTCAACCACGCCATCCTAAAACTCGATCTTGAGGAGAGCTCTGCAACTGTCTTATCCGTTGTGAAGATGACGCCACCTCCACCAAATTAGTCTTTTACTTACTGATAAACCGCCTTAATCTATTAAGAGAAGACTATAAAATGTAAGTCCCGCCTATACATAGGGGCCATCTATGACTGGCATGACTCCCACATCTCTCACATCTTGTATCTAGCACCTTATTTCACACCTGAATCGCTTGAGCGCTTCGCACTTCCACAACAATAAAACACCCTAGCAACCAAAGTCTTTCAAAGTAGAGTAGGTCACCGTGACCGAACCATTCTATATCTATGTGTTACTTTTGTTAGCTCTCTCCTTATTTGTTATTGCATTAATTACTTGACAGGTGGTGGGCAAAACTAATTTGTGCGTTATCAACTTCACTTGAATAGTCATGTGAATTTGCTCTTACTTGGACATGTCACCCACGTTTCTTGTTATATCAATGCCAATAATATGTGTTTAGCCCAAGTTTTTTTTTTTGGTAGATAATCACAATGGGGTTTTAATTCATCATATCTTACCCTAAATGTGATCTAATTATATTGTTGTCTTCATATAGTTTTGAATTTGAGCGTTTAAATAAGTTTTGCATTTTCAAACACAAAAAACAGAGAAAAAAGAAAAAGGAAAGAACGTGAAATTTAATTTGGTAATTCTTATTTCATGCATAAAATAAATATGCAGATAAATCAATCTATGTATTAATCAGAGATTATTATTACTGCACGGATGAATTCTTGTAATAAGTTGAGATAGCGATCTGTCGAATGATCCTGAGTCATGAACCATAAACAATCAAAGGATTAAGAAAGGGGCTGGGTGTGTACACAACTAATCCCCTCCGCAGCTCAAGTCAGTCGACATTATAGTCACAATGCACATTGTATTCTTCATTTGAGATTGCGTACTTTAGTCCGACATTTCGAGAGGTATTTATACATGGGTTTGCCATGATGGTCCTGTCCTTGAATCCCATTTTAGAGTTTAATGGCCTGTGCTCATCTTCCAACATAATGAGTGTCATCTTATCAAGTCTCATTAAGACTAGTCCTCACAAGCAATTAGATCCTCACTCGAAAACCATTGAGCATTCATGGGCCAATCCCCTGGTTATTAACTACTTAATATCAGTGCTTGGAACCTACGCCCGAGCTTTCATGAGGAGGAATAGACAGTCATCAGGCTTCCCCAAGGTCTTCACGTTGGCATGATGGTCATTAATGCCTCCTAATAATGTAATGAATGTCTCTATCAAACCACATAAGACCCACATTAATAAGCTGTCAGATTCTATTTAATGCTAGGTTTTGAGGGGCGTACTCGGCTCCATCTGACATAACTCCTCGGTGTCTCTTTCAAGCATGCTTTGCGCGTTATGATGACTGTTATTGCCCACGTGTCTACTTTTTATTGGTGAGTTGCATAATGTCTCGTTAATTACTCAATATTATTCACAAGAGACCGCCAAAGTTAACGACTCATCGTTTATTCTAAATAATGAAAAATAAATTTAATTTCCTCAAAGAGATACAAACTCAACACATTGAATAAGTACTAGGGGTGTCCATGGGCTAGGCCGATTTTAGGTAGTGTAGGTCCAAGCCCGTATCCAAGTGAGTTATCGAGCTGGCTGGGTCAACCTTTGAGTAGGGGTAGGTTACCGCAGCCCAAACAATGAGCATATTGGACGAGTCTGCTCATAAGTTTTTTTATATACAATTTTATTTAAAAATAATTAATATTTTTGTAACTTAATATTTGTATAAATTATATTTTTGAATCAAAAGTAGAGTCAAAATGGATAAAAATAAAATAATGAATAAATTTATTTTTTATTAGGGGATGAATTACATTCAATTGAATGAATACATCCCAATTTGTTTTACACCAATTCACTTATCTATCATTTAAATTAGTCTATGCTTTAAAACTTTTATGTTTAATACATTAAAAAAATAATACATCATTTATAGTATCTATATTTTTAAAATTTTAAATTTCGACATTGAGAGAGTTATTTCAAATTTAATAATCTAAAAATGTAATTTTTTTTCAAAGAAAGAGTGGGCGAGCTAGGCTTGGTGGGCTCTTGAGCCAGGTTATTAGGCCGGGCTTCAGGCAGAATAATAAATTTAGGAGCAAACCCAACCCTCTTTTTAAGGATATTCAATTCAGACTTAGACGATCAACTAGGGGTGCAACTCGGACGGGTTGGACAGTCAAACCTAGCCCAACCCTAGATGTATAATCTTCAACCCTAACCCTAACTCTAACCCTACCTCGGGTTGAGGGACTCAACCCAAGCACAGCCCGAGTTTAATTCGGGCGGATTCGGCTTAATGATTTCAAGTTGATATCGGGTTAATTTACGAGTTTAATTTGGGTTGAACCCAAATAAACTTGTTGTTCTAAATGTTTTAGACTAAACTTGATACATATATTACATAATATTCATCTAAATTAACAACCAACAACTTTAATCAAGTTTTTAACATAAAAATCATAATATTAATAACTCAATGTTTGAGATAATTCAACCACAACCATACATAATACAACTAAACACAACCAGAATCTTTGCACAAACATAAATTTCACTACTTAAGCAGACTCAGATACAAGTTTAGCCAGAGATTTAGCATTTGTCTCTGTCTCCCCCATTAGTGACATATATTGATTTATTGTGCCATAAAATCAAAGAACAGAAAAATGATCAATTTATGCAGCTAAAACTAAAATATTAGACTTGAACAAAATCAAAAAAAATAATTTTAGATTGATATACTTCCAAAGAGATTCTTAATGCATCTTTTGACTGTGAAAAAAAGGATCAAAAGAGGACAAAAAATTTAATGTCATAGCAGGTTGGAAAAGAGGCGTAGAAAATTGCATCTGAGAGTGAAAATAAACTTTGAAAAAATTGCATATGAGAGTGAAAAGAAATCTCAAAATTAACTCTGAAAATGTAAAAATAAAAATGAAATTGCATATATGATCTGGGATCGATGAAGTGAGAGGCGTAGATAATATATCTGCTTTGAGATGAAATCTAAATTTTTGATCTGAGATGACGAAGGAGGCTAAGAGAGGGTTGAGACTCTGAGAGAGAGAGAGAGAGAGAGGCGAAGATAAAGGAGGCTGAGAGGGTTGAGACTTTGACGAAGACGAAGGACTCCTTCAGAAGGAGGTTGAGAGAGGGCTAAGGGCTGAGACAGATCTGAGAGTGAGAGTGAGAGTGAGAGGGACTAAGACTGAGTGAGGGTCTTGAGGGAGGGAGGCGCAGACTATATAATAACCCTAGACTAAAATTGTATTTATATAATATTAATTCGGGTCGAACCCGATGCCTTAACTCGAGATCCGCCCAAATTGAATTTGGGTTAAAATTTTTTGACCAAAGCCCAACCTAAATATTAAAAAGAGAAATTTGGAGGCCGGTTCCTCTATATGGACATGTTTGGACTTAAGTCCGTCAAAGAAACTTATTTGTTATAAAATTTGTTTTTTATCAATTTTAATATACTATCTATTTCCTTTACAAATGAAATAAAACTAAAAATTAAAAATTCTTAAATCTTAAGAGTTTGACTAACATTAAAATATTTTCTCTTATATATATATATATATATAGTAACATTAAAAAAAATTGTAACATACTTAACAATAATTATTTATCTCAAATTCAAACATAAAAAATAGTATCATTTAAATATAAAAAATAGTAATATTAAAAAAAAATAGTAACATTAAATATTAATGTTTTAAAAAATAATAGTGTCATAACATGTTAAAAAATAATAGTACATGAACAGTAACATACTCAACAAAAGTAGTAACATGAACAGTAACATAATAAAAAAAATAGTAACATCAACATGAACATGAACATGAATTCAAATTCATAGTAACCTTTTTTTTATATTATATATAGATAGATAAGAGAGAGGAAAAATTTTAATGTTAGTCAAACTCTTAACCTATATATGAATATAGATAGATATGAAAGAGAAAATATTAACTTTCTTTCAAGGAAGGATATTTTTGAAATAAAAAAAAATGGACTTAAGTCATTACATATAATTTAAAATATGAACTTAATTTCTTATAAGTTTTCTTACAGGACTTATCTTCAAATAAGTACATATAGGGGGACTCATTTCCAATTTTTACTATTAAAAATCCTAACCTAAGTCTTAATTTTTTTGAATTAGACTCAAGTTAAAATCGGGTTAATCCATCTAAATTGCACTCTAGTATCAACTATAAAATTTTAGGCCTATTTATTTTGGGCCCAAAAAACCACCTGTGGTAACTCGGAGCCCCTAATAACTACATTCGCGATCGGTGGTATTTAATTTGGTAGTTCAAACCGTAAAATGGGACTACCATCCATGGTCAATGGCAATAAAACAAAGACTAGGAGGTGATGCGTGACTTTTTCGCCTTTCTCTTTCCACGTTGCTGTCGCTGTCTTGTCCTTCTCGACAACTTCTCCCAATTTCTCTGTTTCTGAATTCTGCCGTGTTCTTTATCGTCTTTTACTTTTTCTTTATTATTATCTCACAGAAACCGCGTTTCCCCAGTATCATCGTATCACTTTCACGTGGGTCCGTCGCCTCATCCCCTTATCTCTCGGTTCAATTTCTGCAACTCCTCCACCATCATCACCTACCAGAGTTTTAAAACCCTAATACACTCACATAAACACATAGTACAAGTAGCTAAACAATCTTGGTGTTCTAAGCGAAATCAAAGACCCAAGCTTTAAGCCTCTTAAAAATGGCGGAGAACGGTGAAGAGAAGCTTATACAAATGGCTCGCCACATCGCGAAGACACTAGGCCATACAGACAATATGACCGACGACATACTCCAAATTTTCTCCAACTTCGACGGTCGATTTCGCGAAAAGTTATCGGAGAAATTGTCCGATGAGGACTCACGAAGCTTTGCAGCCCTGGAACAAACCCTCAAGTCCCTTGACCGTCAGATCTCTCGTTATGTCTCCGCCGGCCACCCTATTTGGTCCGACTCCGCTGACTCCTCCTCTTTCCTCGACTCCGTTGACGAATTAATTGGTTTAATTCGAGACTGGACTCCGATGTCCGGTGAAAAGAACGTCTCGGCCTGTCTCGATCGCGCAGAGGATTTGCTTCAGCAGGCCATGTTTCGGCTTGAAGATGAGTTTAAATTGTCAATGGAGCGTGGAGGTGAGTCCTTCGATGTAACTAGGTACCATAACGGCGAGTCAGCTCATCCGAGTTACTCGTCTGATTCAGAAGACCAAGATAAAGACGAAGACGATGAAATTCCAGTGGCGCATCCGATATCTGACTACAATATCATCATCGATGCGTTACCTTCGGGAACGATCAACGATCTGCACGAGATCGTAAAGCGTATGGTGGCCGGAGGATACGGTAAGGAGTGCTCGCACGCGTACAGCTCTTGCCGGAGAGAATTTCTGGAGGAAAGCTTGTCGAGGCTAGGGTTACAAAAGCTAAGCAACGATGAGGTTCAGAAAATGCAATGGTCCGATCTTGAGGATGAAATCGAGCGGTGGATTAAGGCCGCAAACGTCGCGCTTCGGATCTTATTCCCAAGCGAACGGCGTCTCTGCGATCGAATTTTCTTCGGCTTTTCGTCTGCCGCTGATCTGTCGTTCATGGAGGTGTGCCGTGGTTCGACGATTCAGTTACTGAAATTTACCGATGCGGTAGCGATTGGCAGCCGAGCACCAGAGCGATTGTTCAAAGTTCTCGATGTCTTCGAAACGGTTAGGGACTTAATACCTGAATTTGAAGCTGTTTTTTCGGATCAGTACTGTTTATTCCTTAGAAACGAAGCAATTACGATTTGGAAAAGATTAGGGGAAGCGATTAGAGGGATTTTCATGGAATTGGAGAATTTGATCCGTCGTGATCCAGCCAAGACCGCCGTTCCCGGTGGCGGACTTCATCCCATCACTCGATATGTCATGAATTATCTCCGTGCAGCATGTCAATCACGGCAAACCCTTGAACAAGTATTTGAGGAAAGCGTTGCTCCACCCAGTGCTGGTGATTATAGAAAAATGGAAGATAGATCGTTGTCCTCATCTTCAATGTCGGTCCAAATAGCTTGGATTATGGAGTTACTACAGAGTAATTTGGAGGCGAAGTCGAAGATTTATAGGGACTCCCCATTGTGCTCTGTTTTTATGATGAACAATGGTAGATACATTGTTCAAAAGGTTAAGGATTGTGAATTAGGGTCACTTTTAGGGGATGATTGGGTTCGAAAACAAATGGCAAAACTCCGGTTATATCATGTGAGTTACCAAAGAAGCTCATGGAGTAAGGTGTTAGGAGAGTTAAAGATTGATGGCCATTCTCTGAAAGAGAAGCTCAAGTTTTTCAACACCAACTTTGAGCAGATATGTAAAACTCAATCCACATGGGTCATTTTTGATGAACAACTGAGAGATGAGTTGAGGAGTTCTGTTGCCGGGAATTTGTTACCGGCATATGGCAATTTCATTGGAAGGTTGCCGAGTTCACCAGAGATGGGAAAGCAAGTGGAGAGATATGTTAAGTACAGTGTGGAGGATCTTGAGGCAAGGATTAATGAGTTGTTTCAAGGAAGAGGTGGATTGGCTGGTGGCAGGAAGTGAAAACCAAAACGAGTAAGCAAGTGATTGTTTGCGCTGTTCATGGTTGTATGTTAGTGTAGTTTATAAAGATTTGTTGTATGTGCTTGTAATCTTGGTGGATTTGTGGTTTTTTTTTTTTGTTGGGTAGAGCAATCTCTGTTCAGCACACAACCTATGTTGGTGGAATTTATTGACACACCAAGAAGTGTAATGTTTCTCAGTTGAATGTAGTTTATACATATGGATTGCTTTAGTTGTATGTATGGAATTAGGCGGCTATTCAATGCATGCTTAATAGGGGTATCATTTCAGTTAATATCACTTTTATTTTGACAAGGATGTCTACCTAAAGCCATTAAACAGAAATTTTCATCCTGTATAAGGAGCAAGGTATGTAATCTAGCAGGGGAATATGCTGTTTTGAGCCATAACAACTTCAACAGAGATTTCGACTGATAATCTCGAATAAGTGATTGGAATGACTTTTGTTTGTTTTAAGTCTGTCATATCTAACCTGTAGTGAAGATGAAGAATACACCCCTAGGAAAGTTTGAAGTTTGGTAAATGAATCCAAATGGCTCTTATAAAGGTTGCTTGATTCTGAAGTATGCACTAGCAGATCCATTTTCTTGGTTATTTTTTTTATCTCCTATATTTGCGTTTTAGATAAATTAAACTTGGTGTAGGACATTAAAAGAACTGGAGGTACAACATGACAATCACCTCAGAAAAGAAACTTAAAATGAAAGAACGACAACTTTCATAACCTTCATAAACTAGAGGGAACAGATTTCTAGCGATCGGTTCCTTCACAGGAGAAAGACAAGTGGTGAGGAAGACCATGATGGAAGGTCTAGGATAGGAGGTCCTGTACCAGCTTTAGATTTAAGGAAGTGATGGAGAACTGCTATGGAGAAGGTTGTCTCCGAACTTGAGATTGCTGGTGGGTTTGATGTTGAACTGTCTTTGCTGAGGAGCAGTTTATTAGTGATTAATTTGTTATCACTGCTCGATAACATAGTGTCACCGTTACATTGAGTATTTTCTCACTTGGAAGATAATTCCATCTCGCCCTTTGTCCTCATTGGTTGCCCTCTGCTAGCTCCATCTGAAAATACATGTATTCAACCTGCAAACAATCCCCTATGATGTAATGAGATTTGATGGCAACAGCCATGTAAGTATAATTTATTCTTGGGATAAAGGTTGTTATTGTAATGCATTTTATGTTGAATTCTGATTGATTGGAAACATAAATTAAGCTAATTGTAACATTTATTTAAATATGGGAAATGTCATTTTATTATTCATACACGATTATAATCTCACCTACTCCAGATTTTTCTGATTAAAAATACGATATTTGGCAGTGGATTTTCGAGACCTGGACTAATTTCATATGCATTATTTTTGAAAAAACACGGAATTCCATGGAGGAGTTCGAATCAATGGTAAGATCAGCATGTCCTCTGTTGTCAAAATTGATGCTATTATTGCCCAAAAAGGAAGAGACAAATTATATTTTTTTTTCTTATAAGGTGTCCAAGTTTAGACCAAGTACTCCCTCGAACATTGAGACGGCCACTATAACTCGAATTATTTTAAAGACACGAGAGATGTAAGTAGTATCAAACTTTAGACCCTTGCAAGTAAGAGAGCAAACTTGACCACTGGACTACCCTTAAGAGTTGAAAAATTAAAAATTAAATGTCAGTGATGGTTTCTAAGAAGATTTTGTGGGGCTCTTTTCTCCACTTCATGTTGTTCAATTAAAGGGTGGTTGTCCAGCCTTGGCTTACCGATGAATTGGTCTTTGCTTCTCTTTTTTATCATGTTTTCTACACAGCCTATTTCATTCTTGTTTGAGTTATTCTTTCCACTAATTGAGAGCTCTGTTCGTATGCTACATAGATTTGTTATGGTTATGGACATTCATTATTCTCTTATCACATACACCCTGCAGTAGTTGCTACAAGTTACTGCAATTTATATCTTTCTCCTGCATTGCTTAGTTTGGCTAGAGGTTTAGCCGAATTATAATCCACAAGGTTAGTTGTGGTTTTCTTAAAAATTTTATTTAGCGTAGAACCGACTACCTCGGTGGTTGGAAGGGTGGATGTAGGAGATGTCAGAACCACTATAGATTGTGTGGTCTTCTACTATGTACACATACAAATAATCATATACACACTCAAATATACCTACTTTGAAATCATAAATCAGATTACATTTTCTTGTAACGATTCAAAGGTTTATGATAATACGGATTTCTTAGACTTAGATCCAATCTAATATTTTTTTGCTTCTATTTCTCTTTTTCGTAGATCACCTCGTATATTAATAACTGGTCCATTTATATAGAATTGATCTCACTTGGGAAATGAAAGAAAATTATACTAGAATAACTCGAATACAATGAATTTGCACAATCGCAGGAGGGGTGGAAGCTCAAGCCGATTTGATTATTGCTGATCTAATGGGAAAGTCCGAAATGATAGGTACGGCAAGTGTTGGGTATTTACTCTTGCTCTATTTAGATTCAATCTCACATTAGGAATCAATCAATGGTGCACACCTAGTGCCCCCCTGCCAGACCAATAGTGGAAGATAATATCCCCTTAATCAAGCCTATCATAATATGGGTTGGTGCCTGCAGAAACCTACTTGCAAGGAGGCTTCACCCTGGTTATCCAAGCCCCCCCCCCCCCCCCCTCTCTTCCCCTTTTGTCCGAAGCGAAGAATCATCTTAATCATGCAATATTCATACTCGTGCTCGATACATATATTCTGAATATATGTGTTGAATTCACAAATCTCGATTTAATATTATATCATTCAAGATCTTCCTGTTTGAAAAAAACCCGAGACACATCAATCCAATGTTATACAACTGTTGACACATATATACATTTATGATGCGACTATCAATTCAATCCATACATCTTCTATTTGTTTGCCTATTACACTAAAAAGATCAGTAGGGTATGTTGGTTGAAAGAGAGAATTTGTTGGACATGTTTGACCCAAAAAAAAATAAAAAAGTGCACACGGGGAACAACACTGAAGAAACTGTATTAATGACCAACAAATTTTAATCATATCCTACACACAAAGCAATGCGTAGGACACACTGCTAATTCAACGATAGCTTTACATTGGTTCAATAAATTGAATTCGTATTGTTATTATTAAAACATTATTATGTAAGATACGGAGACTTGGCAGCGATTCGGTATACCCAAGAGAAAATACTACAGTAGAAAGTATAATGGTTTTCAGTTTTTTGGGAGAAGGGAAAGGTGAATGTAGCCGTGCAGTGCAGTATACAATATGGTAGTTATTAACTTAAGAATAGGAATAAAATGATATTTTCTTGGGGGTGCCTTGGTGAATCCCATCTGGCATGCAGTAGAATTGAGCAAAAAAACAAAGGGCCCGTCTGCAAAATTTATTCCTTTTTCTTTTCCTAAAATAATGTTACACTGACAAAAAAATGAAATTATTGCTGATATGGTCAATAAATCTTGAATATCTAATGAATAAAAATTTAATAAAAAAATATTATTATTGTAATTTTCATGTCATTTAATTCCTATTTTTAATTTAATATTTTGGTTAGTCTAGCTCTATTTTTTTTTATTAAAAAATAATTGATCATCTTAAAAGCAACAATGTATCAAAACAGTTAGACTCTAGTGAATGGAATGTGCAATTAGGGTCGTTAATCGAATCGAGCTACTCGAGTTCGGTTTGAACTCGACTCATGTTTTAAATGGATCAAACTTAAATAATTTTTTAGATTTATTTAGAAAAACAAGCTGAACAGGTTCGGGCTCAAACTTGTAAAGTTTGGTTCGGTTAACAGTCCTATGTGCAATATTGAAAAATTAAAACTCGGATGTCGTCGACAATGGTAAATCAAAATTGATGGATTAGCTTTGGGGTATAATGCATCAACATATCTGTACTACTTATAAATGTCAGCATCTGCGAAAAAATTTTGATTTCTTATTTCACCCTTAATTATTACACTAAAGACAATTGTGCCTACAAAATAATAGCTAGATAAATTTTAGTTAGATAAATTTTATCTCTATGACTTCCAAATTTTTTGTTGGATAAACTTTGTCACTAATATTCAAAATTTTGTAAGATATTATAAATTTTATCACTATATATTAGTTAGATAAAATTAAATAGATAAATTTTATCTCTATAACTTCCAAAATTTTTGCTGGATAAACTTTATCACTAATATTCTAAAATTTTTGCAAGATAAATTTTATCACTATATATTAGTTAGATAAAATTTAGCTCCACTATGACTTGCCAATACATTTTTTTTTTCCATTCAATTCGGTAAATTCAATTATAATTCTAATATGATGTGGAAAAAAATTACTATTTTTTTAAAAAAATTTGATTTCCTATTTCACCCCTAATTATTACACTAAAGACAATTATGCCTACAAAATATTAGCTAGACAAACTTTAGTTAAATAAAGTTTATCTCTATGACTTCTAAATTTTTTACCGGATAAACTTTATCACTAATATTCAAAATTTTTGCAAGATATTCCAAATTTTTTGCAAGATAAATTTTATCACTATATATTAGTTAGATAAAATTAGCTAGATAAACTTTATCTCTATGACTTTCAAATTTTTTGCTGAATAAACTTTATCATTAATATTTCAAAATTTTTGCAAGATAAATTTTATCACTATATATTAGTTAGATAAATTTTATCTCCACTATGACTTGCCAATACATTTTTTTTTTCCATTCAATTCGATAAATTCAATTATAATTCTAATATTATGTGGAAAATAAATTGCTATTTTTTAAGATATAAACACAACCATTGAAAATTCATTATTCATTATTATATAATAAAAGATTAGAAGAGTAAAGAATTAAACCCATGTATTTTTCTTTCCTTCATACCTATTCGAATTCCAAAATATTTTGAACAACTTTATTTTCCTATTTCACTCCTAATTATTACACTAAAGACAATTATGCTCACAAAATATTAGCCAGATAAATTTTATCTCTATAACTTCCAAATTTTTTGCTAGATACAATTTATCACTAATATTCTAAATTTTTTGCCAGATAAATTTTATCACTATATATTAGTTAGATAAAATTTATCTCTATGACTTCCAAAATTTTTACTAGACAAACTTTATCACTATCACTTGCCACTACATTCTTCTTTTCCATTCAATTCGACAAATTCAACTAGAATTCTAATATGATGTGAAAAAAAAAATTGCTACTTTTTAGGTGATAAATACAACCATCGAAAATTCAATAGAAGAGTAAAGAGCTAAATTCATATTTTTTTTTTCTTTCATACCTATTAGACTTCCAAAATATTTTGAACAAATTTATTAGAAAATATATATAGGTAGATATAGGAAGATAGACTTATATCTCTCCAGTAACTTCATTAACATTTTTCCTATTGTTGGTATGGTATTTTCTTTATTTTGTTGTCCATCTATTTGGGTATGGCTATTGCATAAATGCTTTATTTGCCTTACAACAAGTTTTGTAATTGGAACTAAAATTAATTTGTGTTCAATTGAATTGGTGTTCCCATCAAAGTGATACTTTTCATGGAATGAAGAGCTTAATCTGTTAAACTAATCTCCTAATATTTAATTGTTTATTATTAGTAGGCTTGTAGTGTTTTAGGAGTTATTATATTATGAGTAGAATTAGTTTTGTTACTAGACTTCTTGAATTCAAGTGGTGGTGGAATAATTTTAGATTAGTAAATTATATTTAGGTGTTTTCTTAGTTTTATGTTGTAATGCCAGAAATTCTTATTGGATTCAAGAAGCCATTGAATACATATATCAGCAATCTTTTACTTCGTCAACTTCATACACTTCGTATTTCTAAAAAAATATAATTAAAATTTTATGATCTATTTTTTTACGTGCAACGCACGTGTGCATTACTTGTATACTAAACGAGGAGTAAGAAATGAAATGCATGTAACATCGGATAAATTTTTTGGTGTTGACAAGTGACGAGACGTTGGCGGCCACCCAATTAGAGACTGACACGTGGCCCCTTATGGTGTCGAGATGCATGGCATTCCCATGGTAGCTGAGACCGAGCGATCGGAGTGCTTTGGACCAAGAGGCACGATCAATGCCGATTATTAAATGAGATTGTTGTGTGAGCCTCGAGCAACGTAGTGATGTGACAGGTCATCATTGACTATATACTCCATGAAGGGCCCAAGAACTATTGGAACGGAAATTCCAAGAACCGTTGACAGTGCTTATGTATCAAATATCAAAAAAAAAAAAAATTTAAACTCTACAAGGCAGAATTAAGGTTTACTTTCAAGATCTCTCGGGATTGATCTCGTCTCAGCACGAACGCAGAACATAACAACAACTACAGCTCAATGAACCTCGCGGCCTTCTGTCGTGTATTCTCCAATGTCAGAATCCGGATGCAGTGTGGGATGCCAAGACCTCCGAATCCATGCTCTTTCTTTCAGCCTCCCTAAAAAACGTGAGTAAAGATAGGATGCTGAATTAGAAAACATAGATGTCTATATATAGGCTATGATAGAGATGCTAAGAAGAAATAATGATCGGGCTACCAATGGGCTTAGGATTCCTATGTTCAATCCAGAACAAACATTAATTGATCTCCTAGGCCTTATCTCAAAATTATATTCGAGCTTCTTATTATTATATGTTTAATAATCTCCCCACGTTTAAGATTACAATTGTCCATCAATTAAATAAATCACTGATAGCTATATTTAATTGACTTCTTTTATTCCTTAAGACCTTACCACTCAACTTATTTGTTAAATTCAACTGCAAGGTTTGACATAGACAAAATTTATGAGCTTTCTCAAGAGGACATCATTAATGCATTTAAATAATATGACGTGATTTCCTTTAATATTTTATTTCCACCATACAAATAACATCGTCCCCCAATTCATCGAGCTTATTTACCCAATATGAATCTCACTATTTGATTAAGAGTATAAGCAATCATAATAATCACGAGATATATATTATCTTATTAAATTTGTAAAAGATAATAACCTTAACATGAGTCTGTTCAATACACAGAGTGTATTAGTGAAATAATCCGAAACAGCAAACAATCTCCTATAGTCAAGACAGTCTATGCTAGAATATTGTACTACAATTATACCAATGGCGTGTCCAATTTCATCTACGATTGTGAACATATACTCATATCATACAAGGATATGATAATCTGGTCTTCTGTGCATAAGCCAAATTCTGCACACCAGATTATTTACAATATAAAATATAAGACACATATGCATACCATATATGAAATATAATACAAATATTTTGCCCATATAAATTCTCAATAAAATGGAAAGAACAAATTTTTATTAATTAATAAAACGAATTTCACTACCAAAAACAAACTTTTAGTATACTACTCTATCAATTCTCCCACTTATACTCAAAGTCATGTTGTCATTCATCTAACTCTCATTTCCTCCACATGACTATCAAAAGTCTTTGCTGGTAAGCTCTTTGTGAAGGGATTTGCCAGATTGTTTGTTGATGCAATCTTGGTTACCACTAGATCACCTCTTCCAACATTATCTCGTATAAGGTGATATTTACGTTCAATGTGCTTCCCCTTCTTATCGGTTCGTGGTTCCTTTGAGTTAGCAACCACTCCGCTATTGTCACAATAAAGTGTAATAGATGATTTTATCGAGGGTATCACTTCTAAATCCATTAGAAAGTCTCTAAGCCAAACTACCTCTTTGACTGCTTCAAAAGCCGCCACGTATTCGGCCTTCATGGTAGGATCAGCAATACAAGATTGCTTGATACTTCTCCAACTTATGGCTCCACCTCCTAGAGTAAACACATATCCTGAAGTTGACTTTCTAGAATCCCTATCTGAATGAAAATCAGAGTCTGTGTACCCGATGAGTACTAGATTATCTACCTGGTAAACTAATATATAATCTCTTGTCCTTTTCAGGTACTTGAGAATATGCTTTACCGCAGTCCAATGTTCTTGCCCAGGTTAGACTGATATCTAATAACCATGCCAACGAAAAAACAGATATTAGGTCTAGTGTAAAGCATATCATATATTAAACTTCCCACTGCCGAAGAATAAGGAACTGCCTTCATGCTCTCTATCTCTTTAGGTGTTTTAGGACACTGCTCATTTGACAAAGAAACTCCATAAATGAAAGAAAGAAATACCCTCTTGAAATTTTGCATCCTAAAATGGGCTAGAATGGTATTGATATAAATAGTTTGAGATAAGCCTATCATCCTATCTTTGCGATTTTGCATAAGCTTAATCCCAATGACGTGACCAACCTCTCCTAGATCCTTCATATCGAACTAATTGGATAATCATACCCTAACAAAAGATAACTCCCCCATATCGTTTCTAATGAGTAAGATATCATCCATGTAAAGTACTAGGAACACCGTGACATTTCTGTCATGCCTTTTATACACACAAGCCTCATTAGGGCATTGATTAAAACCATAAGATTTAATAGTTTGATCAAAAAAAATGTTTCAAGATCTAGATGCCTGCATAAGTCCATAATATGGATCTCTTAAGCTTCCACACTAGATGCTCTTGGCCTTTTGCTACAAATCCATCTGGTTGTACCATATAGACCCACTTGCATCTAATAAGCTTTATCCCGTTGGGTGGTTCTACAAGTCCTAAATCTAATTGGAGTACTTGGACTCCATCTCAAATATCATAGCCTTTTGCCAAAGTTCTGCATCTTTATCTTTGAGTGCTTCGTTGTAGGTACAAAGATCAGCATTTTATTCCTCAGGAATCCTTTCAAAAGACTCTTCCAAGAACATATACCGTTCAGGTTGACAAACAACCTTCCCACTACAACGAGGCTCTGCCTATATCTGTGTATTATCTGTAACACCTCGTGCAGGTTCTATACGAGTATCAAAATTCCTCCCACTACGACGAGGCAATGGGATATCGTCTACTCTTTCAAGTGATGCCTCCCCTTGTACAGTTGGTATTGAAGAAGTATTCTTTGATCTACCTCCTCTTAACTCTTCGAGAACAATTTTACTCTTAGGCATCACATAGTCTTCCTCTAAGAATCAAGAATTGGTGCTAACAATGACCTTCTGATCCTTAGGACTATAAAAAAGACCACCTTTTGTTCCTCTTGGATACCTTATAAAAAAGCAGACTTTTGTTCTTGACTCCAACTTATTCGTGTTCTCGTTCTGCACGTGTGCTGGACTCCCCCAAATCCAAATGTGCCGCAAACTAGGCTTATGCCTAGTCCATAATTCTGTGGGAGTGGTAGGTACTGACTTAGATGGTACCAAGTTCGGAATGTATGCCGTAGTTTCCAAGGCATATCCCCAAAAGGAATCAGGTAAAACTAAATAACTCACCAATGATCTAACCATATCCATAAGAGTCATATTCCTTCTTTCTGTCACACCATTTTGTTGTGGTTTGTGAGGTGTAGACAACTGGGATATAATCCCTACCTCTGATAAGTAATCTCTAAACTCTCCTAAGAGGTACTTGCCACCATGATCAGATCATAATGTCTTGATACACTTCTCTTGACACTTCTCCATTTCAGCCTTAAATACTTTGAATTTTTCAAAGCATTTAAACTTACGACACATCAAATAAATATACCCATACATTGAAAAATCATCAATAAAAGTAATAAAATATTCAAAATCACCTCTTGCTTGGACAGTCATGGGTCCACACAAATCAGAATGAACTAGTTCCAACAGATCCTTTGCTCTATAGCCCTTGGCCATAAAGGGCCTCTTAGTCATTTTACCTTCCAAGCAAGATTCACAGACTGAAAGTGCCTCCACTTCCAATGAACTCAACAGTCTATTTGCAACCAATCTTTGAATCCTACGTAAGTTAATATGACCTAGGCGTTGGTTCATTTTAGAAGATTCATTTATCTTACATGACGAGGTATTAGTATTATTCAATTCAGTTAATTGTAGTGTAGGTGAGATAGGATTAACAATATAAAGATCATCCACCAATAAACCAGAGCAGATAAGATGCTTATTATGCTTAATAACCACAAAGTCATTAAAATAAACATTATATCTATCCCTAACTAATTTAGAAATTGAAACTAAGTTCCTTCTAATATCTGGTGCATAAAGACAATCTCTCAAAATTAAAATCCTATCTCTACCAAAACATAAATAAAAATCTCTTAATGCAACTGTTGTCACTCTCATAGCATTGTCCATGTGAAGATAAATCTCTCCATCACTAAGTTGTCTGGTTTCCTGGAACCCCTACAAGTATTTGCAAACATGATTAATTGCTCCTGTATCTACACACCAGGTACTGGTAGATGAAACCGCTAAACATAATTCAACAACTAGTACATGAGATTTACATAGATTTTTCATCTTAGAGAGATAGATTAGACATTGTTTCTTTTAGTGCCTTGACTGCTTGCAATAAAAACACTTGCCTTTAGGCTTTTTCACTATAGATTGAGGCGCCTTAACCTGTTTTGAGCCTTTTTCTTTTCTTCTTTGCTTGCGGCTTAGAATTAGAACCTTTCTCAATCATATAAGCGCAATCCTGCTTTTGAAGTAGACCCTCAGTTGCCTAGAGTTCCTTAAGAAGTTTCGCCAATGTATAAGAACATGTATTCATATTGTAATTCAGGTGAAACTGCTTAAAAGACTCTAGCAGTGACTAGAGTATGATATCAACCTGGGTTTCCCTGTCAATCTAAGCTCCTAGGATCTCTAGCTCATTAAGAAGACTCATCATCTTTATGCAATGTTTTTTTACTAGCGTCCCTTCATCCATATTTGTGTTCATCAATTCCCTCATCGCCACTTGCCTTGCAGCACAACTTTGATCCTCAAACAGATTTTTGAGGCTCACAATCATGTCATAGGCCGTGGCCATAGACTCATGCCAATGTTGCAGCACATCTGACATAGATGCCATAATGTAACACCGCGCCATCTCATCAGCCTTTGTCCATCTTCGATAATCTAAAAAATTCTCTTCGGTTGCCCCCATCATCAGGTTCATCTGGACAGATTTCAATGAACACAAATTTGTACTCCTCAGTAGTCAACACAATATCTGAATTTCTTTTCCATTGTATATAGTTTGATCCATCTAGTTTGTATTCTTTAAGTATAAGAAAAAGAGGATTGAAAGAACCACCCATTTTAAAAAATTGGAAATCACATAAGTTTTTAAAAAAAATTATGACAGCCAAAATAAAACATTGAATCCAAATTTAAACTTGGTTCCCTCTACCAATATTTAAATGAATTCACAAGCAGCCTGAAACACCGGGAATAGCATGCCTTGATAGGGGAGGATGTATACTATTCATCATTTGTCTAGACATGTCATTGCCTATTAATTTTACTAACTAACCACTATACCATGACAAGTAAAATTAAATAGCTGATTTAGCTTTAGTCCTATAAATAACAGTAGAGGCTCAGATAGAGAGGATAATATTATTTATAGCTAAGTGTATACCATTACTTAACTTCGTGTCAATAGTTTCGTAATGAGCTCCCTTCAAATGGAGAAGTGAGTTCATACTAGCAATTACCCAAAATTATCCTTATAGGAAGTTTGTACCGGTGATTCTATAATAAACTTCATCTGTTAGAGAGGAAGACATTAAGGCCAACATGCAAAATTAATTACATCACCTACAAACTAGTAATGGAGACCATGAGATTTATACATGATAAAATTTCCGCTCCCACTTAGTTATTAAATATTTAGTGAGGGTTTTCAAAAACATATTTAAATTGTATTGGCTTAAAATAAGTATGTTTTCCATTTTATATAAAGATATTTGGCTTACCCAATCTTTATGTGTAGTATGTGTAACAAATAAAATTTCAAATCCTCACAACTATTTTAAAAAAATTAGAGGATTCAATTTTTTTTTCTTATTACACATACATACTTTGAACCTCCTTATTTTAAAAAAATATAACTAAATATTAATCCATGATAAAAAAATTAAGGTTGGTTAATTATCCATGTTATCCATATATATCATGGTACTGTTATACAAATTAAATACCCATATAATAAGAGCATGAATTAAACACAGAGATTAACATAAACAAGGAGACTGAATAAAATAAGGACTCCCAACTATTATGGTCATGTTTTCAGTTTCAATCCAACAAGGACTCTCTACCCATCTGAGATGAATTTAGCTATGTCCATGTTGCGCTTCGACTAAATTTTAGGGATCGACTTGCCCAGTTAGGTCGCGGGGTTCCATAATAGGGTTCTGTCTTGAAAACTATTAAAAAAATAGCTTTGCAAGCTAGGGTTTCTATCACGAAAAGTGTTTTTAAAATAGTCATCTTTCGTAGTGACCTTACAACAGAAAACATTATACCTAGCCCTATGCCTCCACAATGGAGTTCACATACCACTATAATTATTATAGAAAGATACGAATAAACCATCGTATAAATTCTTTGCCAAAATATTAATCACGAATAAACCATCGTGGGATCTAATCACATAAAACGATTAATAAAAATTATGGGACCATAATAGCGGGACAAGAACGCTGCAAAATAGGGATTAGTATAGTTCAATGTTCTACCCATCATTCATGGTATACATTTATTCATTTTATTTGGACAATATGGTAGAATTCAATCTGTATGCGGTATCAACGATGGCTCTGATACCACTTGTTGAACGGAAATTCCAAGAGCCATTGACAGCGCGTATGTATGAAATATAAAAAAAAAAAATTTAAAATCCTAGAAGACGGAATTAGGGTTTACCTTTGATTTTCCTCAGGATTGATCTCGTCTCAACACGAACGCAGAACAGAACAACGACTACAGCTTGACGATCCTTGTACCCTTTTGTCGTATATCCCCCAACCTTAGAATCTGGATGCAATGACGTGATAGGTCATCATTGACTATATACTCCATGAAGGGCTTAAGAACAACTGTCAAGATAAGGGGGGAATGACTAATGGATGGCCCAAGGGATCACATGAACGCCTTGACTTTGCTCATAAATGCACAGTAGTAGGCCACATGCATCTATATAGAACACTCGATTGTCGAGGCTGGAATCATAAATGCTCGGCTAGTTTCAGCATGCCAACCTGGATGTCCAATCACCCAACATTAATGAGGTATGATAGAGTAACACTTATTATGCTAGGCAATGAAAATAGACTATTAAAGACTAGAATTGGAATCCATATGGGAGAGACATAATTACAATCTCAGGTATAAATATCCCATAGAAACAGAACTCAAGTACATAAGCAAGAATAGCTCTGCACTGTACACTTTATCCAAACTCGAATGTCGACTGACTTAACCGTCGGAGGGGATAAGTTAGGTGTACATCTGACTCCCTTTCCTGACTTTGATATTCCTTTCAGGATCATCCATCAAATTTATTGCAAGGATCGTTATCTCAACACATTGCAGAAAATTTCCCATGCAATTTGGCATTGTCTATAGGAGGGTCACGAACCAAACTTTCTCGTAGCGATACATTATGTTGGTCTTCTTCCTGTGGTATAAAAATCTCATTCCCAAGATCATTTGGATGGTGTTTGACTTAACTCTCAACACACCCTGGCGGTGGACCAAATTTTGCAAGGGCAATGAGTTCTAGCTCTAGAAATAATGGAACTCATTGAAGAGCGGCTAGCTGGCCGCCTGAAATAGATTGAACGAGATAATGTCAATGTGATTAACTGACTAACCGAATTTGAATTGTCAGGGGAGACTAGTAGGTGAATTAAGAGACAGGGGAGTGAGGACATTCACCAGAGGCACTCTTGCGAGATCTCCGATATGGATCTACGTCACCAATTGGGTCAGAAATTGCACTCCCATCCCTCTAAAATGGGGTATTCCCCCGAGAATCACCTTGAGGGAAGGGGAAGTGTGCACAAGTGTTGCAACGTGAAGATATCTGAAATAAGCTGTCTAGGATTGCCAAGGAAACATGGTTACACATCGAGTCGACCATTTCCATCAGGGAATTAGGGGCACAAAAGCTTGGGATAGAGGCCCCCTAAGAAGATCTCTGCTCCCAGTTTGACGCCAAGTGCCAGAAATCACGCTGGAAGAAGGAGGACGATGAATAGATTGTATCTCCCTTCATCTAAAACATTAGAGAAGTCGTGATGCCCAGAAAATTCATTATCCCCTGTTTCAAGGTCTAAGACTAGAGAACAGATCTTGAGAGCAATATTCGACAATATAAGAACTTATATCCATTTACGACACTAACTATAAATTGTTGTGCCTTCCTGATGAGTCTTGGTGACATTGCCATGAAATGGTAAGAGAGTTTTGCTCTGGAGAGTGTAGGAACTTGGAAGTAAATGACCAAGCATTTCATAGCTCGGTTCATCACTAACAGCAAGAGGCCAAAGGACTTGGGTGCACTATTGACACTCAGGCGGAGGGATGGAGAGACTCTCCAAAAATATGTTACTCGATATTGGGAAGAGGTTAACAAGGTTAAATGATGCTCTAAGAATATGACCGCAGTGACCTTTAGGCTTTGGTTATCCCGGGATACTGACTTAGACCGGTCCTTGACAAAAAAGACCCCCATTGACATGAAGGACCTGATGTCCTACATTAACAAATACTCAAAAATCGAGGAAGAGGCTATCGTTACCAACATCAAACAGGTCGGATCCAAGAAAAGGGAGAAAAAAGTCCTGAGCAGGAAGGGAACAGTGGCCCCAACATTGACATGCATGTCCTTCAAAGGGTTGCACAAGGTTTTCAAGGAACTCATTTATAAGATGCTCCACAAGATCAAGAAGGATTTATTTTTCAAGTGGCCACCTAAGATGAGAAGGGACCTGTTGACTTGGAACTTGACTTCTAGATGCTCATATTATCAGAACACCAGGTGTCTCATTGAGGATTGTCAGGTGTACAAAGCATTCCTGGAACAATTGGTGCAAGATGGACACCTCTGCGAGTTTATTAATAAGGCCTACACAAGATGATCAACCGAAGCCACCGGGGGGGGGATGGGGGCTGAGATGGGGGCAGCAACTATCATAGAGGTCATACACACTTGCGTGGTTAACTGACCAACTTACAACATTTTACGTGTAGACCTTCAAAGGGTGGTGCAAGTTGCAAAAGTGGAAGAGCGAAAGGATGAGGGGCAATCGTCCAAGTGAGCTCAACATGATTCAGAGACAATTTCCTTTACCAGTGTCAACCTCACTAGAGTTTTCCTTCCTCATGAAGATGCCCTAGTCATTACTCTTTGAATAGAGAAACATGATGTGAAGAGGATTCTGGTCAATTCAGGAAGCTCATTCGAGGTTATGTACCAAAGCCCCTTCTAGAAGATGGAGTTCTCAAATATGAACTTGAAGCTCATGAAGATATCCCTCGTAGGGTTCAATGGCTCATATGCATTACCCCTTGCAAATATTACCTTCCTTGTGACTGCTAGGATCGTCATTACCCTGGTGGAGTTTCTGGTGATAGATTTTGACTCCCCTTACAATGCCATCATGGAAAAGATTTGGTTGTATGCCTTTAGGTGGTACATTCCTCGTACCACTATAAACTTAAGTTCCTGAACCTGAAGGGGATTATGGAAATCCATGGCGACCAAGCCTCATTCAAGAGTTGTTTCTATGCTGTTGTAAAGATCGTGGTCAATGCTAAGACCAAGGAGCATGACCCTTAGGTAGTTGTGGCAAAATAGCAATCATAGTTTGGACGGCTCGGTGTCGACTTGCACATGGTTGACCCGGGCCGACCAATCTACGGAGGACCTGGTCAAGGTGTACCTCCATCTCAAAGACAGTGAGAAGTTCTTCCTTATTGGGGCGTTGTTTGAAGAAACTGAGAAATCTGATATGATGAGCCTCCTTTAGCGAAATTTTGATGTTTTTTCCTGGACACCTGCAGAAATAAATGGGTAAGCCTCAAATTAATTTGCCATCAGCTGCAAGTTGACCTAACCTTTAAGCTGGTAAAGTAGAAGGCCCAGAGATTAGCTCCTCATCACATGAAGCAGTCGACGAGGAAGTAGACCGATTGCTCAAAGTAGGGTCCATCAATGAAGTTCAATTCCTCGAATGGCTATCAAACACCATTTGTGCTAAGAAGAAAAGCGAGAAATGGAGGGTCTGTGTGGATTTCACAGATTTAAACAAGATGTGCCCTAAGGGCGACTATCATTTCCTCCCCCCAGTTTAATCAATTAGTGGATGCGACCGTGGGACATGAACACATGACTTTCATGGATGCCTGAGTTGGTCACTAGATTTCACTGTGTGAAGCCGATCAGGAGAAAACGACCTTCATAACCTCTCGGAGGATTTATTGTTATAAGATGATGCCATTCGGATTGAAGAACACAGGTGTCACTTATCAGCGCTTGATTAACAAAATGTTCAGGGAACAACTAGGCATCACTATGGAAGTCTACATCGATGACATGCTAATAAAAAACAGGGCCAAGGCCGATCACCTAAGAGATTTGGAAGCAACCTTCAACATTCTCAAGAGTTACAATCTGAAGCTAAATGCATCCAAATGTGCATTTGGGGTTAGGTCGGGAAATTTCTTGGGCTACCTAGTCAGTCGTCATGGGATTGAAGCTAATCCTTACAAGAAATAGGCAATACAATGATTACAGAAGCCAAGAACCACCATGGACATTCAGAAGTTGATTGGGATGTTGGTGGCCCTTAGCCGTTTCATTTTCAAGTCGTGGGAAAAGTGTAAACCTTTTTTTCTCAGTGCTTAAGGGTTCTTGGGATGAGGATTGTGATCGGGCCCTCGAGGGAATTAAAGTATATTTGAAAATCCCTCCAATTCTCTCAATGCTGGTAATAAATGAGATTCTGAACCTCTATCTTTCGGTCTCAAAGTGCATGATCAGTAGGGCATTGGTGAAGGAGTTCAAAATTGATCAAAGGTATATTATGTTAGCAATACCCTACTTGATGCCAAGACGAGGTACTTGCCAATGGAGAATCTCATACTTGCGCTGGTAATGTCCACGAGAAAACTTAGGCATTATTTTCAAGCCTACCTCATCAAAGTCCTTACCGACCAACCTTTGAGGTCTATCCTCCAAAACGTTGGCACATTAGGAAGGGTCGCCAAGTGGACTATTGAACTTGGGAAGTTTGACATACGATATAAACCTTGGACATCCATCAAAAGCCAGGTACTGGCCGAATTTATAGCTAATTCTTTGTGCTTAAGCCCTATATAGAAGAAACCCACATGGTGCCCAACTCATCAAGTGGCCCCTGGAGCCTCCATGTCGACGGGTCCTCAAACGCAATGGGGGTAGGAGTAGGCATAGCCCTAACCAATTCTAAAGGGATCACACTGGAACGAGCCATTTGGCTTGGATTTAAAGTATCCAATAATGAAGCCGAGTATGAGGCATTGATATCAGGACTCAATATGGCATTGTCCATCAAGGTAAGACACCTCCATGTCTTCTACAATACCCAGCTGGTCATCAACCATGTTAATGGAGACTTCGAAACCCAAGACGTCAGGATGAAGACGTACTATCAATGAGTAAAATAAAAAATGGGAGGATTTGAGGAGATCAAGTTATCTTAGATTTCTAGGGATAACAATAGCCATGCTGATGCATTGGCATGCCTAGCCTCAGCCTTGGCATTAGAAATCACTCGGAGGATAACGGTGGAATACAAGAAAAGCCTAAGAATAACCAACATTGATGCCGAGGAGATATTTTTTGTCGATATCCTGGGACATACCCCTAGTTTGGATGGACCCTATAATCAAGTATTTGTTGACAGGGGTACTCCCAGGAGATGCCAAGGAAGCCAAAAAAAATAAAATTGAAGGCCCCAAGGTTTTGGGTTTCCCCCGACGAAAAGTTATAACAAAAATCTTTCTCAGAACCGTATTTATTATGCATCCCTGAGGACAAGATTAAGTCGTTACTATGTGAAATCCACAAAGGACTATGTGGGAGCCACATGGGTGGATGGTCCCTGCCACATTGAGCAATGTGTCAAGGATAGTGGTGGTCGTACATGCAAATGGATGCTAAGAGTTACATGCAAAAGTGTGACAAATGTCAGAGGCTTGCCCCTATCATTCACCAACTGACAGGAGATCTCAACCCGTTGACAAGTCCATGGCCTTTCTATCAATGGGGAATGGATATAGTGGGTCTATTTCCAAAAGCACCATCGAACAAGAAATTTCTCTTGGTGACCACTAATTATTTCATGAAACGCATTGAGGTAGAGCCCTTGAGCCATATATGCGACGTAGAAACCAAAAATTTTATATGGTAGAACATTATCACTTGGTTTGGAATTCCATGAGATCTGGTGTCAGATAACGACACCTACTTCAATAACAACCCATTTAGAGAGTTCTACTAAGGGTTCAGAATCTGTAACTATTACTCAACTCTGGCGTACCCGTAGTGCAATGGACAAACAGAGAACTCCAATAAAATGGTGTTAGCAGGGATCAAGACAAGAATGGAATGGGGTGTATCCTTGGGCGTGTAGAACTATTCCGAGGACTTCTACGGGGTAGACTTCTTACACCGTGGTATATAGAGTGGAAGCAGTTATACCCTTGGAAGTAGGACTCCCAACCATATGAAGCCAAGCTTATTGAATCTAGAGAGAATGAGCAGACCTTGGCTAGAGACCTTGATTTAGTCGAGGAGAGAAGGGAGGCAGACACCATACAAATAGCTAAGTACCAAGGGGATCAATCTCGACCACACCAGAAGAATCTCCGAGCCAGAAGCTTCCAAGTGGGGGACCTACTACCTCAAAAAGTGTTTGGGGAAACACAGGAGCCAATCAATGGGAAGCTTGGCCCTAACTGTTTGGGCTTGTACAAAGTCACTTCTACAGGGGGCATAGGGTCATACAGACTCGAAGACATGCAAGGGAAAGTTGTGGCTCACCTATAGAATATTTTGAATTTAAATAAATATTATTACTAAATGAGTCTTGAGATACACCCCATTGTCGTTAGGGGCATAGCCTCAGGAGGGGTAAGCCTTCGTAAATGAAGTACTGCTCTCGAAAAGGATTGTAGGGGCACGACCACTAGAAGGGTAAGCCATCATAAATGAAGCACCACCCTTGAAAAGATAACACGAGCCCAAGGCTCGGTCATTACGGGCACAATCTCGAGAGGGGTAAGCCTTCACAAATGAAGCATCGCCCTTGAAAAGATCACACGAGCCCAGGGCTCAATCATTAAGGATAGAACCCTGAGAGAGGTAAGCCTTCACAAATGAAGCACCACCCTAAAAAAAATAACAGGAGTCTAGGGCTCGGTTATTAGGGGCATGACTCCGAGAGGGGTAAGTCTTCACAAATGTACAAGGCATCGCCCTTGGATCATTCTTTTAAAAGAAAATTTTGAAAGACTTGTGACTATAACAAAAAAAGTTTTAGTAGAAGCACAAATAACATTAAAAAGTTGGGGGCTTTGCAATCCCTTGAAGAAATATAACAGATAATGTAGCGCCCCAAATCCTTGGGGGTCCTTAACGCCCATTAAGCCTCTTTAATGAACCCAAGGCATTGATCCCTATAGACCATTTCCAACGGAATTTCGACGGAGCCTCCTTTGTACGGGGAGCTCCACCCTAACTCAACATGTTCTCAAGATTAATACATGGACCATTCCAAGGTCCATACTAACATTTAAGCATTTTCAAGCAATAAACATTAATCAATGTGTTTTAAATGTAAAAATATACATTGAGCATAATAATAGATACATAAAGTCCCCAAATATACAAGCCTTTACTTAGAAGAATATATAAGCTTTTGCTTAACCAAAATACAAGGCTAAAAGATGATACA
The DNA here is from genome assembly GCA_963454935.2 of Ilex paraguariensis. Lineage (NCBI taxonomy): Eukaryota > Viridiplantae > Streptophyta > Magnoliopsida > Aquifoliales > Aquifoliaceae > Ilex > Ilex paraguariensis. The sequence continues at coordinate 32,189 of CAUOFW020001976.1, forward strand.
ATAGGACCTAAGCATCTAAACATCCAAAATGAAACCCCAGACTTCGGCTCCCTCATCAAGTGGACCCATGTGAGGGCCATCTGCGGAAGTGTGAATACCTAAAAAATGTTCCCACAACTGGTGAGCCGAAGCCTAGTAGGGTATCTCCTATAGAGAATACATTCCAACCCAATTGCATATGATATGAATGTACATTTGACACACCAAACATATAATACAAGTAACATTAATATTACGCATGCAAACCATGAATGATGTTCAATGAATGCATGTCCGACTCTGAACCCCTTCTCGGGTTCCCATGCACGACACATAATGTAATGTCATATTATGAACCGGGCATTCCAAACCCCCGTCATTGGTGTTATACCCACCTAATGACCCTTTATTTTTGTGTCTTTATGGGGTAGGTACTTTTATGCATTTTTACCAATAGACTACCAAATCAATAATGGATCTCGAGGAAATCTCATATCCTGCTCCTTGTTACGCTGCCACACTTTTATGGACTCGTTACACTACCATAAAATGTGTAACCAAAAAATTGGGTCTTGCACCCAAGAGAGAATCTAGTCCTTCTTGCAATAGCCCAACACATTTTCATGCAACATCACGCGAGGCTTGATCAGACCTTGGTCCAATCTTCTTGGGCCTCACCTTTCAAATCATATATGCAGTGGTACAATGTAGTGTATAATTACAATTTAATTGAAAATACAACATCAATTATAGCATTGAGAGCATAATAAACATTCTAGTATATCACCAAGCATGTTATAAGCATTAATTAACTAAAATAACATACTTGAATACACTTAGGCATTTTATCAAACACCAAGAGAGCATAAATGTAAACACATTACATGCTCACTCATATCACACATATTTGACATGTTCAATTCCCAAATCAAATAGGAATTGGTCTAGTATGCTCATCGATTCATCAAGCATCCACTAGTTATACTAGTTACATGGTAGATATGTAATTATTCTACATAACACCCTACCCATATCATATACATACTTAGAATTGAAAGTAATCTTAAATAGGAAGAAACACTCACCTCTTGAAGCATGAGTAAAGAAGAGAATCCCTTTAGAATGCCCAAACCCTTGATTTCCAAAAAAAAATAAAAATGGGTGAGATTGGCGTTGATGTACAGCCCTTGTCAAGTAGAACAACTTTAATTCTTGGCTCTCGAAGATTCGCCAGTTGGATCTTGACTTTTCTCTCTCCCTTTCTCTATCTCTCCCCAACGTTTTTGGCAAGGAGAATGAAAGCTTTGGGTTTTATTTGGCTTTTATATATTTGATATAAAATGTGTCATCTGTCCTTTTGTCTTTGGTTGGAAATCTCTCACGGCCAATCAAAATTTGCTGGAAAAAAGGGGTTTTGAGGGTCTAAACGATGAAATTCAACGCAAAACTTTATATTATGAGTCCGGTGAATAAATCCCAATTGTTGGAATTTTAATTATGTATCCTCAATTTGTCTTGTAAAACGTAAAATTGTGACTATTTCAAAATTCGACGAAAATTGAATAGCTAACTTGATTTTGTGAGATGAATCTAATGGTGAGATCTGTTTCATTTTCCAAGTTACATAAAAAAAAATTATTTTTAACCTTACTTAAAATAGCTTAATTATTGCATTACCCATTTAATTGATTTATTAATTTTTTTTGGGCTTTACAGATAGACCAAAAAGAACTCATCCTTACTGGAGTTAGAATTTTTCAATTTTTGGCGCCATCTCCTTGGTCGCCAATGTGCTTTACTTGATCAGCCACTATCTTCTCCACTTGGCTGATGTGGTGGTCCTTCTTAGCAAGGTTGGACTTGGCCTAGTCGGCATTAGTCTAGTAGTCCCAAAAGCGGTCAATGATGAACCCCATTTGTTGATATGCTTGAAAGGAATCCCAAAATTACGGTGTAGAGAAAAATAAAGAAAAATGATGAGGAAAGAGGCAGTATCTGAACCAAACTTTAGCTTACCACCAGATTGTGTTGGATCACCCCTTGGAGGAGACGGTTCTTGGAGTAGTCATAATGGATGGCCATATCGGCGTTAAAGTGAGCGACCATACTTTCTATGTTTCAGGGTTGTCATTGTTGCTGATGTCTCTATTGTTGCTATTATCTCTATTGTTATTGAAGCTGTCTTTATTTGGAGGTGGTGGGGGCTACAGTCATAGAGGTCCCGTCCGGGCTAGAGGCGGCTACCCTCTAGGCCACTGTGGCAGTCTCCAGGCCCTTGATGATGATTTGGGGAAAATGAAACATCTTAGAATTTGAAGGAGTGGGGGAGTTGGAGGCAGAAGGGGTGGCCTCAGTATCTTGATTAGGGTTGCCCTCCAAGTTGGCTTTTTCCTCTTTAGAATGATCTAGCCAGATAGAAGGATCAAAGGACTCGAAAACTTGGAAAAAATGAGTATAGCCCAGCCTATACCTTAGCAATATGTGAGCAGCCCACGTAAATGGGTTCTCTTGCTAGTACGACCACACTTTTAGAATGTCATCAAAGGTGACTAAGGATCAGAGTGGTTGTGTGGCATTCCTCTTGAAACCTTTTGTAATAAAGGCAAAGGATAAGAAGATTAGCACCTGATCTTTCTCTAGAGCGTGATGGGGATGACTTGTGACACCCCTAAAATCGGGGGTCCTTTTTCAACCATTGACCACCCCGTCAACCCGTGGAAGTAGACGTGATTGTCGCACAACCCTACATCACATCAATAGCATTCCCTTAACTGAAATTTTAACCCACACGTGTAAACCGTGTACATCTTATCAATTAATCAAAATGTGGTCCAATGCACTACATTTCATATTCCATTATAGTCCATTTACATCATTGGGACCAAAGAACCCATAGTCCAAAAGCATGGCGAAACAGTTTTAAAATTTCAGATTTTTGGAAGGCCTACCGGTAGGATGAGCTCACTGAAAAATTTCTACCGGTAGGGTTTGCCTATTGGAAATTTCTACTGGTAGGGTTTGCGTACTGGACAAAGTTGTACCGGTAGGATGTACTGGTAGGCTTTGTCCAATTTTTCCTGTTTCACCTGTTTTCAATTTTCAATCTATTTCAATCCCTTCTACCACCATCCAAAACATGCTTAATAAGGTTTTTCACATAAAACCTAATATATACAAGTTCTATTATATCAATTTCGTACGGTTACATACCCAAAACATAATTTTCACAATAGTTTTACAAAAAAAAAATGAATTCAAGGCCACAAGTAGGCCTTTCTCATCATTGGGGCCTCAAATGAGAGCCATCCACCTGTGTGTATCCCGCACTTGAAATATTTTCCCATATAGGGTGAGCCACACCCAGTAGAGTATTTTCTATAGAGGCTACTTCCCAACGTAAGTGCATATGCAATGCTCACATGCAACATTTAGCAAACAATAGTCATTCCAACCAAGATTTAAGTAGTCTATGTTGGAATCTAACATGACATGTCATGATATGAGATAGTACCCCCTCATGCAACTCAACTCGAGTCCTCACCAACTCCCGCCACAAAATACTATGCCAATGTATGAAAAATCCGCCATTGATGAATTATATCTAATGATCATTTTGAAATAAAGTCATGTGGTTATAAAATTAAGTCATTGTTGGATGTTACATATTGAATGACTATTTTATAAAACAAATACACTTTTTTGGAATTTCACCTTAGGGGAGTGTACGAACCAAATATTTTATAAAACAAAATCATGTGTCTTTGTTGGGTAGCGGATTTTTTGGTGTCGCACCGCCGGCTCTGTAAACCAATACACTTTTTCAAAATTTTACCTCAGGGGAGTGTATAAACCAGATAGCCAGGTCTTGCACCCGAGGGAGAGTCTAGCCCTACTTACTATACCCGACACAAGTTTTTCATGCAATCGTGCAATTCAGTCGGACTTTCAATCCCATTTTCCCGAGCCCACCCATCAACCCCTAAATATGGTGTTTGATTTAAACCATGCACACACCCATACCCATACCCATGTCTTATGCCCATGGTTGTGATGCTTCCATGCAAATGCAATGTAATGTACCATTGTTATTTCTATATCATGACCCATATATAATGAATGTCTTATGAGCAAATTTAACCACATCTCATGTGTATAATCACCATTTCATTTACACAATTTCCAAGCATGTTATCACATGATCATGGAATTAACACACTAAACTCCTCAAGACAATAATGTAAACACATAACATGCCCTTAAATCACCTTTCTATGGAATTACACAAGCAACTACCACATATCAATTCCAAGCTAGGAATTTATTTTAAAACATTTCTAATACCCATTTCTATCAATTTCACAACAATTGGTAAGTGATATATAATTCTATCAACCTATCCATTACATATAACACCCTAGGTTAGAAAATAAACCTAAGTAGGAGGGAACTCTACCTATTGAAGCGTGAAATCAACGTACAAGACCTTCAAGAAATTCAATCAAGCTCAAACCTTTGATCTCCTCAAGCCTCGTTTTTGGAGCTTCGATGAACTTTTCAATTTTTGGTATAGTCTTGTAGCCCACATCCAGGAGAACGGCTTTTCCTCTTGGCCCGTGTTGATTCGATCACTCAATCTTCGTAGATCATAGAGAGAAGGTGAGAACTCTCTCTTTTTCCCTCTCTTCTCTTCTCACGTTGAAACCGACTGATCAAATGGGGGAGAAATCAGATTTTTTCCCTATTTTATAGCCTTAGAATACTTGGTCCACAATGCGCCACATGACCCTTTTTTTCCCGAGTCAGTTTTTGCCCCGAAATAATTAAATTTCACCCTAGTTCAAGTTCAAAATATTTTTATTTTAATTTTCCTTAAATTAATTTTAAAATTTTATTAAACATCTCATTTTTGGGTCACCCGAGACTCGACCGCCTCTTAAAACATGAAAAATTTGACTATATCAAAATTTGATAAAATTTGACGAGGTAACTAGATTTTACGAGACGAATCCAACGGTGAGGTCCATTTCATCATCTGAGGTTTAGAAAATTTCAGATTTACAACCTGTACCATAGTAGCGAATTACCATTTTGCTCTTTTTCATAAAAAGTTTAAATTTACCCGGGTTTTACATGACTCGACGAAAACTAATACACTTGGAACCCTCATTTCGTTGGGGCAATAGAGGCCTTCATACTCGGGTCTATTACCCGTCTCCCATCTTCCACCAATCATGATGAGATCTCGGATGTAACCTTTATCTGATTCAGGAATATGAGTCACTAAGTACATTGAGGGATCCTGAGATTTAAGATAGTATTTCTAGTTGTTGGTTGTCTTCATATCATAATAGAAAAAGATCTTGTCTACCCCAAGATTAATCCTCAATCAAGCGTTGAGGGCGACTATGCCCATCATTATCCTATATAGGTTCACACAACACTAGCAAGGGAAAAGCCTAAAGTGTATCAAGAACTTCAAAAGAAGAGGGGCAAGGCGAAATTTAACCCCTCCTTTCATGATTATCTTGGTATGGAGTGACATAAGGTCATCACTCCCTTCATTTGCCCTATGGAACAGGGGGTCGAAGACAAGGGTAACAAAGTTATCAGGGATGTTGTAGGTGGACCTAAAGTCATTTCAAATGCACTCAGTCACTTGGGGTTTTCAATGCTTCCCCTCTTTTCTAGGTCTATTGACCCTTGGGGCTCTAGTTCTACATTCCCTAGCCATTGGATGTTGTACAAAGGATAAAAGAAAGAAAAGAGAAGGAAGATTATGAAGATCATTGGATGAAGAGTACTTATAGGTTTTACAGCTAGCCTAGTCCTACTGAAGAACCACTTAGGAAACCAAACAACGCAAAGAAAGCAATCGTTAGAGGAGTCTCTCACCTTCCAATCCCTCCTCTATTTATATTATTCAAAAGTGGGAGCAGTTGGCAAAAAAGTTGGACTCAATAAACAAAATTCAAAAAAGGGGCGGCAAACATGCGAGTAACAGCCCTAAAAAAATAGACGCATGCATAGGAAACCTCCATTCTCCTCGTGACACCTATCCCATGATACAAAGAAAATGCAGGTTAGGAGGCATTTGATGGGACGTTTGCGGCCATCCAACTAGATACTGACACGTGACCACTTATGTTGTCGAGACGCATGAGATTCCCATGGTAGCTGAGACTGAGAGATTGGAGTGCTCAAGACCTAGAGGCATGATCAATGCCAAATATTAAATGACATCGATATGTGAGCCTTGAGCACTACATTGATGTGACAAGTCATCATTTATTATCTACCCCGCGAAGGGTCTGAGAACAACTGTCAAGGGGCATGGCCATCATCCCTGATGGATGGCCCTCGAGGTATCCCATGAACACTCATAGATGAACGGCAGTAGGCCACATGCATCTACGTAGAACACGCGATGGTTGAAGATGGAATCATAAATGCTTGGCCCATTCTAGGATGCAAACCCCGACGTTCAATCATCCAACATTAATGAGGTGTGACAGAATAACACTTATTATGCTAGGCGATGAGCACAGACTACTAAATATTGGAATGCAAATGGGAAAGACATCATTACAATCCTAGGTATAAATACCCTATAGAAACAAAACTCAGGTAAGCAAACAATAATAAATTTGCACTGTACACTTTATCCAAACTCAAACGCCGACTGACTTAACCATCGGAGAGGATAAGTTGGGTGTACATCCGGCCCCTTTCTTGACTTTGTTATTTCTTTCAGGACCATCCATCGAATTTGTCATAAGGGTCGCTATCTTAATACGTTGTAAGAAATCTCCCATGTAGCAATTCAATTCGGACTATATTTAATTGATGAATCCTCAATTTGAAAGTAATTCGAATGGGACCTTTAGTCTAAACATATCAATTGAAATGTTGTCAATTCAATTCTCAAATTAAAATTCTAATTTAAGTCTAAGATTATACAACTTGATTTGAAATTCAAATTGATCTTCAATTTTTGAAACACAACATATTTATATAAAACTTCAGATTTTAGTAAATTCAAGATGGATTTACGTTGAGTTAAAAATAAAAAAAAACTAGAGACTCTCATTTGAGTGTTGTAGGAATTCAAATCAAGATGAAAATTTTTCGTAAGTTCTAAAAATTTCTATCTAAGCATTCGATATTTTGATTGAAGATCTACTGGGTTCAAAATGACATATTCAACAGGAGGCCACCTCGTCTACTTGTAAATAGCCAATCATGCATTTTGTTTTTGTGGTTAGGTAAGAAATATTTATATATCCGAGGACATCCGTACCTAATCTCTATTTACGGGTCTACGCCCATTGTTAAATTGAGCTTTTCGTCCCTTCCGGTGCAGTTATATTTAGCGATTATTCGTGGTGGGCTCCATGTTGTGAGACCAACAGAAACGACCACAGTTGGATTTGTACCTAAGCACATGCAAACAATAGGTCAAACGTCAATGAAACTCTATAGCCTTTCATTTTCCAAAACGACCCTCTGGACACGACTTTAGAAATCTTAACTATCCATCTTTTATTCTTTTTTTTTTCTTCTTTTTTATTCTTTTGGACCAAATCATTCAAGTATCTAGATGCACCCATAAAACAATCAAATTATAACAGGGATATTTTTGAAAATATTTCTTCCCAGTAGTTTAATTCTTGACTTTTTCAGTCATTATTTGAACTTTTTAAAACAAAATAATTAAATGTTTGCCCTTTTCCACTTCTTATTTCTTTATATAGATGATTAATCTCTGCCTTTTTCATAACAATAACGCTACGCTGACTAAAATTAAGGACCAAATAAAGAGATCAAATGACATGACAATTGACTTAGAAGGCTGATTACGTAAGACTAATATTTGATTAAATCCAAAAAATCTTTTCGTCTTCTCTGCTTCTCTAAAACGCACAAACAAAAAATACAGAGAAAAAAAGTTATGTTTGGCAAAAAACGTAAGAAAAATCTTGTGTTCCCTTTGGCCCTTCTGTCCAAAAAGACGTCTCTATCCAAGAAGCCAAAGAGAACTACCAAATACAGATGTCTCTCTCCAAGAAGTTCAATGTATTTTCAACTTCCTCCATTGGCCGAAGAAGCAGGTTGTTTCACATTGATCTTCTTGGACGTAGATCAAAGTAATCTATCTCAAAATTCAGAAACATCTACTACTCTATTTTTTGTTGTTCAAGGTATTCCCTAGACCCTTAGACTATGTCTGACTTTGTACAAAAACCTTGGATGCACCCCCAACTGATTGATTAAATGCTTATTTGGCTTCATAGTACTTTTTTCGAATCTTTCTGTCTCTGATCTCGTAATACTATTTTATCACTTGGAAAACTACTTTCATACTTATGTAAAAACTCTAAATTAAATGCCTTAGAATGTTGCTGGAGTAGTTGGTTGTTTTATGGACAATGAATGTACATACTTGTTATAAAGCCGGTTGGTGAAATTTAACCATCAAACATAGTGAGAATTTTCTGACCTAAAAAAAAAATAGTTAGAATTTAACTTCGTGTGTAAAAAAGAATAAGCTCAAGGTAAAATTGTTACTTACCTTCAAGGTGAGCCATTTTCTGCATGGCTATTGGGGCAATCATGATAGGCATTGAAATCTTGAAGAACAAGACAGTGGTGGCCATGTCTATTTTGCTCACATCGATAAGAATATGGGGTCAAAACCTTTATTTCATTAGCAAAGTCTTTCCAGAGGTCAGCTTGTAGCAAAAATAAAAAAAAATTCACAGACAAATAACCAAAATCTTAATTTAGGGATTAAAGCTTTGTGAGCCAATATAGGAAGCTTACAGATTGTTGAGAATGCATTTCTGCTCTCTGTCAGACTCCACTGGTCCTCTGCACCTGATGCATAATAGTCAAATATCATCTTTGGCAACTTTTGCTTGGCAATGGCCTCATACTCGCTGACATTTGATGCGCTGATAGTAACTTTTAGAGTGACCAGTTATATTTATTCCAGTGACAATCTACTATTTATATGTTCTTTGATTATCTATGTTTTGTTCTTTATTGGATAGGAATGGAAGAAGACATTCCAACTAGCTATACAAGTATGGAGATGGATGGTAATACTTGTGAGAAGGAAGTTGATAATACAATCAATGTAGAAGAAAAATTAGAAGAGACAAAATTGGGAATGGTGTTTAATACAGTTGACAAAATAATAGAGTACTACATAAGATATGGTAATGGCCTAGGGTTTCCCACAAAAAGAAGAACACCGTCAAAGGGAGATGATGGAGAGCTAAGATATGTGACATTTGCATGTTATCGCTCGAAAAAGTCAAAGTCTACATCAAGAAATACCTTCCAAATGCATCAAATCACCAAAACTGACTGTAAAGCTAAGTTGAGAGCAACTATATGTCCCGATGGCAAGTGGTGAATGACTTCCATCATGCTTGCACATAACCATGGGTTGAGTCTAGTCAAATCTCGTTTCTATCGATGCAATAGGATAATAAGACCATACATCAAAAGAAGATTTGAAATGAATGACAAACCAGAAATTTGGATTAACAAGAATTTTAATTCTATTGTGGTTGAAGTGGGTGGGCATGAGAATGTTCCCTTTTTGGAGAAAAATTGTAGAAATTTTGTTGACAAAGTAAGGCGGTTGCGACTTGGGTACGGAGAAACTACTGCGATTCACAATTATTTCCTGAAAATGCAAGGTGATAATTGAAAATTTTTCTACATGTTGGATTTGGATGATGAGGGTGGTTTACGAAATGTATTTTGGGCAAATGCTAGGAGTAGAGCAGCATCTAAAGAGTTTGGTAATGCCATTACATTTGACACCACATATTTAACGAATAAGTATGACATGTCATTTGCTTCTTTTGTTGGGGTCAATCACCATGGTCAATCGACTTTATTAGGATGTTAATTGGTATCAAGTGAAAATGTTGAGACGTTTCTTTGGTTATTTCAATCTTGGGATGCTTGCATGTCTGGTCATACTCTAAATGCAATAATTACGAACCAAGACAAGGCAATTGATATTGTTTTTTCCCAATACATGCCACAAGTGATGTTTGTGCCATATAATGAAGAAGTTGCCAGAAACATTGACAGGTTATAAATAGTATGAGTCAATAAAGTTTGCATTGCAGAGTGTTGTATATGATTGTTTGACCAATGAAGAATTTGTAGAATGGTGGAATAAAATGATTAAGAAATATAATCTTGAAAGCAATGAGTGATTGCTTAGATTATGTGATGAGAGGCGTCGATGGGTGCTAGAATTTATGAAAGATACTTTTTGGGTGGGAATATCTACCACACAACGCAATGAGAGCATGCATACATTTTTTGATGGATATGTCAATTTCAAAACTACGTTAAAATAATTTTTTTAACAGTATGCAAGGTAGAAAAAGAGAACCAAGAAGAGTTCAACTCCTATAATTCATGGATTCCTTGTGTAACTCATTATGTCATGGAGAGGAAGTTTCAAGATGCTTATACTATTGGAAAATTTAAAGAGTTTCAACGTGAATTAACAGGAAAGATATATTGTGAATTGTCTTCGGTTAAAGATAATGATTCCTTTTCAAATTATGAAATATCTGAAGATATAAAGGTTGGGGAGTCATCTCGGCATGCATCTTCCAAAGTTTCTTTTATTCGTGATAAGTGTGACATTAAGTGCAATTGTCGTTTGTTTTAATTTAGGAGCATTCTATGTAGACATGTAATCACAATGCTAATTCATAAGAAGATTTTAGTGATTCCAGAAAAATATATCATTTGGCGATGGTGGAAAAATTTGAAGAGGTGTCACACGAAGGTGAAGGTTAGTTATGATGATTTGAGTGTCAAACCTGAAGCTTGCCGTTTTGAAAAGATGTGTAATACATTTTATCAGGTTGCAGACTTGGCAACTAATTCTGAAGAAAAGACCAATTTAGTGATGCAGAGACTAAATGAATTGAAAATGGACCTAAAAAAATATAATTGTGTTGGTAAGAGTGGCCAGCCTACTACCAATATGAATGTTGGGATAACAAATACTTGTAGTGATGTTAATCCAACATCAAAAGAGAATGTAAATATACTTGCTCTAGTGGTAGTTCGTAGTCAAGGGCGACCACCATATAAAAGGAAGCAATCTAAGGTCGAGGAAGTAATTAGGAAAAATGAGGAAAAGAAAAAAAAAGATGGAAGCAAAGACAAACATAAAAAATGCAGGGAATTATATGAATGTATGAAATATTTGAATTATGTGATTTTTAAATTAATTCTTTTTATTTTGTTCACATTGCTAATTTTATAAATTTTTTGTAGGATTCTAACATGTTCTAAGGCAATAAAATTGGTAACATTGATGATGCATTAAGTACGGAAGTTGTTGACATAGTTGATATTCAACAAAGTATTGCATTAAAGGTATAAGATTGTATTTTCTAATTTGAGCAATTATATTGAACATTTTATTATGAGTTATTTATTTAGTTGTGGTTTATTATGTGTTATGAAGGCCAGCTCACCCTCCTTGTATGGGGGCAACTTTACTCCTTTAGTACATGAATATAGAGGTAGATATATAATGGACAACATGACACACTCTAGGTTTTCACACCAAAATATGTTACAGGTATATCTTATTTGTTTTATTTAATAGAAAATGTGTGTTGTATTTAACATGTGTTCTTTAAAATTAGGCTCAACACTTTTTATATTGGAGAGGTATATATGGTATAGATCATGTTTCCTACTCTACAATAATATTTGGAATCAATGATACTACACAATTGTCCAATATCATACAACAGCCGGTATGAGATTCATTTGTTAATTTTTATCTAATTCACATCTCCATGCACTTTAACTTTCTTCCAAAATTTTCATATATATAGGGAAGCCAAAATTTAGGAAGGGATGAGAATTCTGACAAGGGTGGTTTAGAGTGTCCAAACCAATAAGTGAGTTATGAACTCCTTATATACCATTTTAAGTTCTATTAGGTTTTTTGATTTTTCAACAACTTTTGGATTCATTTATATACAATTTTAAGATCTATTAGTTTGGTTTGTGTAGGCAAAAGTCAATGCCGAGGAAAATACAACAATTTTTGGTGCAACTTCAAAGTCAAATGGAAGACAAAGAAAACATATTTTTATTTGTTTTGTTTTGTTTTGGAAATGGAGTTATGATGTATGAGATTAATTTTTTGGGTTCATTTATTTCTATGAGTTTTATCATTATAGAAATAATAGAAGATTGAATAAAACAAAACACTATAAGTTTTAGCTTATGTAGTTGGTTATACGTGATATTGGTAAAAATTAGTTAGCATTATTTTTTGATTGGCCTGTGCAATAGCCTTCTTTTTATTTTTTCAGAAAGTAAAATTTCAATTGATCAAAAAAGTGTACAAGAAAAGGGAATGACCCTTACAAAAATAATACTGAGGCATTCCCAGTAACCAAGTCAAAAAAACCAAAAGATAACATAGGCCATGAGAAAAGAACAATGGCCATGCAAGAATAAAAATAGTTGGTGTTCCTTGGAGATAGAATTTAGAAGGAGTGGAGGCCTTGAGCTTAAACTTCAATCCAAATTCCTCATTACAGACCCAAACTCTGAGATAATAATTATTTGATCGCTCCCTCACTATGTGCAAAAAAATATGTTAGAGTTGTTCAAAAAATTCACCAAAGCAACAAACCTACAATGATTTGGACAGAATAAATTTGGGGGGGGGGGGGGGGAGGGGGTGAAGTAGCTGCCTTGAGCCAAACCTTTCACCAAGCAAGAACAAAGGTGGGCAGCACTACGTATAGGAAGAACATAGTTGAGGGGGGAAGGAGAATTCTTTGATCGCTCCCTCATTTGCTTTGTAATTGCAATTCCTCTATAGAAAGGGATGAGCACTGCGTCACTTGGAGCATGTTAAAGAGCAAATTTGAAATTTCTTTGGGAATTTGCTTTTGCTTGAACTCAATAGAGATAAAACTCAAAGACACTGAAGAAATGCTCTTGAGCCAAATAAGCATTTTATCGAAGAGTTGGAGTGCATCAAAGTATACATTCGGGCAAAAATAATACAGAGAAGGAGAAGAGCTCAAGCATAAGTTTACATTGTAATATGTAAATCAAGTACAACGTCAAAGAACATAAAAAAAGTTACAACGTAAAAGTGTAACCAACACACTTGGGTGGCTACACATAAGTAAGAGGACAAAAAAACCACTACAGAAGCAATCTTGAATGTATAATCTGAATTTAAGACGCAATCTTCCCTCCTCTGGTCCCGGTCGACATTGTTCTTTTCTTTATTTTTTACTTGGTCATTCAAGATGAAGGCTTGAAGCCAAAGAGAACTTCTTGGAGAGAGATGTCTGTATATGGAAGTTCTCTTTGGCTTCTTGGAGAGAGACGTCTCATGATATATTGATTACACAAAGTCATAGTATAGAAAAGTTCTTGCGTAAGGATACCCATACCACTAGCGATCACTACATAAACTTATTTTTTTCCTTTTCACCAGCATGAAGACCAGCAAAGTATATCTAAGGGTTGCTCTCGAAGCTAGCCCTTGAGACATATGATGATCCTCCCCCACTCGGAGCCTTCATCATTCCAGACCCACCGCCACCACCGTCACTTCCCTTTGGGCAACAAGAGGTTCAAACCAAAGAGAACTGCTTCTTTGTTTTTTACTTGATTATTCAATATGAAGGCTTCAAGCTAAAGAGAACTTCTTGGAGAGAGACGTTCACTTTGGCTTCTTGCAGAGAGAAGTCTCTTTAGACAGATGGGCCAAAGAGAACACAAAAACTTTCCTATGCTTACGTTTTTTGCCAAACATAACTTTTTTTTCTTTGTATTTTTTGTCTGTGCATGTTAGGAAAGAGAAGAAGACAAAAAGATTTTGCCCTATTTTTCCTTGATTTGGGGCTTGAATTTTGGGGAGGAATTTTTTGGATTTAATCAAATATTAATCTTGTCTAATCAGTCTTTCAAGTTAACTGTCATATTATTTAAACTCTTTATTTGATTTTTAATTTTAATCGGTATAACATTATTGTTTTCATAATAAGTCATGAGATGGAAGTGACTTGAGTAAATGTGAATGTGAAAGCGGAGGGAGATGCTAGGGTAGCCAAAAAGGGGGGGGTCGGGGGTTGTCACTTCGATCTCAGTTTATTACCATGACTTAAGCTAAATATGTTCAGAAGGAAAGTCACTCGGGGGCAATATGGAAAACCCAAAATCATTTGCTAGGGTACAATAGTCATTTTGAACGCAAAATAATACTTACATAGACGTTTGTTCATTCGAGTACGGTTGTTCATTTTTCTCCCATATAACATTGTCCTCTCCATCCATTCTCACATTCACATCTAAACGTCCCCGCACAGAGGGAAAAAAAAAATTCAGAGAGAGAGAGACTTCAGAAAGATGGGCAACACGCAAAGGTGTTGTTTGGCCTGTTTTCTTCCCTGTGGAGCCCTAGACTTGATCCGTATAGTCCACCTGAATGGCTACGTAGAAGAAATAACACGTCCAGTCACGGCCCGTGAGGTCCTCAACAACAACCCTAACCATGTTTTGACCAAACCCTGCTCTCAGGGGATGGTCCGGCGGATCCTGATACTGTCGCCTGAGTCGAAGCTCAAACGAGGAAGCATATACTTCTTGATTCCGGCATCATCGCTGCCGGAAAAGAAGAAAAGTCGAAACCCTAAGAAGTCCTCCAAAAGGAGTAAGAAGTGCAGCTCTAACGAACTCGATTCTAATAGTTACTTGTCCGACATTATGTCGGAAAAGAAGTCGTCACGTCGGGATCGCCGGAGCAGACGGATTGGGGTATGGCAGCCACATCTTGAAAGCATTTCAGAACACTGATGATTTTTTTTTCCGGAGCCGGAATTGGACACTCTGAGTCTGAGCCTGAGCCTGAGGATAACATGGAATCCATACTTTTTTCCCAATCATACGTGGGGTGATTGGTGTTGTAGATAAATTTACATCAGTGCTTTTCCTTTTTGTGTTTTTTTTTTCTGGCGGCATGTAATGCTAGCAGATTCGAAAATCTCATTTTCAGTATGGTGACAATCTGTTTGTCCCAAGAAAATCATAAGAAGAGGGAAAGAGAGAGCAATTTGTACTCAACGAAAGTATACTTTTAACACTTTCATGTTGATGGGCTTCGTTGGTCTCATTTATTAGACTAGAGATGAGAAAAGCACTAATTTGGTTATATATATATATATATATATATATATAAAGGACGGTAAAGTGCAAGAGAGACTCACGTATATTTGTGGAGTTTGAAAAAATTTAATGGGCTAGATATATATAATTTTATTTTGCACGTAATCCTGGATGATCTGTTCTGGAGAATGGATCGTTTTGCAATAATTTCAATTCTTAAGTGGGCAAAAAATATAGAATGATTCCAATCCACATGCGTCGACCAAGTGGACAACTAACTATTCTGTAGTTTTGTAATGGGGCTTTGGTGTGCTTTAATGTCAACTAATTTAAAGATTGATTGCTATCAAAATGTTGTGCTTGTCAAGAGTGATGAATGGCTGTCATTGCCTGTACACAGTACTCAAATATAATTTTGTAAACCATATATTTCTCTATGACCTAATTAGCCAACAGAGAGGAGGGAATATAGGTGTGGCAACTTTTGGCACCGATATAGTTTAATATACTTTGGTATAATGAAAAAAAAAAAAGAATGATAAAAAATTGAAATTATAGATAAAATATTATGTTTGGTAAGGAAGAAACATAGGAAGTATGAAAAAGGCGATGGATTGATATTTTTTCCAATTTTTCAAAATTTATCCCCCCAAAAATGGGAGAAAAAGTACAATTAATATTAATTATATGTGTTGAAATATATGTTATTTATTTTTATATCTGTTAATATATGTATATATTTTATTTATCTATTACATAATATCTATACATCAATATTATATATAAAGACTGATGATACCCTGAAGAAATTTCAAATTTGAGTTCGACAGTTGAGGTCATGCAGGGAGCTCAGGCAAGAGACCCTAAGCTCGACAATCCAGGTCTGAGACCTCCTTGACCTGCACCCCGAAGAAGACGCATGGAAGACAGCTCGAAACCACAACGCGCCACTTCCACAGCAGGAAGTGCTAGTCTAGGCAAAAGATCATTAATTGTCACAACCATTGCCTAGAATCAAACAAGACGTTGCAAGGGAAAGACAAAGATCTCGCTATAGACCCCTTCGAATCAGGGACTAAGTTATAAATACTGTAAAAAGTCCTCACTAGGGAGAGAGGAATCCCTTTGGAACAAAGAGGATTTTGTAGCCTACGATCCATCTTGAAAAAAAGTATTTGGAGCAAGAGCCTCCTTTAAGATAGTAGACTAGTCAAGTTTCCGAACTGACGAACCTCTATAATTCTTTAGCGTAATCTCTCCCTTCTCACCCTAAAAGTTGTTGGATTGGAATCACCAGAGCCTTGTAGCTCAGTTCTAATCCCCATTCATACACAATGTCCTATCACGTTTAGTGCACCATAAGACACAGTGGTAAAATATACATGTAATATTTTTTCCATATTTTCACTTTTCTATTTTACTAAACATAAAAAAATTAAGGGTAAATTTTACTCACACCCCCTGATAATTTTTTTGTTACACGAATACCCCACATATTTCAAAAATAACACTAAGACCCTAAATGTTGGATGCCATTAACAATTTAGATAAAAAATACTATTTTATCCTCTAATTACTCAAACCCATTTTCTGACCCAATAACATAACCATATCTTGGGTGATCCATTTTTGACTCACCTCTTTCTACCCTTTCTTCATTTAAATCCCCCATCCCACCTAAGGATAGCAGTGGACTGAGGCGAGGGCGGGGGGAGTAGTATACACCCCAGTCCACCCCTGTTGACGGGGGAAGTTTTAATCCCCATCCCCACCCCATGAGTAAATTCTAATCCCGGCCCCAGGCTCCGCCCCCGCCCACACCCACACCCACACCCAATACAATTAATTTTTTGTGATATTAAGAAAAAAATTATAAAATTTAAAGTACAAGTTGTATCCCTGTATGCATGTATCACATGATATGATCAAACAAAAAATAAAGAAATAAGTCAACAACATAATCCTTGAATAATTGAGCAAAAAAGCAATAACAATAATATTAATAAGATTAAAAGCTAGTCTACAAACATAATCCAACATAATTCATAATAACAACATTCTAAAAAATATCATAATAGCAATAAAGATCCAATCTTAAATAGGCTTCATGTAAAGTAGAAACTTGTCTTCCATCTCCAATCAAAATAGAACAAGTTTGGACGAATCCCCATTTGTTCTTGGTCCGTTGTCATCCCTAATCCCACCCCCAATCCCAAACCCTAGCAATCTCCCATATCTTGTCGGTGGTGGTGGTGATTGTTGCTAATGGGGTGGTGGTGGTGATTGTTGCTAATGGAGTGGTGGTGGTGATAAAGGTGATGTTGGTACAGTGGTGGCAACATTTTGGAGAAGAAAGGGGATGCTAGGGTTTACAATCATCCCCTCAAATCTTCTCTCTCTCTCTCTCTCTCTCTCTCTGTTACAATGATGAACATATGTGGTGGTTGATGATGGGTTTGGTCTTAGTACTCTTCACCTCATATCTCTCTCTCTCTCTCTATCTTTCTCTTAGTGATGAATAGAGATGGTGGTTTGTGGTGTTGGATGATGGGTTTTGTGGAGGTGGTTTGGGTTGTGCAGTGGTGTTGGTGCATTGGTGGTGCGTGCATTGCAGTGGTATTGGCATGTGTTGTAATGCGTGCATTATAGTGGTAAAGACATGTAGTGCAATGGTGGTGATGTTATAGAGGGGAAAGGTGTAGCTAAAGGAACGAAATTTTGACCAAAGTTAAGATCGAAGGGGAAAGGGATAACCGACGATTTTGACCAAAATTTATCCTAAATTCACTTTATGTTTAATTCACTTTTAAATTGTCACTAAAATCAAATAATTCATCATTTAAAGTAATAAAATTTATTTTCAATTAAATGATACAATGTTAGTTAATCTCAATAAAGTACAAAAGATTTTAAATCTTCCAAAGATATAAAAATGGCGTTTGCTTTTTATGACTCAAATTTAGCTAAAATTTTCAAACTTTGATCCAATGGCCGAAAACTCACCTATGATTACTCTTTGTTTGTAATGACCACATGCACATCAATCCAATGCCTTGATTGGCATAGAATATTCCCTATATATGGAGCCCCTAATTCTCTTAGTGCAGCTTTAGAAAAAGGCATTGGTAAATTTCTCACACCCCTTGATTTTTGGTAAAATAACATAGTGACCCCATATTTTTAAAATTATATGCCAATCCCTTGAGTTTTACAAATCATAACACACAGACCCCATTTCCCTAACAATCGCCAATAACACAAACAAAAGAAAATGACATCAACCAATAAAAGTTATACATTTCCAAAAGTGTCCCTGTATGATAACACTAAATTTTAAAACAAATTTACCCCAAAAATATAAAGTGAGAAGACAATCCTACCTAGGGACGTCAATGGACCGAAGCGGGGGCGGATGGTAGAGTTTTCATCCTCGTACCCGCTTAAAAAATCTTCGTCCATCCCCGGACCACCCCTGCTAACAGGTATAATTTTTATCCACATTCCCGTCCGCAGGTAAATTTATAATCCCCATCCCCGTCCCCGCTTCCCCCATACCCGCCCAAGCCCAATTAGTACTGTAAATGAGCTAATGGACAGAGTGGATCTCAATTTGTTCTGTAAATGAGATGGGGAACTGGAAAATGAGTGGATCTCATCCTTGAATGTCCCCAATAAATGACATAGATCAAGCAAAAAAATGAGAGCATAGAAGGCAAAAACAAAAAAGTCAAAGCATAGATTCCAATCGACAATGCCAAGAAGTAAAAACATTCATCCAACACTGAAACTTAAATGCCCCAAACTGACAAAGGAACTGGACACATATGAGATCATTATGATGATTCTTAACTATTATCATTCTGATGATTCTTAACAAGCATAAATAAAAAAAATCCATAAATAATCATAAACTGTTATTCTGATAATTTACAGATGTACAACCCCAAACTAATCATAAAAAAAAAAACCCAAAATCAAGGAAACCCCAAGGGAGAGCTTGCTCATGTCTGTGAAGTTTAGACCAAGAAAGTGTCAAATTGATGCAGCAAGACCACAAAATTAGATATGCAAAATCGATTCACCAGAAAACATTGGACTCAATTTCACCAATCGCGTGAGCTCGTACACATATAGACAATACGTTTATATACTTTGATATTGAAATTATAACGTGGAATAGTTTACCATAGTCAGAATGAGGTCGTTTGAGCAAGCTTGCTGAAGGATGTAGAGACGGTTGACCATTCCAGTAGCCCTCTGCCATCTCTTCTGCAATCAAAAATCATATTTTCTTTTCTCGTTTTTGGAGTCTTTACATGAATATACTTGTGTATCCACTTCTTACGGGAGAGAGAGGTTATGGTAGTGGAAACCGTAATGGACGCGAGAGAGAGTGTGTGTTGCTGCTCGGCTCACTGAACTGGAGGCGTTGTCCGTGGAGGCCTTTGTCGTTTGGTTTGGGTGGAGTGGAGGCGCAGAGCCTAGAGGCAGACGGTTGATAAGTATAGATATATATATACTATAGACTTATTATATATATATATATATATATATATAATATATATATATATATATATATATATATATATATATATATATACATAACGGTAACAGGGATAGGGCGGGGCGGGGCGAGGGTAAAAGTAAGTCCATTCCCGTCTTCATCCCGCACGGGTTTATACGAGTATCCTCATATATATCTACCGTCCAATACGTATAGTCCATCCCGGTCCAAACGAGACGAGTTTGGACGAATACACATTTTCCCGAACCCTTAATTCTGTCACTAAATTTGAATGAATTTAATCAATTACATTAACTACCCTAATGGGAAAGTAGTTCATTTCCATTGGTTTTACTCACCGTTAAGGTAACTACTGAAGAATTTGAGAATTCAATCAAATTGGGTTTTTTTTTCTAACTAGCAATTTTTTATGTTATTCCATGCCTCAGGAATGAACAATTACTAATGATACAATATTGGTTAATCCCAAAATTAGAATTGTGTAATTCTAACTGATTGTTTAATTAATTGTCAAAATTACTACACAAGGTGTATTTTTTGTTTTATCAAATTTTTTTAATGACATAATCTATAACTATTAGTCTCCCTAACATATGTCAAGTATAACAGGTCCGATTATTATAAGAGTTTAAACATCAAGGGGTCTCAGTGTTATTTTTGAAATATAAGGGGGTGTTCATGTAATAAAATTAAGTGTCAGGGATGTGAGTGAAGTTTTCCCAAAAGTCAAACCTTCCTACCAAAATAAAAAGAGAGAAGAAAAAATTAATCCCTTAAAGTATAGAAGGTATACCACTCCCACTTTTTATCTTTCCAATTACCTTGCCAAACACACCATAAAGTTACTGATTGCCTATTTCCAATTATATGTCTCCTCATTATCTTCATCTTCATAATTCATATATTGACAACCTTTGGTCGTGAAGTAATACATAAAATGGTCCTAAACAAATGTTATTTAGATTAAATTTGTTAATTCAGTCCACTAATCTCAATAAATCTTAGTAACAGACTGGATTTAATGTCAATCAAACATCATCAATGAATTGGTCAACAAAATTAAAAATACATTTAGTCGAAATAAGATTACTGCAAAAATATGTTTCTGTTTGCTAAAAAGGGGTTTACCAGATATTTGAAATCAATAGATTATGCAATTTTAAACTTATCTTTGAACTTATGAGTTTTAAGTGAAAGATCTTACAATATTCAAGATTGTGAAGGTTTCTTTCAATCTATATATCTCTCGAAAGCACAAATAATTGAGTTAGGATAATAAAAGCTCCAAAACATTGCTCTAATTTGACTTCTTCTCATCATATACACAAAAAAACTCAACACTAACTCATACGGATAAATTAGAAGTATTGTGAAAAATGAGCCTAGGTGACTTATGTTGCCTTGAATATACCAAGCGAAGCGAACGTAGGCGAGGCGATAGAAAAACAAGCAATGCGAAAAAGCAAAAAAAACTAAATAAGTGATCACTTTAGTGAACTTTTTAATTCTACGGCATCTGATTCATCTCTTCTTCTTCTTCTTCTTCTACTTCTCCTCCTCCCCCTCTTCTACTTTGTTTATGCTATTTTTTGTTGTTGTTGCTTTTTTGTTGTGCTTTTGTTCTGATGTTGATTCTACTTCTTCCTATTCTACTCTGTTTCTTTTTTTTTGTTGTTGTAACGTTGATTCTACTTCCTCCTCTTCTAATCTTTTCTATTTTTTTTCTGCTAATTCTACTGTGATGTTGATTCTGTTTTGGGTTTTGCTGAACCTTCTCCTCTGTTTTTGATGTGATGTTTTATGTAATTATGCATAGACTAATTTTATGTTTTTGTTATGATGGTTTTCTACTTTGCTATGACTGAGTTTTCTACTTTATTATGCTGGTTTTTTGTACTTGTTGCTTTATATTGTTTCAATTGTGGTTGTTTTTATACTGCTCATGTTTGATTTTATTGTTTTTATTATGCTTAGTTCAACTGCTTCTCAAAAAATGATCAATTTAGTAGAAAATCATATAAATTTTGTTGTGTGTTCCTTTATGTTGTAACAAAAAGGATTTTATCTGTGATGGTTTTGTACTAGATGACCAATTTTCATCTGTGATGGTTTAGATGCAAAATATTTGCTTGTTTTTTTATGTTCGCTTCACTTTGATGAAGCAGTGTCACTTCACCTCTCGCTTCTTGCCTTGGCCTCAGGAGACTTGTTTGCTTTGATTCGCTTCACACATTAAATAACATTGTCAAATAACAACGTTTCATTGTTAACCATAGATTTAAAATTTGAATTTTGTAAAAGACTCTCTGTTTGACCAATAATAAAAGCTTATAAGTGATAACACATAATTGGAATCCGTGTAATAAACAAGATTTCAACCAACACGTTATTTAAATGGTTATCAATATAAAGAAACGTAACCAAGTAGCGAGATGACCCACGCTACACCAAAATAAATGCAAAAAAGCCGGCAAATCCAATTGAATTTGGTTGCCTTAATCCGCACACGGATTCCCTCTTATCCCTCCCCTAGTAGCTTTTAATTTTATAGATAATTAAGCTAGGGTTCCTCATTTGATGTGTAAATCAATTTTAATCCTGCCGATTGTTAATAAATAAAAAAGTACTTCAACACGGATTCCTTGTGTGGGCGCTAACGTAGGGCGGTTGTTTAGTTAATGTGTTTTGGTTACCCATTTTCCTTCATCATATGATTTCAGCCTAAAATTTAGTTTATTTCCTATTTATGCATTGTTATTGCGGATTTTCTGATGTCTGTGTATCCATTTTGAATTCAAATTCATGAACCAAGCAATTTAAAATATATTGGTGGTGTATCCTAAGCGTAGATTAGTAGGTACATAAATTATATCGCAGCAGTTAAATTGTATGCACTTGTCTACCTATAATGGTGTATATGTATCTTCTTTTCAATTAAATAATGATGTATATTATCTCATGGATATATATATTTGTATAATGTATCTGACTGATCGTGTATGTTGTTCATTATATATGATATGTTGTGCACCTATATTAAAAATATATATTAATTTGCATATGTGGTGTGTATGTTAATGTAGTTTCCTGTGTAATAATGAATGGTTTTTTATGAGTGTGATTAATTCTCGTATTCAATTATTAGTTTTGCTGAGAATAGATACATAAACAACTGCGAAAATTTTTTTTTTTTACCCTTTTATGTGCATGTGTTCACTGTATGTGTTTTGACGGTTTGAACATTTCATTGATTTTTAAGATGATGGAAGGAATTGTGACTACGACGTATACATTTGATTCAATCACTATTGTTGTTGTTCTTAGCAATTATAGTACGTATGAAGATCCTTTGTGATGAGATAAATTCAGATTTGAACATTCAAATAGCTATATTTTTAGCGTAAGTTACTGTATAGATGATAACCGCAGTTTTTTAGTTGAATTCGATAAGGATTTTAGACTTATGTTGTTGTCTCAGTTGTTGACAAATTCAAAATTCATTGTTTTGTACGTTGTTGCATAATAATGTTCAGTTGAGCAAGCAGCATTGCAGATTTATTGTATTCTGTGAATGGGATAATATCTTTAGATGATAATGAATTTTTGGGCAGATTAGTATTACATTGAAGATGTCGTACTTATCTAATTCGTGGAAGAATTATATTAGTCATGTGGGACATAAATTTGAGAGTGGCACATATGATTTTCGAGACAAGTTTGGCAAATTTACGATTGAGCTCGGTTCTGGTTTGTTTATTTTAAGAATGACAAGAATAACAGTAGTGTATTAAGAAGGAAACTAATGACTGCAATTGGTGTGTTCATGCTTTGGTGTGCTAGGCGATATTTTTTTCTATATTAAAAAGTTAGAAAATGTTCATTCATGTAAAGGTGTTTATTGTAAGCAAAAGGTACAATGATACAGTCTGTGACGCCCCTAAAATTAGGGGTCCTTTTTCAACCGTTGACCACCCATCAATCCACGGAAGTATCTGTGGCTTATCGCACGATTCGACATCATGTCAATCGTATCCCCTGAACCGGGATCATAACCCACACGTATAATCCGTGTTCCTTTAATCATATAATTCAACGGAGGTCCAATATACCTCATTTAGTGTCCATTTATGTCATGGAACTAAAGGATCACACACACCCCTTCCTTCTATTCGTGCGGTTTGCACAAATACACGTACATCTAATGTGCACGCTCACCCAAAGATTTTGTTTGTGTACACACACTCATTTGGGTAATACTCACCAAATGTTCAACAAATTCCTCCAAAGCCCCACCTCAAGGATTGTAAACATATTTCCATTACATATTTGGATTGTTTTGTTAAAGTGTTCTACATCACAGATTTAGCTCTTTTATTCATGTAAGTGTCAAGTTTGAGCTTATAATGGATTTGGTAGTTTGTGTAGTTGTAAAGTTCTTTCGTTTTTGTAAGTAGGATTAGAAGTCCAGTTTTTCAGAAGGTAGGAGTTGGAGTTGGAGTTGGAGATTATCGATAGCGAAGGCTTGTTTTGGTTATTTGTTAATTGCTTCAATTGGTCAAATTTTGTTATTCATCAACTTTATGTTTGAAAAATGACTTTTCTTTTGCCCATATTTCTAATGATGGTGGGCTGGGAAGGAAAAACATTATATTTCTATTAGTCATCTTTAAATTCTTATAGGAATTGGAGGTGATGGATATTGTGAAAAATTTCTTTCTAATCAGCGGGCTATAAGTGGTCTCTTGGGCTAAAAAGGTTAAGCACAATTAAACGGGAGGGTAGGAAATAAAGGAGAATTTCTAAGGAGTATGATGTTGTGTTGGTGCCTTCACATGGCGTTTTTCTGGATTTGTTAGATTCATATGTGGTTCAAGGGCAGGAGAGCTTCAACTGGGTGAGTTGATTTTGTTTCTAGATTGCCCATCCTGGTTTTCCACTATCCCTTGCGATCCTCTAGATTCTCCTCTTTTTAGTATAGCACTCAATTATTGTTGTGTAATTTTTTTATTTGTGCAAATTAGGTATCTTAATCAAGATTTGAGAACATAAGGCATGAAGGATTTTAGTTTCTATTTCATCACCTATAGTCATCTGGTTTTTTTTATTGTGCGAGAATGGTTAAATAGTGTCTCTTTCCTATAGTTATTCTCAATGTAAAGTCTTATATTTATGTGCACGTTAAATTTCTACCCATCGACACCCATGATACAAAAATTTTGTGCAAGTTTTTTTTTGGAGGTTAATTAATGATCAAGTTCTAATTTCTCTAAACCCCTGTAGATATAACCATAAAGTTTGTAGGTAGAAAGAATATCCTAATATTTGAATGTCGTAATGCATTGCAGGGTAGCAAGCTTGTAGAATCCCAAGTCAGATTATGATCAATAGGATTGAGCTTTGGATTGTCAAACAAAATTATCTTAATTCCCATATGATGCATACTAAAATTTATAATTTCTTGGAGTTCATTTTTTATATTCTTTCTTTGGAGATTGAGTAATTCTTAGCTGTCCACTAAAGGTATTTGGTTGTTTAATTAATGATTAAGGTGACAATATACGAGTTTGATGCATTTGGTTGTACTATGGAAGGATGGTACCGCTGACTTCCTGTGCAAGCTAAAAGGACTTTCTGATATGAGATTGTGAGTAGCTTAGACAACACTCATCTCTAGCAAATGCCTCCGTGTGTTCTTGAGAAGCAAGTTCTAACTTTCAAATTCTTCTTTCTTTCTTTCTTTTTTTCTTTTTATTTAGACAAACAATTGTGATAACATGATTTTTCTTTTTCGTATTGTTTATATTACAGGATGCAACAATCCTAATTATTTGTAAAATAATTTTGCTTAATTCTCATTTTCACCCTTTTGCTTGGTTCCTGGTGGTTGCAGAGAAGAAAATGCAGATGGTTATTGTAAAAATATTTTCAATTTTGAGGAACAATAGTGTATCCTAACATCCAATGCAGCTTTTAGTCATGATTTGGACATGATTGTTCATGTAGCTGATGTATAAGCCTGTCATTAAGTGATTGAATATGTATATATTTATTTTGTACGTTGCTTAAATAAAAAAAGATACAATTTTGATTATGTTTCAACTTCACTTATGGTTGTGGGTGTTTATGAATATGGAAGTTATTGTTGATGCATTTAAGGTTCTAAGTAATTATAAATGATTTAGATATAGGTGGACTGGAAACATGCTTTTAAAATATCTGCAAATAAAGATTCTTAAAAATAAATAACCTTTTGCAGCAAAATATTTTTTGTGCAAAAAAAAGGTTAAAGGCAATTTTTTTGTGTAGCTAAAAATCTTCATATGAATTTTTTTTGTCCTTTTTTAGGTGATGATGTTGTTTTCAGCGACAACTTTTATTATCTTTTAGCAAAGACTCATTTGTTGCCAATATATAATATTGGCAACAAAATGTGAGTCGTCACCAAAGACTTTCTAAGACGAGCCTAGGGCGAATAAATTATGTCATTGCCAAAAACATTTAGCAACGAAAAATCTACTTTTAGCGATGAATTTTTCGTTGCTAAAAGTGAATTTTCTTGTACTGTTCCTTCAAACTCTGATTTCAATTCACAAAAGATCGAGTGAAAGACATAATTGATTAGGCTAATGTGTAGATATATTCAAAATGTATTTATTTGCAATGAAGTTTTGAGACGGTACCTATACGATTGAGGGATTTCAAATGTACACAATATCTTCAGTGTTGAATGATAGAAAGGGTTAGAGAGGTTTTTTGGTGTTTTCCATTTTTTGAATGATAATTGCTTGATTGTTTCCCTTACTTCCCACACGAACCCGATTATGTGTATGGCTTATAATGAAGGGTGAGTGTCATTCTCACTCAAGCTCATGCAAGATGTAGGAAAATTGTGTGTGGATGAACAAAAATGTGTGTGAATATGCAAAAATGCTCTCCCAAGCATAAAGACTTATAATGTCGTGTTTTACTTGGAATGGTATTCCAAGGTCGTCTCCTTAGGGAAATAAAGTTCAAGTATTTTCAGAAGTGATTTGTTAAAAGGAAAAATAAAAAATATTGTGATTTGAAGTTTTGTTGTATGTCTTTTGAGGAATTTGCAAGTAGAGAAAGGGTTGGCTAATCCATGAAATTCATTCCATTGGTTATGTCAAATCAATTCATTCTATTCTACTAATGGTGCCTAAGTGTTTGATTGATTTGTAGAAAGAGATAGATGAACGTGATTGCTTGGACAAGACCATAACCCACGGCAAGTATATGTTGAATCAAAAGCCTACAATCACATTCATCCGCACTCAACCTAGTCAAATCAAACACTTTGCACTACGAGGAAGACTGAAAGAGAATTGATTCCACATACCTAAGAGGAAATCCCTCTTGGATTAACCAACTAAAAGTTTAGCTACATATTATAAAAGCTAAAATAAATATGCAAGAGAAAAATATGGTAATGAAATCAAACTTGAACTTGTATTAATGTAAGAAAAAGTTTAGACTACAAAGGAAATGACATTTCATACTGAAGATGTAGAACTTAAAGAGAAAAATACTCAAATGCAACAATAGAACTAGAAAACCTTAGCCAAACTCAATACAACTTTAAATAAATGAGAGTAATGTGCTAGAAAGAAGGATTACATGTAGATTGAAGCTTACAAGAATGAAAATGGTGAAGAAAAATGTAAAAGCCAAACTTTCTCTCTCTAGAACCATCTTTTTCTTCCTTGGACCTTCTCTTTATCAAAGTTCTTCAATGTCAAAATGTGTCCCCATTTTCGTCCATCCTCCTCTCTCTATCCCTTAGTGTGCAGAGGTCAGATGCTTTGGAGAGTGGCTCACCAAAAAGGATTCCAAAAATTCAGACAAAAGCATGGCCCCTTTCCTCTTTCAATTATACCCTTTTTCTGTCTCCTTTCATTACCCCCTTCCACGCAGTTGAATGAAGAGATTAGGAGGTTGTGGTGGAGTGTTAAAGTGGTCAAAATATTGATTAAAATAGTAGAAGTGGGCCCTTGTAGCTTATGCAGTCGCGTGGAAAGTAATCTGGGACTCTTGGGCTTTGGGTACCGGTACCAAGTGATGAAGTATCGGTACCTCATTAGGCAGAGGACTCAGGTATCAGTACCTAGTGATGGGGTATCAATACTTACTTCATTTCTTCCATTTTGAAAAGCTAAGATACAAGTATAAGGTATCAGTACCTAAGGCACCAGGTATCGATACCTACATTCCAGTAAACTCAAGTACCAGTACCTAGTGATGAAGGTATTGGTACCTACTTCATCTCTTCATTTCAACATGCGGATGTCCAAGTGTTAGGTACCGGTACATAAGGTAAGGTGACGGGTACTAGTACCTAAATTCCAGTTAGCTTAGGTACTGGCACCTAGTGATGAAGGTACCGGTACCTCCCTTTGAATTTTCAGCATGTCAAGATCCCGAGCCATTTATCTTGAATCCTTTCTTGCCCATTATCCCCAATCATGTTATAAAGTGATTAACTTCTGCACTTACCATCAATCACTTGCAATCAAGTAATTCTCCATTAATATCTGATTTAACCCAATTTGTCACAATTCATTACAAAAACTAGTTAAAATGGATACAATGAGGTTATTAAATGTGCATATTATACACTTATCACACCCCCAACTTCAGTTTTGCTAGTCTCTTGCAAATCTTATTCCAAAAAGATAAATAAAATACAAAAATAACACTTCCATTCATGTTAATCATTTCATGGACTAAATCAAAATGCAATTAGGCAAATGATTTCGGGGCAAAGTTAACACAACATGTTCTTTCATTCATAACATTTCACTAATTATGAAGAACACAAACAAAAAATTACCCATTTCCCTAGATAGTCTTCTACTAGGCCTATCACTCCTATCCTAACATGTTCCATTCTAAGACTCCCAACCCCTATATAACAACAAAACAGGGAAAAAATGGTCTCTCTCTCCCCTACTCCTCTCAATCATCATCATCATCATTTTTTTTTGGGAGGGGGAAGGGGAAGCGGAGGGATGACTTGAACCATTGACCTCAAAAAGACAAAGCATTCACAAGGTAAAGAGTACAATTGGACCAAAGGCCCGTTGGTATCATCATCATCCTCGTCATCCCTAGACTCTACAACATTAAGAACAATCGAGATGGATAGGGCATATAACTAGACAACAGTGCTTGTTCCAGGCGCCGATGGTGGAATATCTGATGTGATAGTTGGTGGTGGTGCCATCTCAAGGAGAGGCTCTCCTGGGAATGTCTGCTCAAAAATCCTCTTCATCATTAATCTCAATAGCTGCAGAGTTCCCCCAAAATCGTTCAATCTCCCCTTGATCCAAGCCAGTGATTGGGAAACAATTATAGGTGGGGTGGATGCAGATGGCCCAAAATAGATGGCTTAGCCCTCTCTTCTCTCTGCTCGGACCCCCCCAATCATAGCCTTCCTCTTCTTACTACTCGATTTGCCTATCGGGCCAAACTCAAGTGGGAGTATCAAATCACTGGGGAAGGCTTTGATTTTGCTCTGAAGACAAATCTTGGTGACTAGGTGGGCATAAGGCAAATTTTCCCTAGGCTTCGTGGCCTGAGCGTAATCCTTCATTGTCCATCTAAGAGTTGATCATGAACTCATAGAAGAGGGCCACCTTTTCCCCCTGGTTTTTTTCTCCACTCCCCGAGATAGGACATTGTAATGGAGAACCTTGTGCATCACACAAAAACATGCTTAAGTCCCCCAACTTGGATCTTGCCATTAAATTGTGCGGGGTCCTTGTACATCAAGCATGAATACTCATGGAGTTGTTGTTTCTCTCCTTAAATGTCATAGGGTAGACGACTCTAATAGTAGGAGGCCTTTGTTATTGTAGTGCCTCAGCAATGACCACCGAGGTGACATCAATCCCTTTTCCCCGCACATTGGCCTTCAACAGTTCTAACTCAACATCCACCACAACCAATTTTTTGTAAAATTCCTAACAATAAGGGAGCACATACGCCTTCACCTCTTGAAACCAAAAGTGTAGGCCATGGCTCTCAATGGCCCTAACAATGGCATCATCCGACCTAAAGGTGGGTCTATCAACCTGATGCTTGCATGTCACTTTTTCACCCCGATGTTTTTTGCATGGGCATCATTTTTCGTTTCTTCCTTTGTTCTCCACCACTTGGGCCTGTTTCACCACTCTCCTTCGAGTCCTCGTGCCCACTTGTTTTATTAGGGCGGGGCCCACTTGTTTCATGCGGGCCA
>CAUOFW020001977.1:0-62118 GCA_963454935.2 Ilex paraguariensis
GTCTTGAGAGAATACAAGATGAAGCTCAACCCAGCTAAGTGTGCCTTTGGGGTGTCAGCAGGAAAATTTCTGGGCTTCATAGTTAATAGCAGAGGGATAAAGGCTAATCCAGAAATGGTAAAAGCAGTGTTGGATATGCAGCCTCCCTCCAACACGAGGGAAATACAGCGTTTAACCGGGAGAATAGCTGCCCTGAGTCGCTTCGTTTTCAGATCAAGTGATAAATGTCAGCCCTTCTTTCAAGTCTTAAAGAAAGCCTTTCAATGGGATGCTCGGTGTGAAGAAGCCTTCAAAGCATTGAAAGAATACTTGAGCTCCCCATCTGTCTTGGTAAGTCCGTTAGAAGGAGAAGTACTTACCCTTTACCTAGTTGTCTCAGAGTTCTCAACCAACGCAACGCTAGTAAGGGAGAAGGATAGAGCTCAGCAACCAGTTTACTACTGCAGTCGAGCTCTGAGGGGGGCAGAAGAAAGATATCCTAAAATGAAAAAACTCATTTTAGCCTTAGTGACAACCGTCAGGAGACTTAGACCCTACTTTTAGGCTCACACTATCGAAGTCCCAACAAATCAACCTATGAAGCAAGTGTTGCACAAGCCAGAATCTTCGGGGAGACTGGTTAAATGAGCCGTTGAACTTAGTGAGTTTGACATCAGGTATAAGCCAAGGACAACCATTAAGGGGCAGATATTGACAGATTTCATTGCAGAATTCATAACTGGGATACCTGCAGAGACAGCACAGTTAGTACCTGACCTCCCCACGTGAAAACTTTCAATAGATGGAACTGCCAATGCTCAGGGTAGTGGAGCTGGTTTGATTTTGACTTCCCCGATGAGATAGATGTTGAATACACATTGAGATTTGGATTCAAAGCTTCAAACAATGAAGCCGAGTATGAGGCAGTCATAGTAGGGCTCAAATTAGCTCATTCAATGGAAGCCGAGCAACTGGAGATATGTAGTGACTCACAACTCATGGTGAAACAGATAGAGGGTGCTTACGAGGCTAAGGGTGAGAGGATGACCCTTTATCTTAGAAAGGTGCAAGAATTGATCAAGCAATTTGTACAAGTAAAGATCAGACATGTCTCTAGAACTGAAAATTCGAGAGCAAACATTTTGGCAAGGTTGGCAACAGCTTCACAAGAAAATCTGGATAGGTTGATCCCCGTGGAGCATCTAACGGAACCATCTGTTAGTCTTGAAGATGAAGAAGTGCTCCCCATACAGAATCCACCAAGCTGGATGGACCCCATCTTGGAGTATCTCCAAAATGGAGCCCTGTCAGAAGACCCCAAGAAGGTAGCAAAGTTGAGAACCAGATCAACTAGATTCTCCATGCTGCAGGGAAGCTTGTATAAGCGAGATTTTTCAACTCCACTCCTTAAATGTGTGGGAGATGAAGACGCTAACTACATACTCAGAGAAATCCACAGGGGAGTCTTTGGCAATCATATTGGGGCATGGGCTTTGGTAGGAAAGACTCTAAGGCAGGGGTATTATTGGCCCACTTTGCTCAAGGATGCAACAGACCTGGTCAGGAAATACAAGACTTGTCAGATGTATGCCAACATCCCTCATTGCCCACCAGAGTTCCTGACCTTAGTGATAACCCTTGGCCATTCCAACAGTGGGGTCTAGATATACTAGGGCCTCTTCCCACTAGTGTAGGACAATGCAAGTTCGTTATTGTAGGGGTGGATTACTTTACTAAGTGGGCAGAGGTAGAGCCCTAAGCAACCATTATAGAATAAAAGGTTCAAAATTTTACTTAAAAATCCATAATCTATCGATTTGGGATCCCCAGAGCAATTATGTCGGATAATGGGAAGCAGTTCGACAACCCGAAGTTTAAAAACTTCTGTGCCGAGCTCGGAATAAAGAATTACTTCTCTGCCCCAGCTCATCCTCAGTCCAATGGACTATCAGAAGTCACCATCAGGACTATAAAGTCTGCTCTGAAGACCAAGTTAGAAAATCTGAAGGGCAAGTGGGTAGAACACCTCCCAGAAGTACTACGGGCTTATAGGAAAACCACTAGGTCGGCAACACAAGAGACTCCATTTGCTTTGGCTTTCGGTTCTGAGGCAGTGGCGCCTGTCGAAGTTGAGCTCCCTTCATTTAGAATAGAATTAGCAAATGAGGAAAACAATGATAATTCTCTTCTGCTAAGTTTGGATCTGTTGGAAGAAAAGAGGGAGGCAGCACTGAACAACATAAATAACTACCAAAGGAAAATAGCTAGGTACTACGACAGGAAGGTCAAGCATAGGAGTTTCAAGATTGGAGATTTGGTACTGAGGAAGCTTCTACTGGAAAGAAAGGATCCCATTATAGGAAACTAGGGCCTAACTGGGAAGGTCCATACATAGTCTCTCGAATAATTAAACCGAGAAATTATGAGTTACAAATGGAAGAAGGGAAAGTCTTGCTCCATTCATGGAATGCAGAACATCTTAGAAAAAATTTTCAGTAAGCTTATCTTGTATTATGAACCATTGTTAAAAAAGTAACAAGTCTGTGATTCATCTATCCTTATGAGCACGCAAAAAAAAAAAGGAGAGCCTTAGAGTTTACGATGAACTCTTCAGTTTATAGAAAGAGCCCTAGAGCTCACGGAGAACTCACCTGTTTATAAAAAGAGCCTTAGAGCTCACGATGAACTCATCAGTTCACAAAAAAGAGCTTTAGAACTCACGATGAACTCATTAGTTTATAAAAAGAGTCTTAGAGCTCACGATGAACTCGTCAGTTCATAGACAGAGCCTTAGAGCTCACGATGAACTCGTCAGTTCATAGAAAGAGCCCTAAAGCTCACGATGAACTCATCAGTTCACAAAAAGAGCTTTAGAGCTTACGATGAACTCATTAGTTCATAAAAAAGAGCCTTAGAGCTCACGATGAACTCGTCTGTTCATAGAAAGAGTCTTAAAGCTCACGACGAACTCATTAGTTCATAAAAAGAGCCTTAGAGCTCACGATGAACTCATCAGTTCACAAAAAGAGCTTTAGAGCTCACATTGAACTCATTAGTTCATAAAAAGAGCCTTAGAGCTCACGATGAACTCGTCAGTTCATAGAAAGAGCCCTGGAGCTCACGGAGAACTCACATGTTCGTAAAGAGAGCCCTGAGCTCACGATGAACTTATCGGTTCGTAAGAAAAGCTCGAGATGAACTTACTAATTCATAACAAGAACGATGAACTCATTGGTTCATGGTAAGAACCATAGGGTTCGCGATGAATTTATCAAAAGAGTCATGGAGCTTAGAAACATCAAAGATTACAAAACAAAAGACTTCTTCAAATCACAAATTGTTCATAATGTGCAGCAAATATGGGAAAATTGAGGTTTCCAGAACATCAGCAGTTACAAGGGTACAATCAAAGCAAAATTCCTAGTCGTCTCTCCAACTCAGTTATCCTCTCCTTTAGACGAAGGTTCTCCTTTTTCAGCTCATCTTTTTCCTTCTCAACTGATGACAGAAGATCTATCAGCTTTTGCCCAGCAGTGGAGAACAGAACTTCCCCAGGCCAGATTCGGAGGTAGGGGAGGAAGAACCATCCCTCTTGCGCCTCTTCGAAGGGGATCCAGTGTCTTCGCTTTTATCAGACTCTGAAGAAAAAAAAGTTGGGTTCAGGAAAAAAAAGGAAAGTCTCTTTCAGCCGCAGCAGTACTAAACAAGAACAGATTGCCTGATGTCATGAGCTCAGAAAAGGACATGAGCTCAGCTTGGGTCATTAGTTCTATCATCATCAATTCAAGCAAGTTCAGGTCAGGAACACCTACACACCGAAAAACTAGATAAACAGATAGCGTCATAAAAATTTGATCCCAAGAAAGAGACCCTGGTCACTCTCACCTGGGTAAGAATAGATTTTCCAGGACTGAGGGACTTTACACTCCCTAGTGCCCACCTCTAAAGACCTCCACGAGTCACTGGAAGCAAAGAAGAAGCGTTGGGCCCATCCCGAAGGAGGAGAAGGGAGATCAAACACTAAGTGACGTAGCCTGAAGTCTCTCCACCGAAAGCAAACGAAGCATGGAACTTCATCCTCCTCAAGGTCAAAATAGTAAAGAAATTCTGTAACCGTAGGAAACTCGCCATTACCTCGCAGACGCCAGAAGAGGAAGAATCTGGTCATGACAGCCCATCCCATGGGTGAAAGACGAGAGGGACACAAGCCGATATAGACCAAAATAAATCCAATAGAAGGGTGAATGGGAAGGCATAGACCTAACTTCAAAGCTGCTTCAAAGAAGCACGTCTCCCCAGGAGTAAGGTAATTACAGGGTTCGTCGAAGCTTGGAGCACGTAGAGGTAACTCCAAATCAAGAAAGAATTTCTTCCGTATCCTCTCTAAATCAGAGGACGTCACCACTGAGGAAACAAAGTAGCGAGTATACCACGTCCACTCAACCCCAAAGGAGGTGCGCTCTTGAAACAGAACAGAAAAGGGGGCAGACATAGTGGATTTAAGCGAAAAAGATAAGAGAAGGAAATAGAAGGCATTAAGCCCTCAAGAATAACAAAGGGATACTCGGAGGGAAGTGATAGTCAGTACTTATAGAAATCCTTTGAAGACCCCAGATTTTTAGGAAGTTGTTAATTACACGAAACTTTAAGTCAATGGGTCTCTAGGTTTCCAAATTAAGGAAGCAGGTACCTTTTTGGTAGGAAGGCTATGCATCGAAAGCAAACATCAATGACACCCCTGGATAAAACAAGTAGGCCTCCAAAGAGAAGTCCTGAACATAAATAAAAAAAAAAAAAAAAAAGGGTCAAAACAAACCCTTGCAAGTCGGAAGGTCAACAAGTCAGAAATAAGGAAATCAATGCACCCAAGCAGCTGCATCTAGGCATGCTCTTCAAGGTTGTCGCCTTGCCAAGGGGCCATGACCAACACAGAGCTCGGAACATCGACACCAGAGGACAGAATATGGTAGCATGCTTTCCACCTCGCTTAATCAAAACGGCTGAACTCACAAACAAGGAAGAGAACCTGACCAATGGCTACATGTGCACATTTTCCCTAAGGCTTGCCAAAAGGATGAACTCTCACCCTGAGCTACGTAGAGCTCAGTGGTTATTTAGACCTGGCAATGAGTCAGCACCTAGCCAGTCTGCTGTGCATGAAAAGAATGAACCCTCACCCTGAGACAAGAAGGAAAGTTGTGCAGGTCAGTATATGGGAGCCCCCTTAAGGGTAAGACTTCAGGTACTCATTGTCTTATATTCCAAACAACAAAAAGCTAGACCTCTGTTGTGTACACTGGACTGACCATGCAAACTTCCTAACCATTTGCTCCAAAAGGTCTGAATGACCTATTTGAAGCAAAGAGGGGAAAGAGAGAGAATTGAAAAGGTTACACTTGATAAGAGTTGAGAAGATTGCATTCTAATCTAAGAGGAATTATGCAGTCGAAGTTACATAGTTGCATTCTGATCTAAAATTGTTACAACCATGAGTTGATAAGTTAAAAAAAAAAATTTGCTTAATATCCTAACTTTGAGGATGAAATAAGGCCAGAGCTCTGGAGGTCAGTTGCTGGAGTTCGGGCAGAAGCAGGTTGAGAAGCTGGAAGCTCAGCTAGGCGCATCAACAAGTATTCCTAACCTTTCTGCTTCAAGGAGACCTGAATGACCCCCTAAAGCAAGGGGGAAAGAATTGAAGAATATCATATTTGATAGGTAGTAGAATAAAGCAACAAGTTGGAAAACAAAGGGAAAAGATAGCTATAAGCTATAAATTAAACACAAAATGTTATAATTCTGAGATAATTAGCCCAAAGCTACAAAAAAAGAAAAAAAAATTGCTCTGCATCTTAAGTTTCTAATGGGGGAATAAGGCCAGAGCTTGGGCAGAAGTAGGCTCAGAAGCTGAAAGCTCAGTAGAAGTGATGGGCAAATTAACAGAGTTTGGGGAAGATGCAATGAGGGGAGCTTCTGAATGTGGGGCCTCTGCAGAAGTAAGGAGAACTGAAGCCTCAGTGGCAAGGTCAGCAGGGGAGAGGAGCTTGGCAACAAGGACGTCTGAAGAGGCAGGGGGCTCACCTTTACCTTCTGCTTTAGCCACCTCTGTGTCTTCATCGCTGGGAACATCAAAGTCAAAAATCAGGTCAGGGTAGGTCTTCTCAGCTTTTTCTTGGAAAGCAAGCCACCTAGAGACCCATTTGGTTGCAACATCATCCTGCAGCTTGACAATGTCTTTATCCTTTGCAGATATAGCAGCATTCAACCCTTCAAGCTCACTGCAAAGGGCGCCATTAGCATCAGATAAGGCAACAAAATCTCTGGTTAAACTTGCGAAAGAGCTCTGAGCAGCAGAAGCCTCCTGGATAGCCTTGGCCCAGGCATCCCTAGTCTTTTTCTCCCCGTCCTCAGCTTTGGCCTTCGCAGCTTCTAAACCCTCAATGGTGGAAGCCTACTTCCCCACTTTGTCTTGTAGCTCTTGTAGCTGATCTTGCAAATCATCATTTCAAACCAACTCGGCAACCTTAACTTCGTAAGCCCTCACCATTTTGGCAGAATTCTCCGCAGACAAGACCCTGTTCATCAAGCTCTTGGAATGGATAGCAGACTTAGGGCAAGAGGAAAACAGACAAAAGTTAGGAAAGTTCAAAAAGAAAGAAGAGGTCATAAATGTGAGTAAGAACTTACCACAGTTAATCCGTGAAGAACAGAGCTTATTGAATCCTCAAGAGACAGTGAAAATGCCTTTTTTATATCAGCATTGGGAAGAATAGAGGAAAGGGCCCTTGCAGCAAGGTCAGGACTATCAAGAAATGAGCCCTCATTTTTGCCTGCCTTGAGGAGCTCCTCCTTCACAGCCTTGGAACCCTTAGGAAAGGGAGGATTGATTGGTGCAGCAGGCGAATTAAGAGAGGCCAAGATCCGGGAGGTCGTCTCCACAGCTCTCTCGACCTCAGAAGTAGAGGGGGATGTTTGTCCTGACGCAACAACGCTTGGAGTAGCAGGAAAAATGCCTTGGGAAGAAAAGTATGGGATTGCTGGACCAGAGGGAGTAAGTGACATACCTTTCCTTGGCACCTTGGCAGGAAGAATGGAGCCATCGGTAGAACTGGGTCCTGACTTGCATTTGGCGCTACTCTTGTTGCTGCCCTTGATATTCTTCATTTGAGAAAGTTTAGCCTTGAGTTCAACAGTAGTGGGCTCTATGGAGGATGAACCTGTGGGACCTAAGAATAGCTAAGCCTCGCCCTTAGACAGAGAAAAGAGGAGAGAGGGTACAAGAAAAAATGTTACCTAATATATCTTCGGCAGAAAGCGGGATGGGGCCAACAACGAAAAGTGGAAGAGGAGTTTCAACCCTCACCTCAGGAAGGCAGAACCCGTGTTCTACGAGAGCCCAAGGTTCGATGAGCTTAGAATATTTCTCTGGTTTGCACTTTTTCAATTTTTGCAATACTCGCTCCTCTTCAGCGCTGAGCTTAGGTCGGATACCTAAAAAACCAAGGAAAACAAGAAATAAGTTAACAAAGTAGCCAGGCTTGGATTAAATACGATCTGGGCAGAAACATACCCAAATTATCGGGGCCAGACCACTCTATAGGGATAGGGAGGGTATCAGCTTTATCCTCTAAGTTGAACTCCCACTATGTATCGCCTACAAAGAAAAAATGTTTCTTCCAGCCCTTATGGGAGCTAGGGAGGTCAGAGATGACCTGTTTGGCCTTAGTCCTCTTGGAAATATACAGAAAACCCTCAAAGGAGGTCTGCTTGACATTGAACAGCTCCATAAGTAAGGAAACAGTAGGGACCCCAAGCTTATGGTCCTTAAAGAAGACTAGTAAACCCACAAGAACACCCCAGAAGTTGGGGGAGAGCTGGGCAGGGCAGACATTGAAGTGTTGAAGAACACCTTTGATAAAAGGATGAATGAGGAAGCGAACTCTGTTATCAAAAGCTGCCAGGAAGAAACAGACCTTCTTATGGACATGGTAAACATACGTGGTGTACTTATCAGGACTCTAGGGTTGAACCCCTGGGGGGAAACGAAAGTGAGCACTGAGAACCTTCAGGTCAGTAAGGGTAAGTCCGTTGGGACCTACAAGTTTAGCGTTCCTAAAGGTAGCCTCTACGCCTGAACCAATGGCTCCCACACCACTCACTTTACCCTTGCCCTTATCAGGTCTATTAGGCATGGGAGAAGAGGTGGAGGGCGCCTCCTCGATTTTCACCTCTACCTCGGCAGAATCCACACCAAAAAAGTTGCCAATCTCGTCACCTATATCCCCTAAATCAGAATCTCTTTCGGCAAACCTATCGCCTAAGAGGGAAACAGAGGAAGAAGTTGCTCTAGAGGAGGTAGACATGATTGGTAGAGAGAAAAGTAGATTAAAAGAATGATATAGAGGAGAAATACTAATCAAACACCCCCTAATAATCCTAGGATCAGCACTGTACCCCCCAATGATAAGAATTCGCACAGTGGAGTTCCAATCCATAAAGCGGGGAAGAGGAGATAAGCAACAATCTCGATTCCAAAAGTAAAAGAATCAAAAAACCCAAAAAAATAATGGCCACCTCGAAATCGAGGGATCCAGAGCGAGGAAAGGCAAGAGAAAGAGAAAGGGGCAGAAGGAGGCGTACCTAGACAGGGAAAAGGGCAGCAAACAACAACCAAAGGACAAAATTGGAGGAAAAGAGCAAAGAAGGACTTTGAGTTGAACCCATAAAGCACAATCTTGAGCAGAGAATCGCGTAGAGGAAAGTCCATAAGTTGTAGAGAGAAAGAGCTAGAGACGAAGGTGAACAGTGTAGAAGATGATCGGTGGGTTTGTGCGATTTTCTTTTAGCCGTTTAAGCATTTAAGGCTTGAAAGACATGGGGATGAGGCGTGCGTGGGAACCAAGGGAGCCATGATTGCTGTAACCATCAAAAAGCCCCTCCCACGTGCATCTCATATGCAGACTAAGGTCACCTAGGCGCAGGTTTGGTCCAAGGTAAAAGCAACTCAACCCATGCTCAAGCTCGCTTGGGCCAAGGGCTGTGGGGGAAACTGATGATACCTCAAAATAAATCCCAAGTGCCAGCTCAGGTGGTCAGATCAGCCCAGGAGGTCAGACTAGGCAAGCAGAACTCTGAAGAGTAGAGCTAGAGGTCCCCTCAAGATAAGCAATGGCAATGACAACCAAGGTAACAGCTGGATAATCACGAGAGGTTCCTAAAGCTTTAGGAAGCTATAATCAAGGCACCTAATCTCACCCAACCAAAATCTTCTCCTAAAATTAGGGAGAACCCCACAAAGTAAGGGCAAAAATCTCGGTTAGGATCCCACTTAGCAGGGAATGGCCCTATAAATGCAATGTAACACCTCCTAATAGGGGAAAAACCCCTAGTGGCAATAGGAAGTCATAGCAACTTTGTAATCATCGTGAATAAAACAAAAGGAGCAAGAACCTCCATTGAAGAGTGGACTAGCCGAGCTCCTGATCCGGTGAACTACTATATTTTCATTGTGTGCATCCCTTTAATTCCCTGAATATTTTATGGTAGCATCATACACGAGCCTCGTAGCTCTGATCCACGCTCATCTCACATTACTTTCACCTTAAGCTCATCCACATTGATATACATTATCAATGTTAAATTGTTTTGAATATTCAATTGGTTTGAATGTTATAGTTTGAGTTTTTCCAATGTTCAATTGGTTTGAATGTTATAGTTTGAGTTTTTCCAATGTTCAATTGGTTTGAATGTTAAGATTTCATGTTTGAGGCTCTCTACATATGGGTTCTTTCATAATTCCTTTCACTTAATTTTTTTAACACTCAATTTTTTTAGTCAATTATTTATTATAGCTTTAATGTTATAGTTTGACTGTTATAGATTGGGTGTT
This sequence comes from Ilex paraguariensis, assembly GCA_963454935.2. Taxonomy (NCBI): domain Eukaryota; kingdom Viridiplantae; phylum Streptophyta; class Magnoliopsida; order Aquifoliales; family Aquifoliaceae; genus Ilex; species Ilex paraguariensis. The sequence goes on from CAUOFW020001977.1 coordinate 9,866, forward strand.
TTCGAATGCTAAATTGGTTTCGACTATTATAGTTTTGTTAGCTTCAAATTAGTGTCAAATAATGAAGCTTTCGTGTCAATTTTTTTTATTAGTGTTTTCTTACATTATATGCATTATTTTTTTTTATTTTTATTAAAGGAGGAAAAAATGTCAAATTCATCTACGAAAGCCAAATCTAAGGGGAAAGAAAAAGTTACAGTTTGTCAACTGGTATGACTTTCCTTCCTATTTTTTCTCTATGGTTTTATGTGCATAAAGATGTTTATGATTTTTTGAAAAAAAAATTTGTTAGCTTTAGATTGGTGCAAATAGTATGTGTTCGTACTTCACTTGGTATATATATTTTGCTTCATTTCTTTGTGTTTTCAAATAATTAAGTTTATCTTTACATTCATATATATTTGGATGCAATGATGCCCAAAACCCGTTCGATAATATTCCTAATAGAAATGAGAAAGTGGTTGTAAAGTTGTGTTAATCTATAACTGTAGTTGAGGCTAACTTCATTCGTTCCAATTTTGTATTAGTTGAATTAGTTTGGACATGATTTTCTATGCTGTGAATTGAGCATTATGGAAAAAACTCTCTGTAGTGGGTTTTACTTTATTATGGTGCATGAATTACCATGAAAGATTAAGGAAAAACATATGTAGAGGAGATGGAGATCCTTGAACACTGTGTATCCCTGAATTCTGTGTCTATTTAAAGGCAGTGTGGTTCTTCCATTTATGTTGACAACAACTTCAATTTTTGAATGTTTGTGTTTAATTTGGAGTGTTTTAAATTTGGTTTTTTTTATAATGGGTGTTTAATTTGTGTTCTCACACTCTCTCTCTCTCTCTCTCTCTCTCTCTCTCTCTCTCTCTTCACAGCAGTAGCACACACACACACAACAACAACACACAAAACACACACACACATTTGCACACAAACACACACATTTAAATTGGGTGTTTAATTGGATGTCTTTTTTTTTTTTTAAGTTACGAATGTTAGGTTGTTGTTTTTTAATTGGGTGTCTTTTAATTTGGCTATTTTTATTTTTATTATGAAATAGGTTTATAGTTATGATGAAATAGGTTTTTTTATTATGAATGTTAGGATGGAATGGATGTTGAGTTGGTTATTATTGAGTGTTCTTATCTAATTCATCATAAGTCTTTTTATAAAATAATCAATACAAAGAATATTTAAAGTCGACGACAGCTTCAGTTTTTGAATGTTTGTGTTTAATTTGGGTGTTTTAAATTTGGCTTTTTTTACAATGGGTGTTTAATTTGTGTTCTCTCTCTCTCTTTCACAGCAGTAGCACACCCACACAATAACACACAAAACACACACAGTTAAATTGGGTGTTTAATTGGATGTCCTTTTTATTTTTTTTAGTTACAAATGTTAGGTTGTTTTTTTTAATTGGGTGTCTTTTAATTTGGCTGTTTTTATTTTTATTATGAAATAGGTTTATAGTTATGATGAAGTAGGTTTTTTTTTATTATGAATGTTAGGATGGAATGGATGTTGAGTTGGTTATTATTGTGTGTTCTTATCTATTTCATTATAAGTCTACTTATAAAATAATCAATACAAAGAATATTTAAAGTTGACGACAGCTTCAGTTTTTGAATGTTTGTGTTTAATTTGGGTGTTTTAAATTTGGATTTTTTACAATGGGTGTTTAATTTGTGTTCTCACTCTATCTCTCTTTCTCTCTCTTTCACAGCAGTAGCACACACACACACAACACCACACAAAACACACATTTGCACACAAACACACACATTTAAATTGAGTGTCTTTTAATTGGGTGTTTAATTGGAAGTCTTTTTTTTTAGTTACAAATGTTAGGTTATTTTTTTTTAATTGGGTGTCTTTGAATTTGGCTGTTTTTATTTTACTATGAAATAGGTTTATGGTTATGATGAAATAGGTTTTTTTATTATGAATGTTAGAATAGAATGCATGTTGAGTTGGTTATTATGTAGTGTTCATTTTGTGAAATTTATAGACTAATTTAGGTTGTCTTTTTCCTTAATTTTGTTTTAGGAATTAGATGTGTATGTATTATGTTTGATTAAATGCATGTTAATTGTATGAAATTTCATTGTAATTGATGTCAATTATACATAACTTATGAAAATTACTATGTAGCTACATCCGTTTCAACTGCACAATCATCGACCAATGGATGATGTCATTGTATTTGGCAGTGTAAATTTATCATCTAATTAACTCTCTCTAAACAGATCTTATTGATTTTTTTATATAACTTATTTATTTTAATTTATTTTCATTAATGTCGTAACAGATGGATGACAACCTAGAAAATACATATGATAAATTTTTCTTACTCATCATTTTCTTAGTTTTTATCTAATCTTTTTACCCGCTAATTTACTATTCAATATTTTTTTTGTCTACAGGTTCAAAGACTTCGTCATAATAATGTAGGAGTGGTAATTCGCAATAAGTATGAACTAAATTGTCTCCGTCTACATGAGGTAGTGTATCCTCACACCTATTTCTCATTCAAATTTTTTTTTCTTTTAAGTAGCATTTTCTTACACAGAAGGAGAAAAAAGGTATGATGCTTTGGCGAATGCTAAATTTAAGGGAAAAAAAAAGCAACCTCTTCTAGCCAAGGAACAAAAAATCAAGATTGTCAATTGGTATCACTTTTAATCCTATTCTTTTCTCTCTGTTTTTACAATAGATTTAGATGTTATTGAATTTAAAAAAATTTAAGTTTCGTTTTATGTAGAATGTTTGATTTGTCAACATGTTTTTGGTTTGTCTCATTTAATATTATTTTTTTATCATGTTATTCTGTGTATACATTGAATTACTAAGGAACTATGATTTTTTTTTTTTAAATAGTTTTGTAGTGAGAGTTTTAGTTTCTTAATTTAATGTTGATTTGTAGCCTTTAAGCTTTTGTTATGACATATAATATGAATCTTTTGTTGGGTCCTGATAATACCTCAAAATACATCCCAAATGCCAGTTCAGGAGGTCAGCTCAGCCTTGGAGGTCAGACTAGACAAATAGAACTCGAAAAAGTTGAGCTTGAGGGCCCTTCGAGATAAGCAAGGGCAATAACAACTAAAGCAACAGCTGGATAATCACGAGAGGTTCTTAAAGCGTTAGGAAGCTATAATCAAGGCACTTAATCTCAACCAAACAAAATCTTCTCCTAGAATTAGGGAGAACCCCACGAAAAGGGCAAAAATCTTGGCCAGGATCCCACTTAGCAGGAAATGACCCTATAAATGCACTGTAACACCTCCTAATAAAGGAGGAGGAAAAAAAACCCTAGTGGCAAGAGGAAGCCATAGCAACTTTGTAATCATCATGAATAAAACAAAAGGAGCAAGAACCTCCATTGAATAGTGGACTACCCAAGCTCCTGAGCTGGTGAATCACTATATTTTCACTGTGTGCACCCCTTTAATCCCCTGAATATTTTATGGTAACATCATACACGAGCCTCGTAGCTCTGATACACGCTCATCTCACCTTACTTTCACCTTAAGCTCATCCACGTTGATATACATCATCAGTTTGACACCGTCTGTGGGAACAATTGTTCCTGTTACAAATAAAGCTAATTTTTCAGTGACTGATGGTATCAATGCGAAACATGAGCCGAAGTCAGACCAATTCTCTACGGATGCAAGATCAACAGGAAGCCGCAAATAACAGACAACCCAAAAATGCTCAAGAAACAGATCCCCCCATGAGGGGCCTTCCCATGAATAATGAGATGAAGGCCCTTCATCTTGTCAATGAACGTGTGATAAAACAAAACAAAGAGCTCTTAAAGTTCTTACAACACCCACAGGAGGCGTGACCGGCCCAAGGAGGCCAAAATAACCCACCACCAAGGAAGCAACCGCATCTCGACCCCCTCAGAGAAGTTATGAGGTGGGAGAGAATAGTCAGACCTTGGAGCAAGAACCTCACCTACCCCCTAGGAATGGTCACAATGAGGAAGTGCAAAGTCAGTATAAGGAAGGGGAGAGGAGTGACTTCTTCCCTTATCAACAAGAGAGAAGAGAACACCACTGGGAGCAACGTTTTAAAGGCATCCAGCAAGAACTCAGCCAGATGAAGGAGGCAGTGAAGAGCAAAGCCCCAGTCACTATGGATGCCTTGGTGCAGCAAACTAAATCCCCATTCACTGTTAGGGTGCGGCACTTCCCTCTCCCACCTAAATTCAGAATACTGTAGGTGGATGTTTTCGATGGGACAAAAGATCTCGTGGACCACCTCAACACCTACAAGAACCAAATGGAGTTGCATGAATATCAAGATCTAGTGAGATGCAGGGTTTTTGCTATCACCCTGAAGGGCTCAGCCTTAGCATGGTTGAACAGACTCCCCCCAGCCTCGATTTCCTCTTTTAAAGAGCTGTCAATCCCGTTTGTGTCCCACTTCATCGGAGCTCGGACCTACAGGAAATCGAGCTACCATTTGTTAAATGTGAAACAGGGACTTGATGAGAACCTACGGTCTTATGTCCAACGGTTCAACTCAGAATCCTTGAAGGTGGATGTCCCAGACGAAAACTTTGCTATTACAAGATTTGATATTTTCCATCTCAAAGAACCCCCAGGCTAGTATGGCGGGGGTGCTTGCCAAAGTAGAAAAGTACATAAATGGGGAAGAAGCACTCCCCTCCAAGGTTGGGAGCTCTTCATCTAGAAAGGAGAAAAGGAAGGAAGAAAAGAAGAGAGAACGAAGTCCCAGAAAGGAAAGAGAACGAGGCAGGTCTCCAAGAAGAGACAGAGAGCGTTCCCCGAAGAGAAGAGGAAATGTCAGGGATCGCCTTGGCCCTCCACAACCAGAGCTACAACCAAGGTATGCACCCCGGCAGCTCACCCCTCTGACTGCTACGGTGTCTCAGATACTATATGAGGTACAAAATGAGAAGTTCTTAAGATGGCCACCCCGGATGAAAGCAAACCCGGCCAAAAGGGATCCTACGAAGTATTGTGACTTCCACAGAGACCATGGTCATCACACCGACGACTGTATCCAATTGAAGAAGGAAATAGAATTTCTAATCCAGCGAGGGTAGCTGCGACGTTATGTGGCCGACGATAATCAAAACCGAGCTCTCTGACCTCCACCCCCTCAGCGTCAGGCACCAGAGCCACACCAGCAACCTATAAGGGAGATCAGAGTGATATCTAGAAAATTTGTCGGAGGATGAGGGTCCAGCTCTACCAGAAAGGGCCACTTGTAAAAAATCATAGCCACAGAAGCTCCTGAAGTATATACTGTGTCTAAGTCTCCGCGCTTAGACACGGCTATCACTTTTTTAGATTCATATCTGGAGGGCTGCCAACATCCCCATGACGACCCTTTGGTGGTAAGAGCTGTGGTGGCCAACAGGACTGTCTATCGTATTTTGATTGACAATGGCAGCTCAGTAGACATCATTTTTGCTTCTGTTTTCCACAAAATAGATATAGGAAGGGAAAAACTTGAACCAGTAAGTGCCCACCTATTACGATTCTTAGGAGAAAGGGTGTTGCCCCTGGGGTCAATCCAACTCATCTTGACCTTAGGTGACTCATCCTGTCAGACTACATCAACTGTGAAATTCCTAGTGGTTGATGCACCTTCAACATATAATATACTCCTTGGAAGACCCTCGTTCAATTCTATAAGGGTTATTCCCTCTGCCTACACCTTGTAGTGAAGGTTTCAACAGAAAATGGAGTTGGAGTGGTCCGAGGAGACCAGCGTGTAGCACGAGAATGCTAAATGGCATCCATGAGAAATAAGGAGGTTGACAGCATCCAATTGGATGAGCTTGACATGAGGGATGAACTCGAGACCAGGCCAACACCATCAGAAGAGCTAGAACCTATTCAAATTGATGAGGAGCCAGAGCATCTTGTTTACGTTGGATCCAAGCTGAGCAAGGAGATCAAGGATCTCCTCATCCAATTTCTGAAAAGGAACAAGGAAGTTTTTGCATGGAAGCAAGAGAACATGAAAGGGATTGATCCCTCTGTCATCACTCACAAGCTCAGCGTGAATCCAGCCTGTAAGCCCGTTAAGCAGAAGAGGAGGAGCTTCGCCCCGGAGCGTCAGAAAGCCATCAACGAAGAGGTCAGCAAGCTCCTTCACGCGAAAGCCATTCGAGAAGTGGATTACCCAGTCTGGCTAGCCAATGTAGTTCTAGTCAAGAAGACAAACGGCAAATGGCGTCTTTGCATTGACTTTACAGACCTCAACCGTGCTTGCCCGAAAGATAGTTTTCCTTTACCCTGGATAGATTTGATTGTAGATGCCACTGCGGGACATGAGCTCCTCAGCTTCATGGATGCCTTCTCTGGGTACAATCAGATCAGGATGGATCCCAGTGACCAAGAGAAGACCTCATTCATAACTGAGCAAGGGACATACTGCTATCAAGTGATGCCTTTCGGGTTAAAAAATGCAGGAGCCACTTACCAGCGCCTGGTGAATAAGATGTTTCAAAAACAGATTGGGACCTCCATGGAGGTCTATATTGACGACATGCTGGTCAAGTCACTGAAGGCAGAGCTCCACATTGGGCACCTAGCAGAGTCGTTTCAGGTCCTGAGAGAATACAAGATGAAGCTCAACCCAGCTAAGTGTGCCTTTGGGGTGTCAGCAGGAAAATTTCTAGGCTTCATAGTTAATAGCAGAGGGATAGAGGCTAACCCAGAAAAGGTAAAAGCAGTGTTGGATATGCAGCCTCCCTCCAACACGGGGAAATACAACGTTTAATCGGGAGAATAGCTGCCCTGAGTCGCTTCGTTTTCAGATCAAGCGACAAGTGTCAGCCCTTCTTTCAAGTCTTAAAGAAAGTTTCAATGGGATGCTCGGTGTGAAGAAGCTTCAAAGCATTGAAAGAATACTTGAGCTCCCCACCTGTCTTGGTAAGTCCGTTAGAAGGAGAAGTACTTACCCTTTACCTGGCTGTCTCAGAGTTCTCAACCAGCGCAGCGCTAGAAGGGAGAAGGACAGAGCTCAGCAACCAGTTTATTACTGCAGCAGAGCTCTGAGGGGGCAGAAGAAAGATATCCTAAAATGGAAAAAACTCGTTTTAGCCTTAGTGACAACTGCCAGGAGACTAAGACCCTACTTCCAGGCTCATACTATCGAAGTCCTAACAGATCAACCTATGAAGCAGGTGCTGCACAAGCCAGAATCTTCGGGGAGACTGGTTAAATAGGTTGTTGAACTTAGCGAGTTTGACATCAGATACAAGCCAAGGACAGCCATTAAGGGGCAGATATTGGCAGATTTCATTGCAGAATTCACAACTGGGATACCTGCAGAGACAGCGCAGTTAGTACCTGACCTCCCCATGTGGAAACTTTCAGTAGATGGAGCTGCCAATGCTCAGGGCAGTGGAGCTGGTTTGATTTTGACTTCCCCCGATGAGATAGATGTTGAATACACACTGAGATTTGGATTCAAAGCTTTAAACAACGAAGCCGAGTATGAGGCAGTCATAGCAGGGCTCAGCTTAGCTCATTCAATGGAAGTTGAGCAACTGGAGATCTGCAGTGACTCACAACTCGTGGTGAAACAGATAGAGGGTGCTTACGAGGCTAAGGGTGAGAAGATGGCCCTTTATCTTAGAAAGGTGCAAGAATTGATCAAGAAATTTGTGCAAGTAAAGATCAGACATGTCCCTAGAACTGAAAATTTAAGAGCGGACATTTTGGCAAGGTTGGCAACAGCTTCACAAGAAAATCTGGACAGGTTGATCCCTGTGGAGCATCTAGCGGAACCATCCGTTAGTCTTGAAGATGAAAAGTACTCCCCATACAGAATCCACCAAGCTAGATGGACCCCATCTTGGAGTATCGCCAAAATGGAGCCCTACCAGAAGACCCCAAGGAGGCAGCAAAGCTGAGAACTAGGTCAGCTAGATTCTCCATTCTGCAGGGAAGCTTGTATAAGCGAGGTTTTTCAACACCACTACCTACTCAGAGAAATCCACAGGGGAGTCTATGGCAATCATATTGGAGCATGGGCTTTGGCAAGAAAGACTCTAAGGCAAGGGTATTATTGGCTCACTTTGCTCAAGGATGCAACAGACCTAGTCAGGAAATGCAAGACTTGCCAAATACATGCCAATATCCCTCACTGCCCACCAGAGTTCCTGACCTTAGTGATAAGCCCTTGGTCATTCCAACAGTGGGGTCTAGATATACTAGGGTCTCTTCCCACTAGGGTAGGACAATGCAAGTTCATCATTATAAGGGTGGATTACTTCACCAAGTGGGCAGAGGTAGAGCCCTTAGCAACCATTACAGAACAAAAGGTTCAGAATTTTACTTGAAAATCCATAATTTGTCGATTTGGGATCCCAAAGCAATTGTGTCAGATAATGAGAAACAGTTCGACAACCCGAAGTTCAAAAACTTCTGTGCCGAGCTTGGAATAAATAATTACTTCTCTGCCCCAGCTCATCCTCAGTCCAATGGACAAGCAGAAGTCACCATCAAGACTATAAAGTCCGCCCTGAAGACCAAGTTGGAAAATCTGAAGGGCAAATGGGTAGAACACCTCCCAAAAGTGCTATGGGCCTACAGGACAACTACTAGGTCAGCAACATAAGAGACTCCATTTGCTTTAGCTTTCAATTCTGAAGCAATGACACATGTCGAAGTGGGGCTCCCTTCATCTAGAACAGAGCTAGCAAACGAAGAAAACAATGATAAATCCCTTCTGCTAAGTTTGGATCTGTTGGAAGAAAAGAGGGAGGCAGCACTGAACAACATAAAGAACTATCAAAGGAAGACAGCTAGGTACTACGACAGAAAGGTCAAGCATAGGAGTTTCAAGGTTGGAGATTTGGTGCTGAGGAAGCTTCTGTTGGCAAGAAAGGATCCCACTCATGGGAAACTGGGCCCTAACTGGGAAGGTCCATACATAGTCTCTCGAGTAATTAGACCAAAAATTATGAGTTACAAACGGAAGAAGGGAAAGTCCTGCCCCATTCATGGAATGCAGAACATCTTAAGAAATTTTTTCAGTAAGTTTATCTTGTATTATGAACCATTGTTAAAAAAGTAGCAAGTTTGTGATTCAACTATCCTTATGAGCACGCAAAAAAAAAAAAAAAGAGCCTTAGAGCTCAGTATGAACTCATTAGTTCATAAAAAGAGCTTTAGAGCTCACGATGAACTCATTAGTTTATAAAGAGAGCCTTAGAGCTCAGTATAAACTCATTAGTTCATAAAAAGAACTCGGGAGCTCACGATGAACTCGTTAGTTCATAAAACGAGTCTTAGAGCTCATGATGAACTCGTTAGTTCATAAAAAGAGCCCTGGAGCTCACGATGAACTCATTAGTTCATAAAGAGAGCCTTAGAGCTCAGTATGAACTCATTAGTTCATAAAAAGAGCCCTGTAGCTCATGATAAACTTGTTAGTTCATAAAAAGAGCTCGGGAGCTCACGATGAACTCATTAGTTCATAAAAAGAGCCTTAGAGCTCACGAAGAACTCATTAGTTCATAAAAAGAGCTTTAGAGCTCACGATGAACTCGTCAGTACATAGAAAGAGCCCTGGAGCTCATGGAGAACTTACCTGTTCATAAAGAGAACTCACGATGAATTTATCGATTCGTAAGAAGAGCTCGGGATGAACTTAATGATTCATAACAAGAACGATGAACTCATTGGTTCATGATAAGAACCTTAGGGTTCGCGATGAATTCATCAAAAGAGTCATGGAGCTTAGAAACATCAGATATTATAAAACAAAAGACTTCTTCAAATCACAAATCGTTCACGATGTGCAGCAAATATGGGAAAGTTGAGGTTTTCATAACATCAGTAGTTACAAGGAATCAATCAAAGCAAAATTCCTAGTCGTCGCTCCAACTCAGTTATCCTCTCCTTCAGATGAAGGTTCTCCTCTTTCAGCTCATCCCTTTCCTTCTCAGCTGATGACAGAAGATTCATCAGCTTTTGCCCAGTAGTGAAAAACAGAAATTCCCCAGGCTAGAGTCTGAGGTAGGGGAGGAAGAACCATCCATCTTGCACCTCTTCGAAGGAGCTCCAGTGTCTTCATTCTTATCAGATTTTGAAGAAAAATAGTCAGGTTCAGGAAAAAAGGGAAAGTCTCGTTTAGCCGTAGCAGCACTAAACAAGTACAGATTGTCTGATGTCATGAGCTCAGAAAAGGACATGGGCTCAACTTTGGTCATTAGTTATATCCTCATCAATTCAAGCAAGTTCAGGTTAGGAACATAAAAAAAAAAAAAAAAAACAAGATAAGAAGATAGCATCATAAAAATTTGATCCCAAAGAGAGAGACCCTCGTCACTCTCACTTGGGTAAGAATAGCTCTTCCAGGACCGAGGGACTCCACACTCCCTAGTGCTCACCTCAAAAGACCTCCACGAGTCGCTGAAAGCAAAGAAGAAGCGTTGGGCCCATCCCGAAGGAGGAGAGGGGAGATCAAACACTAAGTGACGTAGCCTGAAGTCTCTCCATCGAAAACAGATGAAGCATGGAATTTCATCCTCCTCAAGGTTAAAATAGTAAAGAAATTCTGCAACCGTAAGAAACTCGCCATTACCTCGCAAACGCCAGAAGAGGAAGAAACTGGTCATGACGGCCCATCCCATAGGTGAAAGACGAGAGGGACATAAGCCAATATAAGCCAAAATAAATCCAATAGAAAGATGAATGGGAAGGCGCAGACCTACCTCCAAAGCTGCTTTAAAGAAGCACGTCTCCCTAGGAGGAAGGTAATTACAGGGTTCATCGGAGCTTGGAGCACGTAGACGTAACTCCAAACCAAGAAAGAATTTCTTGATTATTCTCTCTAAATCATAGGACATCACCACTGAGGGAACAAAGTAGCGAGTATGCCACATCCACTCAACCCCAAAAGAGGTTCACTCTTGAAACAGAGCAAAAAAGGGGCAGACATAGTGGCTTCAAGCGAAAAAGAGAAGATAAGGAAATTGAAGGCGTTAAGCACTTAAGAATAACAAAGGGATACCCGGAGGAAAGTGATAGCCAGTAATTACAGAAATCCTTTGAAGACCCCAAATTTTTAGGAAGTTGTTAATTACATGAAACCTTAAGTCGGTGAGTCTCTAGGTTTCCAAATTAATGAAGCAAAAACCTTTTTGTTAAAAGGCAATGCATCAAAAGTGGACATCAACAACACCCCGGGACAAAACAAGTAGACCTCCAAAGAGGGGTCCAAAACATCAAAGAAAGATTAAAACAGACCCTTGCAATTCAAGAGTTCAGTAAGTCTGAGGTGAGGAAATCAATGCACACAAGCAACTGCATCTAGGCATGCTCCTTCAGGTTGTCACCTTGCTAATGGTATATAACAGTCCCGAAGCTCAGAACATCGGCACAAGAGGACAGAGCATGATAGTATGTTCTCCTCCTCGCTTAATCAGAATGGCTGAACTTGCAAAACAGGGAAGAGAACCTGACCAATGGCTACAAGTGCACATATCCCCTAAGGCTTGCCAAAGGGACCCCTCAAAACCGAGTTAGTGGTTATTTAGCCCTGGCAACAAGTTAGCACCTAGCCAATCTGCTGCACATGAAAAAGATGAACCCTCACCCTGAGCTGCGTAGAGCTCGGTGGTTGTTCAACCATAGCATAAGTCAGTACTTTGCCAGTCTGCTGCGCATGAAAAGGATGAACCCTCACCCTGGGACAAGAGGGAAAAGTCTACTTCTTTCCAACATGATAAATCCTGACCTTTGGATCTGCCACACCAAGGCAACAGTTTGACCCAGGATCTTGTTTGTTTGTCAAGGTCAGCTATGTAGGTCAGCATATGGGAGCCCCCTTAAGGGTAAGACTTCAGTTACTCATTGTCTTATTTTCCAAACAGTAAAAAGCTAGACCCCTACTGTGTATGCTAGACTAACCGTGCAAACTTCCCAACCATTTACTTCAAAAGTTCTGAATGACCTGTTTGAAGCAAAGGGGGGAGAGAGGAAGTTGAGAAGAGTTGCATATGTGAGGTTACACTCTAATACAAATAAGGTACAACTATGAGTTGATGTGAGGTTACACTCTAATACAAAGAAGGTACAACTATGAGTTGATAAATAAATTAAAAAAAAAAAAGAGAAGACTTGTTTTATGTCCTAAGTCTTTGAGGATGAAGTGAGGACAGAGCTCTGGTGGTCAGTTGCTGAAGTTAGGGCAGAAGCAGATTCAGAAGCTAGAAGCTCAGCTTGGCATATCAACAGTTATTCCTAACTTCTTTGCTTCAAAGAGTTCTAAACGACCCTTTGAAGCAAGGGGGGAGGAGTTGAGGAATATCATATTTGATAAATGATAGAATAAAGCAACAAGTTGAAAAATTATATTTGATAAATGACAGAATAAAGTAACAAGTTGGAAAACAAAGGGAAAGAAGAGCCATAAGCTGTAAATTAAACAAAAAATGTTACAATTCTAAGATAATTAGCCCAAAGCTACAAACAAAATTTCTCTACATCCCAACGTCTTAAGTTTTCAGAGGAAGAGTAGGCGAAGGGCTTAGCAGTGCAGTAGCTGAAGTCTCAGCAGAAGGAACTGAAGAAAGGCTCCCTAGCTCAGCAGGCCACCTTACTGGCAATGAAGCAATTGAAGTCTCAGGAGGGCCAAGAGTAGGCAAGGAGGCAGGGACCTCAGCTTCAGACGAAGCTCCAACGGCCAGCTCAGTAGGGATGGAAGAAGTTGTAGAAAGCTCGGCAGCCATGGGAGTAGAGGTGTCTAAGGAGGTAGAAGCATCTTGAGCTAAAGTCCCAGCTAGAGGGATGAGCCCTTCAGAGTCTTTGGGCACATCTTTAGAACAGGAGGAGCAGGAGCATCATTCTCTTCTTCATCAGACCCCTCAGCCTCTTCCTCAGGGGAATTGAAAAGTCAAAGTTCAGTTTAGGGTAAGTCCTTTCAGCTATACCCTGGAAAGCAATCCATCATTTTGCCCACCTGGTTCATCCTTTTTCTGGATAGAAGTGTCTCACACCTCCAGCGCCCCCTTGACAGCCACTAACTCCTCCCTGACAGCATCATTGGCCTCAGCTAGCACCTCGTACTCCATCTTCATGTTCCTGAAGGAAGCTAGAGCATCAAGGGACTTCCGGCTCTCCTTGATCCAGTCATCAATTTTTGACCGGAGATCTTCCTTAGTCTTGTTGAGCTCCTCTTGTCTGGATTTGGTAAGGGAAGACTGCTGCTCCACTTGTTCTTGCAATTCCTTTACCTGGACCTTAAGATCATTATTCTCGAAAGCCAGATTGGCACACTTCAGCTCAAAAACTTTGGAAGCATTGGCCTATCCCTCCAGGGCTTGGATTCGCTTTAACAAGCTGCTTATTTAAATGGCAGTCTGAAGACAAGCATGAAAGATTAGTGCAAAGGGAAGAGCGCAGGACATCAAAAAAAAATTGACAAATTAGAATCTCACTGAGGTACAACCATATAGCGCAATGGAAACACAGGTTTCCAAGGGTACAGAAGTGGTTGTATCAATGTCAGACTCTGGGATAATGGAGGCAATAGCCTCTGCAGCACACTTCACATCGGTAATAAGAGAATTCTCAGGCTTCGAGAAGACCCCTTTGCCTGTCATGAGAGGTTGGGAGGTCTCCTTGGTTGATGCAAAAGTAGCACGACCAAGGAAAGTGCGAGCAATATCCGAGACCCTCTCAACTTCAGATGCAGAAGGGGAGGTCTGGTCGCGCCCAAGAGCATCTTCAGTGGCAAGTTAGGTCCCTTGTGGGAAAGGAAGTCCTGAGGTCGGTGAGGCATGCAGAGCGGATGGTGGGGCTTTCTGGATAAAGGCACAGGCATAGGAAGTACCCATTTTTTGAACCTTAGCTTGAGTAACTGGGCTCCCACCAGAACTGCCCACAGCCTTGCGCTTGGTTCCACCCTTGTTTTTCTTCTTCAATAGCTCTACCTTAGCTTGGAGCATCTCATCGGTAGGCTTCATTGTAGAAGACCCTGGGAGATTTGACTTGAGCTGGTTAGTCAAAAGAAAAAAGAAAGGGAGGAAAGCAATGAAACCAAATACGGGAAAAAGCATTACCTTCTACGTCCTCAAGTCGGATAAAGGAAAGTGGGGTTGGAGCTTCTATCACTATCTCAGGAGGACCAAATTCCTGCCTTCCTAATTCTCAGGGCTTAATGAGCTCAAAGTACGTCTCTGGATTACAGTTAGCCAACTTCAGCTTCACCCGCTCATCCCCGGTGCTGAGTTCAGGTCGAATGCCTAAGAAAAAAAATAATAAAAAAAGGGGGCAAATCCAAAGATGCAGAGGTCAGAAAAGCAACTCATAAATCTTCATACCGCAGTTCAGTCAGGAAAGAACTCACCTAAGTTATATGGGGCTGTCCAGGCTTTGGGAATCCCAAGAGTGTCTGTTTTATCAGCAAGGTTGTATTCCCAGTTGACACCCCCAACGACAAAAACATTCTTTTTGCAGCCTTTATGAGAACTCGGGAGGTGTGTGATGACCTGCCTAGATGAGGCCTGCTTAAAAATATATACAAAGCCCTCAGTTAAGGTAAGCTTGACATTGAAGAGGTCCATAAGCAGAGAAATGGTGGGAGTCTCAAGCCCACGCTTCTTAAAGAAAACTAAAATACTCACTAAAACAACCTAGAAGTTGGGAGAAAGCTGAGCAGGGCAGACATTGAAGTGCTGCAGAACATTTTTGATGAAGGGGTGCATAGAGAAACGAAGGTGATTCTTGAAAGCGTCCACAAAGAAAAAAACTCTTTTGTGCACCTGGTCAAGGTATGGGGTGAGTTTATCCGGAAACTAGGGGGAAAGTAAAAGCGAGCACTAAGAGCTTTCATAAAGGAAGGATCCACCGCACTAGGTCCTATGAGCTCGGCATGCCTCAGGGCAGCCCTTATACCCACTGCACTATCAGAAATTCCTACCTCACTCACCTTGCTCTTACCCTTGTCAGCACTAGGAGGTACATGAGAAGAAGATGAGGGGAGTTCCTTGGAGTCCACCTTGGTATCAACAGCCTCCATACCGGGGAAGTTGTCAATCTCATCGCCCACGTCCCCTAAATCAGAATCTCTCTCAGCAGACCTATCGCCTAAGAGGGAAACATAGGAAGGAGTTGCTCCAGAGGAGGCAGACATGATTGGCAAATAGAAAGGCAAGTCGAAAGAATGATAAAAAGGAGGAATACTAACTAAACACCCCTTGATAATCCTAGGGTCAGCACTGTACCTCCCAACAGTAAGAATTCGCACAATGGAGTTCCAATCCACAAAACGGGGAAGAGGAGATAGGCAACGATCGCTATTATAAAAGAAAAAGAACCAAAAAACCCAGAAAAATAATGGCCATCTCAAAGTCGAGGGATCTAGAGTGAGAAAAGGCAAGAGAAAGAGAAAGGGACAGAAGGAAGCGTACCTAGACAGGGAAGAGAGCAACAAACAGCAGCCAAAGAATAAAATTGGAGAGGAACAAAGCAAGACTTCGAGTCGAACCCAAAAAACACAGTCTAGAGCAGAGAATAAGGGAATCGTGTGGAGGAAAGCCCAGAAATCACAGAAAAAAAGAGCCGGAGACGAAAGTGAACAGCGTAGAAGACGAACGGTGGTTTTGTACGTTTTCTTTTAGCTGTTTTGAGCATTTAAGGCTTGAAAGACATAGGATAAGGCATGCGCAGGAATCAAGGGAGCCATGATTGCAGCAACCGTCAAAAAGCTCCTCCCACGTGCATCTCACACGCAGACTAAGGTCAGCTAGGCGCAGGTCTGGTCCAAGGTAAAAGCAACTTAGCCCATGCCTAAGCTCGCTTGGGCCAAGGGTTGGGGGGGCAACTGATGATACTTCAAAATACATCCCAAATGCTAGCCTAGGAGGTCAGACTAGACAAACAGAACTCGAAGAGTAGAGCTGGAGGGCCCTTCGAGATAAGCAAGGGCAATAACAACCAAGGCAACTACTGGATAATCACGAGAGGTTCCTAAAGTGTTAGGAAGCTATAATCAAGGCACCTAATCTCAACCAATCAAGATCTTCTCCTAGAATTAGGGAAAACCCCACGAAGTAAGGGCAAGAATCTTTGCCAGGATCCCACTTAGCAGGGAATGGCCCTATAAATGCACTGTAACACCTCCTAACAAAGGAGGAAGAAACAAAAACCCTAGTGGTAAGAGGAAGCCATAGCAACTTTGTAATCATCGTGAATAAAACAAAAGGAGCAAGAACCTCTATTGAAGAGTGGACTAGCCGAGCTCCTGAGCCAGTGAACCACTATATTTTTACTATGTGCACCCCTTTAATCCCCTGAATATTTTATGGTAGTATCATACACGAGTCTCGTAGCTCTGATCCACGCTCATCTCACCTTACTTTCACCTTCAGCTCATCCACGTTGATATACATCATCAGGTCCCATTTTTTAAAAGTCTACATTTGTTTCAACATTCCATAATTTGAAGCATCAATCAATAGTGAAACCTCAACCTTTCCCAGTAGTTTGAAGCATATTTTGATCTTATTTATAGCATACATTTCAAGTTGTTAAATTCAATATGTTATTGATCGAGCATATTACTATAGAACATGTTACTCTATAATCTGATATTTCATTTTTTGTCATCTGTCCTATAATTGGTAAACAATGTGTTGGATGCAATTGTGGCTATAGTGTTTTATTTTTGCATCAAACAAAAACTTTATTATAATTATAATGTTGATAAATACTATAGAACATGTTACTCTATAATCTAATATTGCATGTTTTTTCATCTGTCCAGTAATTAGTAAACAATGTGTTGGATGCAACTGTGGCTATGGTATTTTATTTTTGCATCAAATAAAAACTTTATTATAATTATAATGTTGATCAATGGTTGGGTAGAAAGTTCTGTTAATGCAACACTGTTATATAATAAGAGTTTAGTAAATCTTTTGATCTGTATTACTGTTAACATTGTAGTACTATGATTTGTCATGTTACCTCGTGTTGCTATATATACAAAAATGGAAAACGATACGATATACGTTAAATCAACAAAATAATAATTAATTTTTTATGAGTTTGTGGTTTAGGCACCAAATTATAATGTTATATCAAAATCAACATTGCCGCAATGTGCAAGGTTTGCTCCAGAAATGCGTTATGTTGGGAAAGAAAATGAGTGCTCCAAACGTCAATTGGGACAACTTGCACATCACGAAAGAGAGCGATCAAAACATTGTGCCCCCGTTCAGCCTAGATTTTTTCCTTCTTTACCACCGAGCCGTCGTCGTCGAGCATGCCTAGAACAAGAATCAAATAAAAGGTCCCGCCTTCAACCAATGACTTTGTCTACCAAAATTTCCAATCCTGTAACAGACAGTATAGTGACAACAAATATTTTAGAGTCATCGTCAACCACCTTGCTTCAAAATCTTAATGAAGACACTACAACAATTGTTTCACGGTGGTTGTTTGTGGCCATCATGAATCAAGAAAATCCTCCTCAAAATCTTGGAGAAGGCACACCAACAAATATCTCAATGGTGTCGCCTGTGACTACCATGCTCCAAGACTTGCCTCCTCAAAACCTAGACAAAAGCCCAACAATAGTCTTGGAACCATTATCCCCATGTTCCCTAGGGGCATCGTATATGACAAACATGTTCCAACAAATGCGTAATCCAAATGAAGGCACTAGGTGTTCACTATAAGTTTTAATTTTCTATTCTCACTCATGCTGTCTTATTCATGTTCTCCTTTTAAGTTTGTATTCAATATATACAATCAAATTGTATGACATCTAAATTTTATCTGTAGTGCCTACACTATAGAAGAAGGTGTAGCTATGGATGTTGCACTTAATCCTCAAAACCATGAAATTCTAGATCGTCATTTCCTCGGCTTGATGAATCGAATATGTTCTCATTGTTCTGCCTTACACTGGCTTGCTAAAAAATTAACAAAATCATCTGTATCAAATTCTCTCTTTGGTAAATGTTGTTTACAAGGAAAAATTAGACTACCTCCACTTATTGCGCCTCCTTTAATGCTTAAAGGATTGTATGATGACAATGATGAACAATCAAAATTGTTTCGTCAACACACACGAGAGTATAATGTAGCTAATGCGTTTACGAGTCTTGGTGCTACTTTGGATGACAGATTAATTGTTGGGAGGGGGCCTAGAACATTCACCACCCATGGAGAATTACGCCATCGAACAGGATCGCTTATGCCACAGCCAGGGTGTGAACCAATTTACTCTCAATTGTACATTTATGATCCTAATTCAGCTTTAGATGTTCGCAGCAACAGAAATCCTAACTTGAGAAGAGATGTTTTGAAAACCATCCAAGATTGTTTATTGCAAGTAAATTCATTTTCTATGAAATTTCGGCAGGTTCACACAATTTTATGTGAATTGGAATTGACGGGGGTGAATTTATCGGCCTATCTTCACTAAAGTTCTGTAACATATCGGCGTCGATATAATCTCCCAACAACCGATGAGATTGCGGTAATATTATCAGGAGATGGAACTGAATCAAGTGGAATGAGAGATATTGTGTTACATTTGAGAGGAGATAATGGTTTGATGCAAATTAATGAGTGTCATCCGACCTATTTGCCATTGCATTATGTGGTATTGTTCCCTTATGGTGAGCTAGGATAGAATCCAGATTTGAAACAGTGGAATGCTTCCTAAGATAGACCTTCATCTACTCGACTGACACAATTGCAATATTACAGTTATCATATGTTCCAACGTGACACTGAGTATTCAACAATTTTGAGAGCTGGAAAACTATTTTAGGAATTTGTAGTAGATGCTTGGGCGGCTACTGAACAAAATTGGTTGACATACTACAAGTTAAATCAATCGAAGCTTCGTGTAGAACTTTACCAAGGTCTTACAGATGTTTGTGCAAATGAGCTTGGTCCTGAACAAGTTGGTCAAAGAATGATTTTGTCATCTTCATTCACTGGTAGTGCAAGACATATGTTTGAAATTTTTTAAGATTCAATGGCTATCACGCGGTATAATCAACACCCTGATATTTTTTTAACTATGATTGCAAATCCCAAATGGCCTGAAATTATTAATTCACTATTGCCAAATCAGATCCCTACTGACCATCCTGATTTAGTGGCCCGTGTTTTTGAGTTGAAGCGAAATTTTTTGATGGAGATAGAAACAAACAACGTCTTTGATAGAGGCGCATGTTTTTACAATTGAATTCCAAAAAAGGGGGTTACCGCACATGCATGCACTTTTGTTCCTTCATGGTTCAAATAAAATTCAAACGTGTGCTCAAGTGAACAGAGTAGTGTGTGCTGAATTTTCGAATTGTCAAACTGACCCATTGCTTTTTGAAACAATCATAGGTTGCATGGTACACGGACCATGTGGTGCTCAAAATTCACAAGCATCATGTATAGAAAATGGGGTGTGTACCAAGCGGTACCCTCGGTCATTTGTTGAATCAACAAGCATGGACTCCGATGGATATCCTGTCTATCGTCATCGTAATACTGGTCAGAAATACATCATGAGGAGGCAAGAAATTGATAATAGAGATGTTGTGCCATATAATCCGTACTTATCAAGAATGTTCAATTGTCATATCAATGTTGAAGTTTGTGCAGGAATCAGATGTGTAAAATACATTCACAAGTATATTTATAAAGGACATGATCGCGCAACAATGGTACTTGGAGGAATTAATGAGATCCAACAATATCTTGATGCTAGGTATATTGGACCTCCAGAAGCTGCGTGGCAATTGTTTGGTAATCCTTTACATGAAGAGATTCCGTTGGTTGTAAGATTGGCACTTCATTTGCCTGGGATGCATCGTGTGATCTTTAACCCTGCTGAATCTTTTGATACGATCCTTTCTAAAGGTGCACATCAAGAAACAACTCTAACTGGCTTTTTTGATTGTTGCGCTGCAAATGAATCTGCACGTGCATTAACTTATCAGGAATTTCCACAAAAATTTGTTTGGAACAAGTCTATCAATAAATGGACTCCAAGACAAAGGGTTATGCAATTGGTAGAATGTACTTTGCTAGTCCTAATTCAGGTGAGCAGTTTTATTTGCGTTTGCTTCTAACTGTTGTCAGAGGACCTACTTCATTTGACTGGCTATGCACTGTAAATAATGTTATGCATGATACATTCAAGTTAGCATGTGTTGCAAGAGGACTTCTTAAAGATGATGAAGAATGGATACAATGTCTTCAAGAGGCTGCAATTATGAGAACGGGATACCAATTAAGAAGACTATTTGCTATAATTCTAACGGAATGTTTTCCATTGCATCCATTTACATTGTGGAAGCAATTCTCAGCACATATATGTGATGATTTAGCACACAGGATTCGTACTATATTTGGTATTTTGAATCCAACTAATGATCATATTGAAGATTATGGCTTATATTTGATGAATCAATTGCTCCATAAGTCGGGGAAGAGTTTAGTTGACTTTCCACCCATGCCACAATCAATTGAAAATTGCAATACAATAGTTGGAAATAGATTACTGTTTGAGCACCAACAACTTCAGAATGAAACACAACAGTCTGATGCACAAATTAATGTTGACGGTCTTAATGATGCACAACTTACTGCTTATACTGCTGTCACAACGTTAGTATGTGAAAACATAGCAACTACTTTCTTTTTGAGTGGAGATGCTGGGACGAGGAAAATATTTTTGTATAATACTATTGCAACCAAATTGCGTAGCTATGGACATGTTGTTGTTACTGTGGTTTCATCTGGTATTGCATTGTTGTTATTGGTAGAGGGGCGCACTGCACATTCTACATTTTATATTCCTTTAAAAACCCTAGATAATTCAATATGTGGGTTCACTAAACAATCAATGCATGCCAAATTTTTTAGAAAAACAAAGCTAATAATATGGGATGAAGTTCCTATGCAGCATCGATACTGTGTTGAGGCAGTCGATCGCACCCTTCAAGATATCAGAGACGATAAAAGACCTTTTAGGGGTATCACTGTTGTCCTGGGTGGAGACTTTCGACAAATATTGCCTATTATTCCTAAAGGCGTTCGCGAGCAAATTGTGGGTGCATCATTGAGACGGTCTTTGCTATGGAAAGATATATGTGTTTTGACTCTGGGTTTAAACATGCGATTAACTAGCACAGACGTTCGAAATACTAATTTTGCTAAATTCTTGATGGAGGTAATATTTCATTTCACCTTGAATTGTTGAATTTTATAACATGATGCTTTGAATTAAATCTCACTTTGTGACTAATTATACTTTCATTTTTTAGATTGGGACCAATCTACAAGAAATTGTGCAACTTCCATCTACAATAAACCGGTGTCACTATCTAAATGAATTGATATTTAGAATCTATCCACAATTGGATGTGATTGGTATAGTGACTCCAACCTTACTCACTGAATGCACAATTCTATCTGCGCGTAATGACGACGTCAGTGATATAAATGCTACAACACTGAATATTACTCCGGGAGAGACAATTACTTTTTTAGCTACAGATAAAATGTCTGAAGGTGATGAGCTTGACCGTACCATTAGGAATAGATATCCTAATGAGTACTTAAACTCGTTGAATCCTTCAGGGTTGCCACTGTTTAAATTGGAGTTGAAAGTTGGATGTCCAATAATATTGTTACGAAATATTGCACCGAAGGATGGACTTTGTAATGGCACGCAATTGATGGTTGTTAGATGTGCCTCAAGGGTAATCGAAGCTTAGATATTAAATGGAGATAAAATTGGCAATTTAGTCTTCATTTCGAGAATATCATTGACACCAACATCTTTGGACTTGCCTTTTCAAATAACAAAACGTCAGTTTTCTGTTCGATTAACTTATGCTATGACAATCAATAAAGCCCAAGGACAATCTGTCAAGTTCGTTGGGATTGATTTGTGGACACCTGTTTTTAGTCATGGACACCTTTATGTGGTACTATCTAGATGCACATCTTCGGATCGTATTATTGTCCTCCTTCCGGAAGATGAGTCGAATTGCACTACAAATATTGTTTACCCAAAGTTTTGTTATAAGATTCTTACGACAAGTAAATGGTATAGTTTAAACAAGTTTATTTCTACTGAATTATGTAATCTTTTCAACATTTCAACTTTTAGTTTTACAATGAGATTCATTCTTTATAGGATTAGAGTGAATTTGTCAACGAGAACGATAGTAGTATATACAATGGACCTTTGTGGATGGGGCCGACGTAATCAGGTAAATCTACTTTATGTCACTGCATCAAAATAACTTTACTATTCCTACAATATAAATATTGTGTTAATTTTATTGTTTATGTGAATAATTTAGGTGGTTGTGCATTCTCCTCATTGGCAAAGTGCGTTCGTATTGATACGAGGACATTAAGGATAGTGATGAAGAGAAGGTTTAAAGGGATGAAGAAGACATTTAAAAGAGTTAAATGATATGCAATCCAGTACTGACCTGTCCACCTTTGATGATGACTAACCCACCACTGACCAAACAATTGTCAAGGTGTGAAAGTCTCTCTTACTAAGACTTTCTATATTTCTCTACTTCTCATGTAGACACACAATACATGCACAAACACACACACATAACTGTAACCAATCAAACACTCGCAAATCAAACTCTCACACCATTATACTGCCACCAATACAGATTTATGATTGAAATCATTAAGCAAATGAACCGTCTGTTGAAATGACACTAAGAAAACCTTATTTGATTGTAAGTCTCTACATTCCTCCATATATTTTCCTAAATAAATTGATAATTTGTTACAAACTCTCTAAATTCTTACTTATATCAATCTAAATCATTTCCCCCCCCCCACACTACATACAAATGTGTGTGCTCATTTGTTTTTTAAATAATTCAGGATAATGTAATTAATTATATTGAATCCAACTAACAAAAAAAGTAAGGGGTCTTATGTTTCGGATTTACAATTATTTTATTTTGACTCACATATTTCGATAATTTTTATATTTCAAATATTTTCAAGTATACATTGAAGGATACTTGGTGTAAGTTGTAAAGAATACGAAGTTGTTTCTCTATTTTGTGCATGTGTGTATTTTTTGTATTTCGTCTTTTGTAAAGTTAACTAATTATACATAGTTATGATGATTTTGGGTATGAAATGATGGTTGTTTTGGTGGTTTGGGTATGTAGTGATGATTGTGGTGATATGGTGTATTATGATGATTGTAAGTTTTGTAGACAGGTTTAGACTTTTCTGGAGAACTATTTTTAAAGAAAACTTGCCAAAATTTTTTGAAATTAGTAGGGATTAACTTGATGTTTTGGTGGTTGGATATGTGTTGATGATTGAATATGTATTAATTATTGTGTTGGTATGGTAAATTATGATAATGTTATGTCTGATTGTAAGTTATTTTAGGTTGCAAATAGTTTTTAAGTAATGTAGTATTTTTTGAGTTTTAATCTAATTTTTCTTTACGTCGTACTTTTAGGCACAGGCAATTACTAGTATACATATATACAAATATGTATATACGTATATAAATATGTGTGTGTGTGTGTGTGTATATATATATATATATATATATAGTACATATACAAGTATGTATATACGTGTAAAATGTAACATTAAAAGTGGAAAGTGTAAAGTATTACCTTATTTCTCACCTTACTTAATAGAAAATGTAAAATATTACATGTTAACATTGAAAGTGTAACACTTTCGCACTTTCTCAATTAATTAGCATTTTTAGTGTAAGATGAGACATATATATTGTGTTTGTGTAACATTTTAAGTAATGTCTCTCTTTACCTTGTGTAAATAGCTTGTTACATTGTTATTGTTACACTGTTATTGTTACTTTCAATATTACCCTATAACACTTTACACTTTCTATTAAGAAATGCGAGACATAAGATAATATTTTACACTTTATACTTTCAATATTACACTTTACACTTTCAATATTACACTTTATACGTGTATATATATATATACACATGAATCAAAGTGCATTAAATATTAAAAATTTTTCATAAAATTAGGAGATATTTAATGCACCACTTTCCAAAAAATATACACATGGATCAATGAAAGATAAAAATGTCACAAAAAAATTAGACAAATTCAAATTGTGTACTTAGATACAAATAAATATCAAAATTAAGGATTTAATAACCTTACATTTTGTAGTGTGTATTTTTTATCAAATAAGTTTAATTTAGTGTACCCCTTACAATTTACCTAAAAAAATTTGTAGGCCTAGTCCGGCCTAGCCTATGATCATCCTTAATAGTAAATCTTAGTATTTATCGGTATCATAATTAATTCAATAGTTATAATAAATTATGCGAATAAAGTATGTTAGCAAACGTTAAATAGAATTATTGTTTTTTGGGTATTTTTAAGTCATTGAATTTTTTTTTAAACAAAATTAATTTGCACTCTAATTGTAAGGAGGTTTACTGGTCAGAGTTGAACCGACCTGCTTGCTTCTCCCCCAATTCCAAGGTTTAATTAGGGTTTTGCAGCATTAACGCTCACCACCCCTTTCCCTCCATTTCCTCTCTCTCTTAGTCACTCTCTCACTTCTCTCCCAACCGCCAATTCTCTCTCTCTCCTCTTCCCATCTAGGTATGTTCCCTCTTACATCATTCAAACACTCACTTTCTCTATATTAACATTTATCGCTAATTTCACTTTCCTCTATGTATTGCTAATTGTTCAATGGCAAGAGGCCCTATAATACAATTCTTCCGCATTTATACCTCCAGAGAAAAACGCCTCTGTAGGGTTAGGGTTTCCTTGCTCTCCAATCGGTTCTTTCATTCGTCTGAACAGTCGCACAGGTCTGACCTGCCAAAATCCCTACTTTTCCACTCTATTGATCCATTTCCAACCACCCAATTCAACCCATTGAAGAACCAATTCAGGGTTTCAAATTTCAGCAAAAACCCATTTTCCACGCTTGTGGAAAATGAGAGTGGCAGTTCAGATTCGGCTAATATCCTCGCATCCGAGCCTAATGAGGTTGAATTGGAACCAAATGAGGCACAAACTTGCGATTTAGAGTCCAAATCTAATATGAATTTTGCCCGTACAGCGACTCGTGATCCAGCAGAAATTTATAGGGAGCTTCGTGATAGCCCGAAAAATGATAAACTAACCCGGGCGGATTGGGACACATTAGTGGAAGTTTTCCGGTGTTTTTCAAAGTCCGGTTGGGCTTCCAATCAGGCCCTTGCAGTATATATAGGGGCATCTTTTTTCCCGACTGCTGCGCATAAGTTTAGGAGTTTTTTCTTTAAGAAATGTCGCGTTGAAATTGTGAAGTATTTGGTATCCCTTGGCCCAGGCGATGAGGCTGAGAAGTTTTTGTTTCCGGTATTTGTTGAATTTTGTTTAGAAGAGTTTCCAGATGAAATAAAAAGGTTTAGGAGTATGGTGGTGTCCGCGGATATGACAAAGCCACATACATGGTTTCCGTTTGCTCGGGCAATGAAACGAAGGATTATATATCATTGTGGTCCGACTAATAGTGGTAAAACTTATAATGCATTGCAGAGGTTTATGGAGGCAAAGAAGGGTATTTATTGTAGTCCTCTTAGGCTTTTGGCTATGGAGGTTTTTGATAAGGTGAATGCATTGGGAGTTTATTGTAGTCTCCATACAGGACAGGAAAAGAAGTATGTTCCATTCTCAAATCACATTGCTTGTACAGTAGAAATGGTGTCGACAGATGAATTGTATGATGTGGCCGTTGTTGATGAAATTCAAATGATTGCTGACCCGTGCAGAGGGTATGCATGGACCAGGGCTTTACTAGGATTGAAAGCTGATGAGATTCATTTGTGTGGTGATCCTAGTGTTTTGGCCATTGTGAGGAAGATATGTATGGAAACTGGAGATGAATTGTTGGAACGGCACTATGAGAGATTTAAGCCACTAGTGGTTGAAGCTAAGACCCTCTTAGGAGATCTCAAGAATGTGAGGTCCGGGGATTGTGTTGTTGCATTCTCAAGAAGAGAGATATTTGAGGTAAGACTGGCAATTGAGAAGTACACAAACCACCGCTGTTGTGTTATATATGGTGCATTGCCTCCAGAGACTCGTAGGCAGCAAGCTAACTTGTTTAATGATGAAGATAATGAATTTGATGTCTTGGTTGCCAGTGATGCAGTGGGAATGGGTTTGAACCTTAACATCAGGAGGATTGTTTTTTATAGTCTTTCAAAGTACAATGGTGACAAGATTGTCCCGGTTCCGGCATCCCAGGTGAAACAGATTGCCGGAAGAGCTGGTCGGAGAGGAAGTCGATATCCAGATGGACTGACGAGCACCTTGCATCTAGATGATTTGGGTTACTTGATTGAGTGCTTGAAGAAACCGTTTGATGAAGTTAAGAAACTGGGTCTCTTTCCATTCTTTGAGCAGGTTGAGTTATTTGCAGGGCAACTTCCAAATGCTACTTTCTCCCAGCTACTTGAAAAGTTTGGTGAAAACTGCCTTTTAGACATGAGTTACTTCTTGTGCCGACATGATCATATAAAGAAAGTGGCTAATATGTTAGAGAAGGTTCAGGGAATATCTCTAGAAGATCGTTTCAATTTTTGCTTTGCCCCAGTTAATATCAGAGATCCAAAGGCAATGTACCATCTTCTGAGATTCGCCTCATCATATGCCCAAAAGCTGCCCGTTAGTATAGCGATGGGCATGCCCAAAGGTTCTGCTCGTAATGACACAGAGCTCTTGGATCTTGAGACTAAGCACCAAGTGTTGTCTATGTATCTATGGTTGTCTAATCACTTCAAGGAGGAAACTTTCCCATTTGTCAAGAAGGCTGAGGCAATGGCTACCGATATTGCTGAGTTACTGGGTCAGTCACTCACCAAAGCCTGCTGGAAACCAGAATCAAGGCATGCAGGGAAAGCAAAGCCTCAAGAGAAGAAAGATACTTATGAGAGGCCAAGGTCCCTCGTCAAGTTATATGAGAAGTGAGTTCTATTGAATAAATTGTATTCTTTTGTTTCATTCGAATAAATACGATGTTGATGTTTTCTGATAGCAGTATTGGTTTAGCATGTGTTTCTACCTACCAAAACCAATTTACTCCCGATACTTACGATTCATTG
The DNA here is from genome assembly GCA_963454935.2 of Ilex paraguariensis. NCBI lineage: Eukaryota > Viridiplantae > Streptophyta > Magnoliopsida > Aquifoliales > Aquifoliaceae > Ilex > Ilex paraguariensis. The sequence goes on from CAUOFW020001977.1 coordinate 36,990, forward strand.
TGTGCTGAATGACAACTATCAAGTTTTATCTTCTATTTGTATGTATTGCGCACACCCCGATTTTTCGCAACTATATTTCTGTCAAAGAGATTCTTCTGAAGTTTTAGAATTGTTGCTATTAATGTTCAACCATTTCTCCTTGCGCTGTCATGCTAATCTTTCTTATGAACTGTGGTAGTGGTGGCAAAGAAATAAAGACTTGGTGTTGGTCTATGTCATTGTAATGGGATGTTTGGTATGGGGTGGCAAGAATAGTCAGATGTGGATAGGGCAGATCCAATTTTCAGAGACAAAAGTGCCTACCTTTCTTTCAAATTATTATCTGATTCTATTTAGAAGTCTGGAATGCCGTAGTGGTGGCAGACGAGTGGTGTATGTTGGTGGTGTGTTGCCAATCAAGGTAGGTGTGCAGATAAGCTAGCTTCTGCGGTTGGTGGTGGTGCGGGTGACAAGGATATGGCAGGTGTGGCGAGGGCCAGCAGAGTGTCATGGTGGTAGTAGGTGGTTATGGTAGCAATGAAGAATAGACAGGAGCGCAAAAAATGATTTTTTTCCCCCTCCATGTTTTATTTTACTCCTTATGTTACTTACGCAAAGAATAGTTGAGTTTTATGAGCACAGTTGCTAGCTTTTGGTGGTATCTCCTGCCACCCTAGTGAAGGAGGTGCATCATTTTGCGTATGTAGCTTATCGAAATGAATGTTGAACTTTTATGGACCAAGTGTACCTGATTTACTATAGTGGCACGAGTTGATTGTTCACTTAGAGGATGGCATTCTACCGTAGTGGTTTGGACTATTAAAATTTTTTGCATGAAAGATGGGTATGATTTTAGGTTTCTGTGTAGCAGTGGTGAGGATTTATTAGAAGACCCTTTCTAATATTGAGCTTTCATACTTGGTATAGGATTATCTTCAATTAATGTTCTATTGATCTTTACTAGTGAAGTAACAACACTTCATAATTTGATAATTGAGTTAAGCATTGATGGTATTCCATGTCTGATTAGACTATATATCTTATAGTGCTTCATTTCCACACAAGTACTAAATTGAAAATTCTAATATTTGTTTGGGTACCTTGCAGGAAAAGGCGTGAAAAATCCTCACTGCAACAGCATCTGGAGAAAGTAGCTGCATAGTGCGTCTTCCAATCAGTAGCTTCCCTGGGTAATTAGTTTGCAGGGGAACCCGCCTTCTTTCTGGAATAATTTTGTTAATGAGTCTCGGATAAGTTGTAATTTGGAAATACTTAGACTGCAAAATGATTTCATTACAAGCTCATTTTTGTATGCTTCTTAAGTTTGGGTAATGTTGAGAGGAACAAATACAAATTGAGTTTAATGTGCTCTTTTAGACTAAAACCATTACTTAAAGCCCATCTGCTGGACATGCTCTCCAAAGAAAATATCATTTAGGTCCAGTAATCATTGACCTGATATTTTACTCATTTTATATAATGCAATGTTCTGAATATATAGGTGACTAAGATTTCTTGATGATAGTAGTATTAGTTACATTCTACGCACCCTTGAGTAGATCAAACAATGAATACTATGATGAGCTAGGAAGTGCAAGACTGTGATGTTTTCTGTACGAGGATATACTTGATTGCATATTGGCATATTTGTGACAGGTCCATCACAAAGTTTTAAAAGCATTGGCTTAGTTTTTGTAGTTTTAGTCATCATACTTTGAACTAGATCAAACAATAGGTATTATGATGAGGCTGGAGGTGTAAGACCATGACATGTGCTAGGAGAAATTGTCTTGATTGCATATTGGCACATTAATTGGAATCTTGTAGTTTACTAGGGTCAGTGATGTCTACATGAAATTTTACTGGACATTTAGCATTATTCTTCCTTCTTACGACCTCAATTTTGGTAAAGATGCTGGTTGTAGGAAAAATAATAGGAGAAATCTGTACATGTTTTTGATGTAATCTGATTCTTTGCTGTTTTGGTATGTTAAGTTATTCAAAGTGCAATTTATGGCCTAAATTTGCAGGTATAGACTCGACCGCTTCAGCCAGCGCCCCAAGAAACTATGAATAGCACGTTAGCTCTGGGAGGTTGTCTCCTCAATTTCTCAATTACGATGGACATGGTTTTTGCTCTTCACTGGTAATCAAAGCTGCATTGACGACCTGGACTTGATGAACCATGGGCAACCTGCCACGTTTTGCTCAGTACAAAAAAGATCACGGGCGTAACCTTACTTGATCACTTCAATGAGCCCATGTCCTACCGCCTAGATGCTGTTCCATGGTGAATTAAATCGTCCCTGGCTGACTCCTTGTCTGGCTGAGCGTCAAACATTTGAGGACTTCTAATTCCTAAACAGCACTTGTACAGTAACTTGTTTGCGGAATATTGGGGCCTGTTTAGTTCGCATCTCCAAAAATAGTATCTGAAAATTATTTTTGGCAAGAATTTTAAGAATGTATTTTTAAAAATTTTTAGATTACAAAATCTGTATGGTTATATATTTTTTAAAATAGTTTTAAAGAACAAAAATTATACAATCTGTTTAAACAATAATCACAATTTTTACCTCTCTTTTTCTTTCCACTCCCTCGGTCTCCACAAAACACGAGCGTGCACACACACATGCAAACGCATGCATACACAGATGCACACGGATCTGTGCTCAAATCTGTGTAGAGAGAGAGAGGGGCGGTAGATCTAAAGTTTCCTCTGTGCTTGTTTAGTCTAAGAGACAAAGTGGAGAAAGAGAGCTGCAGAAGACAGCCTGTGTGTGTTCGTTCTGTTTGATGGACAACGTGGAGAGAGACAAAGAGGAAGGAAAAAAAAAAGAAGGAAGCCTTGCTATTAAGGGAACTTGAATGACAGATTTCATTAAAGAGGTTTGTTCTCCATGTTTCCATAGTTTTCAAATAAAAGTTTGAAAAATAAGTGTGGTTTGTTTTTTATTTTTTTTTCAAAAATTTGAGAACAAAAATGTTAACCAAACAAAAATGTTAACCAAACATGTTTTGATTATTTTAAAAATTTTGAAAAGGAAAACCAGTTTTACAAATTCAAACCAAACACTCCCACAAAATCTTGTTTGTAGGGCTGCTGCATGGTTATTCGTGTAACGGATCTTTATATAGTAATACATGGAAAACACTATTGGGAGTTGGAACCATAAGCACTACCTTATACAGTTTTCGTGATAGAAAAAGAAAGAAAATGAAGCCAAAAGGTTCTGTTGCTGCTTGTATTTTGATTCTCCAGTATGTCACCCAGAGTAATGCATGTGGTTGGGGAAGTTTCCAAAGCATCCGTGACGTTTGAGAGTATATATTTATTATGTGAATATGTTTAGGTTTAACAACATGAAACAGCCAGCTGATCAAGAGATACTAAAATTTTTAGCTATTTTTCAAGCCCCTGCAAACCGAATAGTGCTTATGCTACTCTTCGTTCCGCATTCCTGAACAGAGATTATAGTGAAACTCAGAAAGCACACTCTGTAGAAGAACACCTCCATTGCAGAATAGCCTTGAAGCATTCAAAAGAAACAGATACCATTGAGTCGCAACAGCCTGGGTGCTCTTCTTAAGTTACAAACCACAGACCAACAATACATTTGCCATTTATGAGCACAACTTCACTATGGCACTGTAGTTTTAAGTACACATATTTTTTTTTTGCATGTTCCCCTTCGTCTCTCTCCAACAGAAGAATTCCTAAGTGGCTCAAATTGAAAACACTGGATTAAGGTGCGCTTAAATCTTATTAAAGGGAAAAATGCTCACTTCTTCAACAGCGCACTGCACTGTGCCATGATTTTTGATGCCCTAGTGATAGAATCTGTCATATAGAAGTTCTCTACGGCAGTTCCAAATGGGTCCATACTCATTTTCTGGCTGACATCAGGCTTCAATGAAGCAGAAAATGTAGCTGGTTCTCTCTCATCCACATTCAATAGATTCGGTGCCACGGTTCTTATACGGGATCGAACAGCGCTAAGGGAATCATAAGGCAGCGGGATACCTGACACCTCAGACAAAGCTCTGATTATTTTCCAATCATCCCTAGCATCACCAACTGTCGGGACTGCTGGTATTGTTATTTGAGCACACCCTTCAGTATTGGCATATGTTCCTTCCTTCTCAGTGAAAGCTGATGCTGGGAAAATTACGTTTGCACGGTACACACACCGGTCACCATGGTGCCCCTGATAAACCACAAAGGCATCCTCTGGAAGTTTCTCCAAGTTTGTATCATCAGCACCCATTAAATACAAAAATTTTGCAGATTCAATGCAATTGTCAGATTCTGGAACAAGTCCAAGGTCAAGAGATGCAGCTTGGGCAGCATTCAAAAGCAATACATTGAGCCCATTCCAGTCAGGCCTGATAATGTTCCCATGTTTCGCAATAGTTTCAACAGCAGAGAATATTGCATCCGTATCCTTCCGGTCAAAGATCCCAGCACCAACAATGATCGCTGGATTTTTAGCATTTGACAGGGCTGAGAAAAAGGGATGGCGACCCTCGGCAATTTCAATTAGTGTTTCGGGGCCTGTGCCGAGATGTTGGTGATCATAGTTCAAATCTGCTGGAGGGCCAATGTAACCCACCTTAGCTTGGGTTGCTCGAACAGTTTTGCGGATTCTGGCATTTACCATAGCAGCTTCAACCCTAGGCTGGCAATTCAAGATCATAATTTGACATTAGAAGAAGACAATAGTCAGAAAACATCACTGGTAAAAATCCACCTTACAGAACAGGATTATAGAGGCAGACTGGGAAACACAAAGAAAAACCTATAAATGCAGTTTTAAGAACACATGTATAATGTAAAGTGCCATGGTGGCCAAAAACAAAATAATCAGGAACAAATTTTCTATCCTACATGAAATTGGTATACTAAATTCTGTAAGACTCCATAATCATTGTCTTATCCTATGACAAACATAACTTGCCCTGGGCATTTTCTGTCTTTTATTGATCTTTTTTTATCAATGTTTAGAATGCCCAAGTCGCCTTAGGTGTTGGTCATTTTTTGCTTTTTATTTTTGTGGGGTTAGGTTTTTTCCTGTTTTGGGTTTTTTTTTGTTGGGGTGGGGGGGGTTGGAGGGTATTACCTAAATTTAGTTCTCTGCCAGTAAGAAGTGTGTAACTTGTTTCAATCAATTAAGCCTCATAAACAAGTGTTACCTATAATTAAATTTCAACAGACAGTAACTCAATGTGTCGTACCATAAATAGATACCTAGCAAACAATTGACTACATATCCGAAAACCAGCAAAGGCTATTAAACATGATAATGAAAAAAAAAAACTAGGGCAAACAAACTGTTTTTTAGATAAAAAAAAAAAAAAAAAAACTAGTGGCAAATTGGCAATTGATTCAACAATGTTCTCCATTATTTCAAGATTCATCTCCTCCCCCAGCCAAAACCACTTCCCACCTGAATGAAAGCAGGATCCTAGGTCTTTGATATAGCCTCCTAAACACTCTATTTATTTATTTTTTATGAGAAACAAACATTTAATTAATACAATCAAAATCAGTACATAATGCAAAAGAGTTCAACTAAACACTTTATTAGCTAGGCTAATTGGCACATTTGAGAATTATGAAGTTGATGATGTTATTGGGCCCCCTTCCCACCCCTTGATAGGAACTCTCATGTATTCTTCATTCTGAAAGAACTAAACAATATCCATGACCTCTATCAGCCTTCCTTTTGTAGGAGAAACCTCCACAATGATACTAGTAGAATGGAGTAATCAATAAATCATATTTACCATCTACACCTGCGTTGTACTTCAATCCTAAGTTACCCCCCCGGGGGGTGGGAATTGTGTGGGTTCAAGCTGGAAATGGCCGATCATGCTTCTTAGGGTTGAATGCTTAGGGTTTCAGATTCAAGCAGTTCGTTGCTACACGATCAATCAAGCTAAGCTAAGATAGAAATGCGGTAGTCCTTCCAATCAGGCAAGCGACCAACCAATTCCAACGAATGCAGCCATCAAAGCAAGAAGTATAAGCTTGCAAGATCAAGTGGGAAGAGCAGAACTTAATATGTCTTGCAGCTACTAAGCTTACTGGTAGTGAGTCAACAGTCGCTTTCCTAATAAATACATTCCATTCAGACGATTTGTTGGCCTAATTCGTCAGACTCCGAAAGCTCCCTCCAGAGCAAAGTAAGTTGTAAGTCAGAGGCCTGCCTTTCCACTAGAAATCTCACTACACGCCACGTCACTTTTGACTTAGCAAAGAAAGACAAGCTACGAACTACTCGGCATTAGCATTTGAAAATTGTGTCATCCTCTTTCCTTTTCTTTTTGGTTCCTGCACTCTTTAATCAATTTATCATGTTTCCTCATGATAACTTTTCTTTGAATGCAGTACTAAAACATATCATTTCAAATCAAATATCTTCTTGAAAACTTTTAAACCCCTAAAGGAAGATCATCAATGCCTCGCTGCTGATTTTTACAAAAAATGGGCACGGGAAGCTTGGCCAGATGACATCATGGCTCCATTAATAATACTGTAGACGTAACTTATCCTCGGTTACAAATTCTTCATCATCATGAAACAATCAGAACCATTTATTAGTCTTAAGAACATTGTAAACTTGTTTCTCACCAACAAATCTCCATAAACAGCTATATTGCACATATGCATTTATAATGGGAGAATACACAGTTTTCTTTTCCACCAAATTCATACACTACGTTAAAAAAAACACGATATAGATAGGACTATTAAAAGAACCGAGTAGCTCGAGCTCAGCTCGGTTTTAGCTCACTCGTATAATAAAATGAGCCAAATCTAAACAAATTTTTTGGCTCCTTCTATAACCAAGCCGAGCCCTAACTATTCGTGAGCTTGCTAATTTTTCCTAATTATTATATAGCTCATGTCAAGTCTTTGTCTATCCATAACAAGTCTGCCATGCTAGACCATCACATGAGTGAATTCTCTCTATCCCAGTAATACAACCCTTGAGCTGCTAACCCTATTTTTCTATTTGTCAATCTATCCCTCCTTCATAATGTCATGGACTCCCTGCGCCTCCTCTATTTGACGAACCCTCTCTCTCACTCTCTTTGGGTCATCCTCCATCCTCTCTCCTCTCTCCTCCTTCCCCGGTTTTGTATCCTTGAACTCTAAATAATCTTGGTCTCCTTCCCCTTGCTCAACACCATGACTTTTCCTATTCCAAACCCTAGAAAAATCATCATTTATAGCTCTGCTACCAATCTATACACAAATGTATATATTAAGTTTATATGTTTTTTTTGTGATTTAGAGGTATTTATGTTCAGATTTGTGTCAACATTTAGATTTGTGTGTATTTTTGGAGATTTTTTGGATTGGATATTTGGAATTTTTGGATTGAATTTTATTCTAAATGACACGTTTTTTGCTCAAGCTCGGCTCGAATTCGGTTCAATCCAAGCTTGGACAATATTTTGAGCTCAATAGTCAAACCTAAGTTGAGCTCGAGCAATCCTTGAATCAAAGTTATCTGGATCGTGGATCCAAGCTTTGGTACGTTGTACGGGTACGGGTACATGGTATGACACTTTCTTAGGTACGTAATACGATGGGAGTAGGTTTAGTTGATACGATATTTTGGGTCCCAATTCGTTTTGGAACTTTTATATAGATCGTTTTCACTACTATACAACATTATATATTACAAAACATTCATAAACACAAAATCAGTTATCATTTATCTTATAGTTGTGCTTAATTTTCTATTATCTAAAACAATATATAATTATAAATATAAATACATGTAGTCAATTAATACATATTTTATATTTGTGCTACATATTCTAAAGCGAATTGATTTATGGTTAGTATTACAATTTGAAGTCGTCCATTTTGGTGATCTGGATCGCGAACCGACCTTGTTTGGGATCAATGTACCCAAATCGTGGGTCGTTAAGAGTTTAGTGAATTATGATAATCATTCCTTGAATAGCTCGAGCCAAGCCTGAGCATAACCAAGCTCAATTAACACCCCTATTAATACAGGAGAACTATATTCATAGCGAGAATAAATCACTTAATCATATGATATGACAAATGCAACACAATGTACGTACGGTATGTACTATGTACCACTGCAAGACAAACCACATGCTCTGATCGACTGAAGGATTTTGTTAATCAGGATGTTCCCACCTTATTTCAAATATGAATACCAATAAATGCAACACTGCATCATAACAAGAATCTTTTTGTCTTCTAATGATCTTGAGGGACAAAATATAAAACAGATCGTCTGAATCAACGCATAGAAATGGAAAAATGCGCTCTTCACTTTAATGCTCTCTAAGCAGTCAATCATTAAAGAAGTCATCAGTGCTCCAAGGAACTAAAATCCCAAACTGCCACAGAAACTGTCAAAAAAAATTTACACCTGGTATTGAAGTGAAAGAACATTACCTGAGTACCAACCAAAAGGAAGACATCCACCTTCTCCAGACCACTGATGCTGCTATTCATAAGATATCCTGAACGTAGATCAGCATTTGGATGCATGCCATTTCCTTCACATAACACATTATTTGACCCCATTCTGTTCAAGAAATCCTTTAGTGCCATCATGGATTCTGCGTCAGACAGTTGTCCAGCAACTCCGACAATTTCCTCCGGTTTAACTTGATGAATGACCTCAGCAACTACGGCCAGGGCATCACGCCAGCTCACAGCCTTAAAGCGCCCATCAGCACCACGAATCATAGGGTCATTTAGCCTCTGCCTCTTCAGACCATCATAAAAGAAACGTGTTTTGTCTGATATCCATTCCTCATTGATGTCCTAAAACAGGTAAATGCAGCAGCCGATTAAACAAACTCATAGATAAGCAAATGAGCCAGAAACCATTTAAATCTATCTATGAACATCAAACCCCTAAAAGGATCTCTATTCCCGTAACTCAGCTTGAACAAACCTTCATAGCATCAAGAGTACCAAACCTCCTGTCAACCGGAATTATAATGCAACTACTTTATATAAAGGAAATGAAAAGTTCATTGCCAAACAAAATATTAGTGAACCATGCAGTTTTCACTGGGCGTTGGCCAAAAAAATGTGAAAAACAAAGGCAACAATAAGACCAAAAACTACGACACAATCAGCAGCATCCTGATTAAGCCATCCCAGACATTTTGCTCGAGATCAGAGGACAGGCATACACCATGCCTACCTTGGTCTGGATCGTGATAGTTGTGACTTGTGATCTGCAAGCAAGCACTAGGCACATTTTTTAATTCCAAATTTTACATTAATAGAAATAAATAAATGGTCTTTGATTCTACAAAGTGGGACAAGAATAATACAAAATGGGTCAGACGTCAGAGGTTCCACAAATATTTGATTAAGAGAAAATTTGGATTAAGTTCCTTTCATATGCCTACAAAAGCCTCCATATCCTTTTGCCTAGCCTAGATCTAGATCAGGGAAAATTAGCCTTTTATTCCATAAGAGGAAAATAACTGTCCTTAAAAATAAATAAAAAACTTTTCGACACATCACTGAAACAGTTATATTAAAAATGAAAGGTAAGATCAACATAGAATAACATATGTAATACTCTTCAACAAATGAAACTACCTCATTCAACCGAGGCAGAATGCGCATGACTTCCGGACCTCTGCTATCAATTCGAATGTTGGAACCAACGGCATCGGTGACATCAATGGTCTCAGTTCCCTTTAATTCCCAATTTCGGGCTTTAAACGCAAAAGGTTTTGAGGTGAGGGCCCCTACAGGGCAAATATCTATCACATTCCCAGAAAGTTCACTTGTCATAAGTCTTTCAACATAAGTTCCAATTTCTTCTCCACTACCACGACCCAATATACCAAGATCCTGAACCCCAGCTATTTCAGTTGCAAACCTCACACATCTATAAGATAAAACATCTATATCAGAAGCTTGATTAGGGATACAAAGATCATGATTTTTATACATATAATACATACAAAAGACAATTATCCAACATATTTCATGATATGTGGAATTAAAGTATTTTAGTGCTTGACATGCTTTCAAAAACTATATATAAAGCTATCTTGAGAATCAGTAATGTGAATTCAGCAAGCAAACAATTTTAACCAAGTAACAGTTAAAAAAATCCACCATGTGTAACCATATAGTGACCTTAAATTGCATCATCTGACATGAAGTTTAGAAAAGTAAGATATTAGTATTGAAACCTCAGGAATAAGATCAAACATTACCACCCTTAAAGAACTTATTGATAATAAATTGTGCAAAACGATCAAGCCTAGAAGTCAAAAAGAAATTAGATACACTTCCTGACATATTGAACAGCATTGACAAAAACTTCTTATCAGTTTTCAGATAATACATCAGCACATCTGTAAAGCTAAAATATTGCTTAAATTTCATGCTCTCAACGATCACAATATTTTAGCTTTCAACAATATGTTTTGTTTTTTGGATAAATGAGCTTCCAACTAAATTCCACTGATGGCCTTAGCAAGGTGTGGCAAGAACTAAATTCCACTCAAAGCAAATGTTTGTGATATGGGCACCCAAAAAAATGCTCAGAGAATAAAATGGATGTTCCAGCAAAAATTGTTTCATCTTCAGAACAAGAAAATGTAGGATACGTTGTGCATAATAACCTTGTACACTGAATGCACCGAGTCATCACAGTCTTCACTAATGGGCCAAGATTCTTGTCTACCACAGATCTCTTCACTTCAGTAAAACGGCCCCGATCAGAACCAAAAGCCATAGATTGATCCTGGAGATCACATTCTCCACCCTGATCACAAATTGGGCAATCCAATGGATGATTCATTAACAAAAACTCCATCACCCCTTCTCGTGCCTTCTTTGCCAAAGGTGTATCAGTCTTAATCTTCATTCCTAAAAACCCAAATCCTCAAACAAATTAGCAAGAACTAAGGAAGTTAATGTAGAATTTTCGAAATGAGAAAAGATAGAGTACCAAACTCTGAACCCAAGTACGCAAAAAGGTATTTCTACAAAACTTAATAATAACAGAATTAATCCCAAATTATACAGCGAGACTAAACAATTGTCAAATTGTTAAGCTTATGAAAGATATTAGATCAATGGAACTGCAAAACCATAAATGAAAAGTCCCCAATTAAAAGATAATACTGAACTTAAAGAACAGAAGCAGATCATACGCGCCAACTGCTGAAGCCCTAAAGTAAACAGTTAGATATATTAAATAGTTAACATACCAAACCAAATCACTAGAACAAACCATAGATTGGTTAGTCAATACATCAGAAAGCAAAAGATCAACAAAATTTAAAAGACGACAGATATTCCATATACACTATACACTGCTCATTATGAACCCTGAACCAATTATCAAATAAACAGAATATTTCAATTGATACAAATCCAATTTACCTGTATCTTAAAATGTAAATCCCCAATCAAATATATCAATCGAATACGAAAGTTACAACCCTCCCCTTTAAAAACCAAAAAAACTGTGAAAACCTCTCAAGAATGCATATATTCAAATTTATGTAGATAAGTGAACACCTGGAAGTGCAGGCATGGCACAAGAAGCAACAGGCTTTGGTGATTTCTCGACCTCAACGAGGCACATACGGCAATTACCGGCGATCGAGAGACGACTATGGTAGCAAAATCTGGGAATGTCGACGCCGGCGACCTCGCAGGCCTGAAGGACAGTCATTCCTTTAGGGATTTTGACCGGATAACCATCGACGAAGACCTCGATGGCGTCCTCGGGGTTCGACAAGTGGAACCTGGCCCCGCCCACTGGGGTCCGAGGAGGAAGATCTGCCGGCGCTGGGTCCTGAGCTGCCGCTGTGGCGGCCTCGGCATTCTTGAGCTCAGTTGTGGAGACGATGGTTCGGATAAATCCATTTCTAGGGTTCTGAGATCTGAGAACCCTAGACGATGATCGGAGAGCTCTCGTGGCTAGCAATCCCAGTCCCATCGTGCGTCTCTCTGTCTCTCTCTCGAATTCTTTATATCTCAGCTGTATAAACTATAACTATAAAGTGTGCAGGTCCTACGCTAAGTATGTGTATGTGCGTGTTTTTGTTTAGTCCACGGATGGAAATGGTAACCCGGAAACGATGCACCCGACTCGGTTGAAGTTTCCGATTTGAGCTTCTTTTCAACTGACCAGGCCCAGTTTAGGTCCAATGTTCAGTGATGTGAGATGAATCCAGATGAATCAAGCTAGTTGGGTTAAACTCGCTCTTTTCCAATCAACTACAGGCTTAACTCGAAGCGTACTTACAAATTAGATTTAATAGTAAAAAAATATATAAAAAATATTATTTTATAAAAAAATCTATTTAAGAAATAGAAAAACTTGAATAATTTTTTATGGTAAATTAATTTTCTTAGTTTATATATTTACTAGTTATTGGTTGTGTCTGAAGATACAAAGTAATAAAAAATAATAAACAATAAACATATTTGTATTCATTTCAAGAATTAAATCACAAACATAGATGAGAGATAAATGAATTCAAGTATTGGTTGTAGTGGGGTTGAGAGGTGGTGGGCGACAGTGGTAGCAATAAGAGACGGTGATGGTTGTGGTGGGTAACAATGATTGTGGTGGCAGTGATGGTGATAGGAGACGGTGATGATTATGGTGAGTGACAATGACCGCGATGGCAGCGGCGACAGTAGTGGTGGCAACAATGGTGGTGGTTGTGGTGGTAAGGGCGATGGCGGTGGCAGTGATAGTAATAGTGGTAGTAATGGTGGTGGTAGAGGTAATAGTGAGGGCGATTAAAAAATATTTATGAAAATACTTTTAAAAAGTCACTTCAAACACACTCTTTGAAGCCTATTTTTTCTATTAAATTTAGGGTGTTAATATTAGTCGTTAGATTAACTTTAAAATAAAATTTAAAACGATCTCAATCGAGAATAGCAAAAGTTATTTTATTTATCTTTTGATATTTGAATTGTAAGTTATTTTATTATATAAATATATATATAAACAAAAACCTAAAATTTAGGAAAATCAAAACCTATAATAAATCATCTTCATTCTTTTAAGGATATGTTTCAAAGTTTTTAGAAATTTTAGAAATTTGATAATTAAAATTAATGAATTTTAATTATCTTATGTTAGAAAAAACTAAAATTAAAGAATTTTTATTTTACATTAAATTTAATTTGGTCGCGTATATATGTGTTAACATATATATAATACTGCGAAATCACATTATGAAATCTAGATATTATTACTCTTACACTGTTTTTTTACACTATATTGATACATTTTAAATTTGTGTATTCTTAAAGCGTAGTTTTTATTACACATACATTGTTTTGCTACATTGTATTGATACATTTTAAATTTTTGTAAATATACCATAATCATATAATTCTTAAACATTTTTTTCTATTGATGATTGTAGTTGATTTTTTGGTGGGGGTAAATCACGTGTATTTGGTATTATGATTGTGGATGTTCAAAAATTAGACATTTAGTTTTATAAACTCTTTAGTATCACACTATATTGATACACTTTTCAATTATAACTTCATATGAATTCAAATTATAAAGTAATTTTATATACACCATGTAATTATGAATTGAACAAATTCATAACATCTGTTAGTCCCAAAAAAGCTACCACGAAAACAACATACAGAAAAAGACAACACAATTTAGAATTCAAATAACAACCATTATTGTAGTGTTCAGTATTCAAAAACAAAATTGTAAAACAAAAAAATCATAAAATACAAAAATATTAAATTTAACAAATGATCATTTGAAAGATGAAAAGTTAACAAAAAAAGTAATCACTCAACACAAAAAGTAAGAAACAAATAAGAACCCTGAAGAAAAAAAAAACCAACCTAACTAGCAGTATGTGGAACGAACAAAATGAAAAAAATGAAAAAAATAGAAAAAGAAATAAGTTCAACCTAATAATATATGAATATTATAGAAAAAGAAAAAGAAATACGATATGTTTGAGTTTTTTTACGTTCGTCGGAAAATATTAAGAATGATAGGTTTAAACTTTTTTGAATGTTAATGACTAATGATTTGGAGAAGAAGAAAAGAGAAATATTTACTTGCAACGATAGTGTCAAAAAAATTTAAAATTTAAAATTCAAAATGACAGAGATATACACAATCAACATTATATACAAATCTTGTGATAATATAATTCTTCCATTATATTGGAAAATTAGAATATGTTTAATACAATAAAACAAAATCAAAAATTTAATTAACTGTCAAAAGAAATATGCATGATTTAAAAGAGGACAAATATGTCAAAAGAAAATCACAAAAAGTCAAATTGTGTGTTTTTACACAATTAAGTTCTAAAAATAAGAATTTAATAACCTAATATTAAGATCTATATATTTTTTGACAAGTAACTCTAATTTCATGTACCTTTTTATAATTTCAGGCTTGTTAATTTTTTTTAATTAACTCATATTGAGTTGGGATGAATAAACTAACTAATATTCAAAAATTATATTAAAAAATTGTCTCACAAAATAAATAAACTCGACAAAAACTTGTTCTAACTGGTTTGCAATCGAGTAAGCTTGAACTTCATTACAAAACTCATTCACATTTCAAGTCAAGGTTGATTAATTTACAAATGGACTTGTTAGGGATAGGTCTGCCAATGAATCGAATTTTAATTCGAAGTTGATCTAAATCAAATTTTGATTAGTCGTATATGAGTTAATAAATTTTATTGATTATTCGAATCCGAAATATTATATTTAATGAATTCAAATTTTGATTTATCAAATCTGATTCGTTATAACTAAAATTGAGGTTGATATATTTGGTTTATATTGCTTGTTAAAGCTTCAAATGAGTAAGAATTACAATTTTTTTCATTGGATAGAGTTGAATTTTGTTATAATTTATCAGATACTAGGGGTAACATGTGTCGTACAACATAAAACAACTGATTAATTTGAAGAAGTGAGGAGTGAAGACCCCTGAGAGCAGTGACGGAGCAAAAAATATGATCTAAGGTAGACACACTTTAAGTATAATAGATAAAAATAATGCGATATATTAATATTTTTTATATTGAATTTGATACTTAAAAATTTATTAAGCATAAAAGAGGTTTGCTTGAAAAAAATTAATAAAATAACATTTATACATCAAACATCAATTATATAATTTATTTGACACAAATAAAAATAATATTCTATAATTTTTAATCTTCTTACAAATTTCATATTTTGCTCATTGTTGGCTATATATTCAATAATTTTGAACCAAATGAGGCTTCAACAAATCAAACTAATATTCTAAAAAATCAATTTTAGTTTGTTAATTTTAAGAGATTTGGTATCGATTTTTTTTGTTTTGTTTTTTTTTTCTAGTACCAAACTTGTTTGACCCAATTAATTTTGTTTTTATAAATCATTACTGTGAGCCTAATTAATCCAAAAAAAATATATATAAAACATATATAATTAAAAAAAATACTTTTTTTAAGGGTGGCCCAGGATCCTCCTCCCTTCGCCATTGCCAGAGAGAGAGAGAGAGAGAAGAGGAATATAAAATTCAACCTGAATGGTTTTGAGAGAAATGTTAGTGGCCGTTGAATGAATTTATTTAAGACCATCGGATGGACTTGT
The DNA here is from genome assembly GCA_963454935.2 of Ilex paraguariensis. NCBI lineage: Eukaryota > Viridiplantae > Streptophyta > Magnoliopsida > Aquifoliales > Aquifoliaceae > Ilex > Ilex paraguariensis. The sequence goes on from CAUOFW020001977.1 coordinate 52,624, forward strand.
TGCAACCGCCCTGTTTTATATTATAGATATTATAGATAAATTCACAAAATATGATAGAATTGATTTAAAAAAACATTAATTTATATGTATGTAATCAAAATTGAATATTAATTTATATACACGTAATTAAAATCGAGTTAAATCTAATACAAACTAAAAATCTAATTTATCAAAAAGCATATCGTCAAAATATTTTCTATCAAAAAAAGATCTACAAATATCATTTATAAAATATTATTTTTTTTAATTAGTACAAGTCATTACAAAATTATTAATTTTAAAAATATATTAGTGTTGAATTTTTTTAAGGGATAAAAAAAATTAGTCTCGAACTTTTGATTCAAGATATGTGTAAGGTATGTTAGTTTGAAATAATTAATTAAATAAATAATATTAAATTAATTATATTCAATATAAATGTATTAAGAAACACCCTTACTTTTTTTATATGTTTAATTGATGAGTTTTTTTAATCAAAATGTTATCATTGTGTCTTATAAAAATTCAAAATATTATACTACACAGATGATATTAATGAAAAATTGACCCATTTAATTATTATGTCAGAAAAATCTTGTGTTCCAAGATCAGTAATAATCGTTGACTGATTGGGAGAGAAAATATTAAGTAAAAAAATGGTAATTTCTTGACCGTTTGATGAATAAATTTGAGACTGTAAGATGTATTTCAAGATCAGCCGTAATTGTTGACCGATTAGGGGGGAAATATTAAGAAAAAAAAATGGTAACTTTTTGACCGTTGGATAAATAAATTCGAGACCGTACAATAAACTTGTTAAAGTAATCATGGTTTATATTATATAGATTTATTAGTAACTGTTCGTGCCTGAAGGCATGGTATTACTCACAAATTAATAATTTAAATATCTGAAAAATTATGCTACAAAAACTATGTTATAACCACCGAAACATAATAATTCAAATATATGAAAAAATATATCAGTTGACAATATTTAGTATTATGTTTTTTATTCAAAATCTACGATTTTTACATTCATAATCAACTTTATCTAAATAATATCAAAATTCATAACTAATAGAATAAAAATTAAAACAATACTCCCACAAAAAAACTAAGTCTGCAGATATTGTCAAATGACCAAATATAACTATCAGAAATTCAATCGACTTCCAAAAGATACTACCTGAAAAAAAAAAAAAAAAAGAGATTACAGTTAGGTGTTTATTTATTCTCTAAAAACATACATTTTTTCTTTTATCCATATTCAAATAATAAAACATAGAGAAATAATGTTTACCTATAAAATATTGCTTCATCTGTGGAGGTCTTGTTCATAGTAGGTTCAGTTGAGCCTCCACGTCTTCTAACGCTCGTGAACAGAGTATGTCATCTTCGATATTTGCCAATGTCTCCTCCAATTCTATCATATCTATGAAGCCATTTTCAAACTTCTTATTAATTTCGTCAATTGGTCACGTAGATGGAAGCGTGTTAACAACAGCATATAACATAATTGGATTGTTCGGCATAAAACCTTCTTGTTGCAGTTTATAAAATAAATGTTCTTTCTTTTTTATATGATCTAGAACATTCGTCTCTGGACCCATTTTTTCTTGCTCAAACTGTATCCATAATGGATGGATATCGCGTTCCGCTTCCACTAATAATTGTACAAACCGTACTGCATTGGTTGGTTTGTCGTCTAAAAATATTTTTTCCGTTGCAGAATTCCAAGTTGTGGGAAGAGTCTCTATTATTTTATGCATAATATAATTATCACTTATATTTTTCCCTGCCATTTGTAACATACGACCTAGTTCAACTTTTTTTTATCCCAAACTTCGAGATTGGGGTTCCATCTTCAAACGATTTATTTTCAAATTTTTCTTGTATGCTTGATAGAGCTACACGCGTACTACGACGTACAAATATTGGAGGTCGTTCCATTATATCTGTACATAATATAAAAGATACAAATTAAAATTGTATTAATCACATTAGCAATGGAGTAATAAACATTACAACAAACAAAATAATATTTTTTCACCCATGTGATTTAATAAAAATAATAACAATCCAACATAAAAAATTGGAATAATTATTAGGAATGCGAAATTACAATAAATCAAGACACCAACAAAATATACCAAACCATATATGAAATTCATAGAATAATTATTCAAATCACCATCATATCATAATACTGTCACCACAGACATAATAGTAGTAATTACAATCATGCAAGTAATTAAGTATTAAGTTTATATTAAAAATTCTAGAATCAAGCATATGATCTATCTTCACGGAGATATAGTTAATAGATTAGCCTTCCAGTTGGTCTTTAAACTTTCTCTTCATCACTTTCCTGAATGTTATTGTGTCAATACATATCCGAAATTGCAAGTTTGGAGAATGCACAACAACCTAGTTTTACAGAAAGAAAGAAAACCAAACTTTAGTGATATGTATTAGTTATAAAAGAATAAATCTCGTTTCAACAGTATTAGAATCGGATTACCTTATTACGATATCCCCATCGGTGAAGTTGCGTTGTATTTATTCTTTTCATCGCTTTAGCCAATTCCTACCAATCCTACAAATATGAATTATAATGTAAAGTTAACGTGATTATTTTAATTCAATATGTATTCAATATGAGCAATACGTAAATAAATTGTACCATTTTTTTGCTATTGAATAGGAAGTTCTATAATAGAACTTCAGGGTAAACGATGTTTGATGTGCAATTCGATTCATTTTCAGGAAGAAGAACACATATACGATCAGAAGATGTGCATCTAGATAATGCCACATACAAATGTCCATTGCTAAACACCGGTGTGCGCAGATCAACCCCAACGAATTTTACAGACTGTCCTTGAGATTTATTGATTGTCATAGCATATGTTAATCGGGTAGAAAATTGACGTCTCGTCATCTGAAAAGGCAATTCTGAAAATGTTGGTGACAGAGATATTCTTGGAATGAAGACCAAATTGTCAGATTTATCACCATTTAAAATTTGAGCTTCAATCACACGCATGGCACATCTGACAACCATCAATCGCGTGCCATTACAAAGCCCTTCCTTCGGCGCTATATTTCTCAGCAACATTATTGGGCTACCCACCTTCAAATCTAATTTAAACGGCGGTAACCCAGCAGGGTTTAGAGAGTTTAAATACTCATTAGGATATCGATTAGTGATCGATCGATCAAGTTCATCACCCTCTGCCATTTTGTCAGCTGCTAAATACGTAATTATCTGTCCCGGTGAAATATTCATTGCTGCAGCATTTATAGCATTCACATCGTCATTCCTTGCAGAAAGAATTGTGCGTTCGATTAGGAAGTCTGGGGTAACTGAACCAACCATATCCAATTGTGGATAAATTCTAAATATTAATTCTTGAAGAGTATGACACTTTTGCATTGTTGATGGAAGTTGTACAGTTTCTTGTGGGTTTGTTCCTACCTAAAAATTAGAAGTGAAATTAGAGAAGATAAATTGATAATAATTGCAAAAAATAATATTTTATATACTGAATGATCAATGGAATATTACCTCCATCAAGAATTTTGCAAATTCAACATTTTCAGAATTTGTGTTAGTTAAGCGCATGTTTAACCTCAAAGTCAAAACTTGTGCATCCCTCCACAATACAGATCGCCTCAATGACGCACCTATAATTTGCTCGCGGACTCCTTTCGGTATAACTGTTAAGATTTGTTGAAAGTCTCCACCTAGAACAACAATAATACCCCCGAATGGCTTTTGGTTATCACAAACATCTTGCAGTGTACGCTTTACTGCCTCAACACAATACCTATGTTGCATAGGTACTTCATCTCATATTATTAGTTTAGTCGATCTGAATAATTCTGCATGCATCGATTGTTTGGTAAACCCACAAATTGAATTTTCAAGCACATCCAAGGGAATGCAAAATGTTGAATGTGTTGTGCAGCCCCCCATTAGTAATGAAGATGCAATACCGGAAGAAGCCATAGTAACGACGATATATCCAGAGCTGCGCAATTTTTTAGCAACTGTATTATACACAAACGTTTTTCCCGTGCCGGCGCCCCCACTCAAGAAAAAAGTAGTTCCTTTATTTTCAATTACTGATGAAGTAATTGCAGTATAAGCAACATGTTGTGCATCATTGAGGCGATCGACATCATTTTATGCATCCAACTGTTCGACTTCATGATGGAGTTGTTGATGTTCAAACAATAGTCTGTTACCAACTATTGGATTCCAATTCCCAATTGGTTGTGGCATGGGTGGAAAGTCGACTAAACTTTTGCCCGACTCATGGAGCAACTGGTCTAATAAATATATATCATAATCTTCAATTTGATCCTGAGAAGGATTAGAAATGCCAAACATTGTACGAATCTTGTGCTCTAGGTCATCACATATATGCATTGAAAATTGATTCCATAAATCAAGTGGATCCAACGGAGAGCATTCCGTGAGAATAATACTAAATAGTCTCCTCAACTGATGTCCGGTTTTCATAGATGAAGCTTCTTGCATACATTGTACCCATTCTCCATCATCTTCCAGAAGTCCCTTGCAACGCATGCTGATTTGAAAGTGTTGTACATAACATCATTTACCATGTGTAAGTTATCAAATGATGTTGGTCCTTTTACAACAGTTAGTAACAAACGCAGATAAAATCGCTCACCTGAATTGGGGCTAGCAAAGTACATTCTACCAATTGCGTACCCCTTTTTGTGGAAACTCCTGGTAAGTCAATGCCCGTGCAGATTCATTTGAAGTACAACATGTAAAAAAACCAGTCAAGGTTGTCTCTTGTTGTGCACCTCTAGAAATGATTTCACATATTGGTTCGACCGTATTAAAAATAACACGATGCATCCCAGGTAAATGTAGTTCTAGACGTACAACAGTTGGAATCTCTTCATGCAAAGGATTACTAAATAATCGCCAAGCAGCTTCGGGCGGTGCAATATACCTTGCATCAAGATATTGTTGGATCTCATTTCCTCCTCCCAGCACCATCGTGGTACGATCATGACCCTTGTAAATGTATTTGTGAATGTACTTCACACATCTTATTCCCGCACAAACTTCCACATTGATATGGCAGTTGAACATTTTGGAAAGATACGGATTGTGTGGCACAACATCCCTATTATCAACTTGTTGCCCCCCTCTCACTGTATACACGCGGCCATTATTACGACGACGATAGATAGGATATCCATCTTCATCCATACTTGTTGATTCTACAAATGTTCGAGGAAACCTCTTAGTGCACACGCCATTTTCCATACATGACGCTCGCGGATTGCGAGTACCACATGGTCCATGTACCATACAACTTTTGATTGTATCAAAAAGAATAGGATTATCGTCAGGATCAGAAAATTCAGCACATACCACATTGTCTACTTGAGCACAGGATTGAATTTTATCAGGGCCATGAAGAAACAGAAGTGCATGCATGTGTGGTAGGCCCCGTTTTTGGAATTCGATTGTAAAAACATGTGCTACTTTTTTTCCAAACAATTGTGTTGTTTCTATCTCCTTCATCAAAACTTTTCTCTTTAACTCAAAAACTCTCGCAACTAAATCAGGACGGTCATAAACTGATTGATGTTGTAACAAAGCTGAAGAAATCTCAGGCCAGTTGGGATTTGCAGTCATGGTGAGAAATATATCAGGGTGTTGATTGTACCTTGTAATAGCCATGGAATCTTGAAATATTTTAAACATATGTCTTGCGCTACCAGTGAAGGAAGATGGCAAAATCATTCGTCGACCAATTTGTTCAGGACCCAGCTCATCATCACAAACATCAGTAAGGCCTTTGTATAGTTCTGCACGAAGTTTTGATTGATTAAGCTTATAGTATGTCAACCGATTTTGTTCTGTAGCAGCCCAAGCATCTACTAAATACTCCTGGAATAGTTTCCCCCCCCCCCCCTCAAAATTGTTGAATATTCAGTTGGACGTTGAAACAAACGATAACTATGATATTGCAACTGAGTAAGTCGATTCGTTGAGGGTCTACCAAGTGAACTGTCCCACTGTCTCAACTCAGGTTCCCATCCAAGTTCACCGCGGGGGAACAATAACACATAATGCAAGGGTAAATATGCGGGGTGACACTCATTAATCTGCATCAACTCATTATTTCCTTTAAAATGTAAAATGATATCTCTCATTCCACTTGACTCAGTGCCATCTCCGGGTAATATTACCGCAAGCTCGTCCGTGGTAGGGAGATTATATCTTCGTCGATCTAATGCTGGGTGATAATGAAGATAAGCTGGTAAATTTTGACCTACCAAATCTAATTGACTTAAAATCTCATAGGCTTGCTGGAATTTATCTGGGAATGGATTTACATGTAACAAACAGTCTTGAATGATTTTTAGAACGTCTCTTTGCAACTGAGGATTTCTACGACTACAAACATCTAAGGCTGCAATAGGATCATAAATGTATAGTTGACTGTATATTGGCTCCTGATTTGGTTGTGGTAAGAGTGATCCTGTTCTATGACGTAATTCTCCATGTATAGTGAATGATGTAGGACCATTTCCTGTCACTAATCTTGGATCTAGTGTAGCACCAAGACTTGTAAACGCATTAGTTGCATTATATTCTCGTGTATGTTGTCGAAATGATTTGGATTTGTCATCATTGCCATCATACAATATTTTAAGTTCTGCCGGGGGTGTAATAAGTGGAGGTAGTTGAATTTTTCCTTGCAAGCAACATGTTCCAAATAGAGGACGTCCTGAACGGGAATTTGATAATTGTTCAGCCATCCAATGTAATGCTTGACAATGAGTACATGGTACATTCATACTCCTGAGTGAATGACGGCCTTCTAATACGTGTGTTCGAGGATTGATTCCAACACTACATACATGATATTTAAAAAGATATGTTAAAATTTTAAAAAAATGTAATGGTGATTTCCAAATATTCTAGTTTATAAAACAAACACTTGTAAGGTTGGTCAACTTCCGTTGTGGTGTCTTCGTTCAAATTGGGCATTGCTTGTAACATGGAAATCACGTGAGATGGCCCAACGTCATTTGTTGCCACAGTTTGTTCTACAGCAAGTTCAGAGATTTCTATAGGACATCTAGGGTGTGGTTCCAAATGCGTCATGACGCCTTCTTCAACATTTTGTGGAGGCATTCCTCGAAGCATTGTGTTCATAGACGATGACTCTAGAAATTCTATTGGCACAATTTGTTCTATTACATGCATAGTCGGTTCTTTTAATTGACATCTCTCCCGTTCTCGACGTGCACGTTGTGCTAATTGACGTGTTGATAAAACATTGTAGTTGATTTCCTAAAGAATAAATTTGAAATTATATAGCGGATTAGGATATAAAAAATGTAGTACAAAAGTCTGCGGTTGAACAATAATGGAATACATCATAAATATTTTTTTAAAAAAAACATATTTAAGCATACATACCACTTGTGGATCTATATTCTCTTTTCCTTTTCCTTTTGTAGAGCTGGATGTTGCCACTGCATTTGACTTTCGTTTTTCCTTTTAAAAAATAAAATGTATAAATTAAGAATTATTACAGTAGAAAAGAGTTCATAATAATACTAAAATCAATTGACGTGTCACCTCTTCAGCTAAGCGAAGGCAGTTAAGATCACGTTCATCACGGATTACAACACCTAAGTTTTTTTGACGAAGTAACTAGACCTAGAAATCAAAGAAGGATAATGCTAAATTGAGTGATAAGAAGTAAGAATTGAACACCTATAAGAATTAAGAAAATTAATGATAAGAAGAATAGCTTACTGTGCGTGCTAGGTCAGTATCCATCTGTAAAAATGGTTGAAAAAACTATAATAAGTATGAGATTACTTATAGGAGAGGATTAGAAAGAAAGTTATACATATATAACTTACATGACCAAAAATAGTGATGTTATAGGGTGATTCCGAATTTGTCGAGGTTCCTTCACCAAAATTGGACCCGTTGAGATTATTTGCAGGCATCCCTCGAAGCATTGTTGTCATAGACGCTGACACCGGGATATTTGTTGGCACTGTTTGTATTTCTATAAGTGAAGGAAGTTTCCCAGTCACAGGCGTCGATTGATTGCGAGGTCTCTTCACTGATGATTGTTGTATTTGAGCTTGATGGCGGCGACTCGGGGTTAAGGAAGGGAAAAATCTAGGTTGACTGGATAGACGTTCTGATCTTTCCCGTTCCCGACGTGCACGTTGTCCCAATTGATATTTGGTTAAAACATTATTATTGATTGCCTAAAAAGTAAATAAGAAACATATATTATTGTGAATAATAAGTAACTTTTTTAAAAATTAATTAAGTCTTGAATGGGAAAATGACCAATCATACCACTTGGTCATCTGTATTTTCTTTTCCGTCGACAGAATCATTTGCTTTTTCTTTTCCTTTATAGCTAGCATTCACCATCGTGTTTGACTTTTTTTTTTTTATCTAAGCAAACAATTTGAATTAGTAATAAACATATATTTAACAATATGTGTGAATATTACAAACACATGAATGTTGGAGCTTTGTAAAAGGAAAAAAAATTAATGCAATCCAAAGGGGAAAAAAATAATGCAATCCAATTTTTTGTGTAAAGAGACAGGCATTATTTATGAATTGGTGCAATGAATTATTGGAGCACAACCATTTATGATTTGTTGTTTCGTGCTATTCACTAAATATTGAATTTGTATGATTTGTGTTCATAGTAATATTTTTAGTTTTATATCATTATTCGTGTTGTTCACTAAATATGAATTTAAACTTGTATATTTTAAATGTTAAGCATATTTTATTTAATATATCTTGATATCTGAGCTGCCCAATAACTTGAATTTAATCATGTATATTTAATATGTTAAGCATATTTTATTTATTGTTTCGTGTTGTTCACTAAATAGGCGTCGAATTTTTATGATTCGTGTTCATAGTATTGCTTATAATTTTGTATCATTTCTCTCGCTTGTAATTTTGTATCATTTTTCTCGGGGATGTAGATTTGGATTATTTAATAAATATTAATTTTTTGTGTTGTTCACTAATTATCAAATTTTTATGATGTTTAGAAATTTAATTAAAACTTGATAATGTTAATTGAGTTCTCTTAAATATTAAATTTTGTTCACCAGCAAGGTGAGTTAAGCTAACAAAACTCACCTTACACCTTGAACCAAATAAAATATTGAAAAAAACTTTATGAACAGTGCTAATTCTTAATATTAAACCATATCACCAATGTCAAAAAATTAAATCTTATATTAAAATTCAAAACAAAATGCACCTTGCACTTGAACAGAATAAACAACTTAGCAGCACCAAATTATCCCAATGCAATGAATTTTTAGCGGCAAGAATTCAATTCGTCGAACTCTCGAACCCAAATGACAAAAATCTTGTCCACCAAAAACTAATACTATTATAAACAAAAGGAAACATTAGAATTTAATGTATATATTGGAAAAAATCAGATA